>OX401416.1:24376065-24848155 GCA_947846245.1 Cerastoderma edule
CTCTCAACGGAAGACGAAGAAATAGACCAAACGTATATTTATGATGTTCTGGACAGTACGAAATCGCTTTATGTTTCAAACAATGAACTGCGGGTAAGAACCTTTACTTTGTTTATGATAATTGGATAGTATGTCTAATAAAGTTTCCTGCAAAAGGTGCAAAAAGGGTTAATCATTTAATTGATCCTTTCCCTCTTTACCACTGTTCTTAATCATAATGCCATAATGTGAACAACAATAATTAGAATACAAATGAATAAATGTAATATCATCAAGGAAGCTTTAATTATAAGAAAGAAATAATGTCATTAGTTTGTCTAATGCAACTCAAGATAAACATATCTTTAACTTCATTAAATTATAAAAATACGATTATAGTTCTCTTGTAAATTGTCACATCTTCATGCATGATGGATAATGTTGTTTATTGTACATGTATTGGCATGTATTGCACATGTATTGGCTATATGCACATACTGTGCCGACATGGCTTATAAAGAGTTTGAGTTTGATTTGCGTTTTACATTTTCTGTTTCTGCTATATCTTTTCTTGCTGCTTCAACACAACTTCTTTTTGTCAAGTGCCACGCTCAAATGTTTAACCTGGCAAAGAACCCATTAGACATTCGGATGAAAAGGTAGCCGCACCAGGCAATAGTTCTTTGAAAAATTGATGACCATGTGTTACATTTCCAGATTAGTACCGACTGAACTGATTAAGCTCTTGGGTTATAGCATAAGGAAAGTTTTAGGTAATCATTCAAAATTGTTTTCTTACTATTTTTCAATCTTGCTTGCTCAACAAGGCCATTTCCTTGGAAAACACATCCCTCACCTAGCACAGCTAGTCAGGGTATCTATTTCTAATTGACAGATTACCTCAGCAGCAAATCTGGATTATGAACGGACGCGCCAATTTTCTATAACTGTCAAAGTGACCGACAGTGGATCTCCACCACTCAGTTTCGAGAAGCAATTCATGGTTGACGTGGGAGATGTAAACGAGGCGCCAACACTAATCTCTCTTACTAACAACGAGGTAAAACATCAAAGATTAATACAGTATAGTACAAAACAACATCAAAATTTTATGCCCCATACAACAAAATAATCCACATATCAAAGCTTAATACAACACAGTTCAAAACAACAAACACGTAAAATGGTCTAGGATATAGCTTTAATTGATAACTACTTGTTTACTGACCCAAAAACAAAGACTTTATAGTCTAAATTACTTGTTCAATACATGTTATAAACTTAAGTCATCTCTAATGGACATTTGTTGACAACAATACTTGTGTCCGGTGAGTTAATGTAAGATTAATTGTACATGTCACTCAACTAAAGAGTATAATGCTCATTTCCCCTGTATCTGATTAAGGTGTTTAGCGTTCTATAATCTTGGGATAATGTCTTTTATCTGAAGGGGAAATATAGTCTGTCGTCGAAACACATACAATATGGAATTCAGAACGGTTTAATGAATGATGTTTGTACAAGCCTTCGGCAAACTCATGCTTGTAGAAATTGTTTTCAAGAGCTACTATTTGAGAGCTCAGTGCAAGCTAAAGTGAAGGATTTGTGATTGTCTTGCTTTAAACCTTTGTGATGTGTTATAAAGTCCGACAAACATTTGGGCGAGGTCCCATCAACATCCCAAGTAGATACCATATCAGTGGTTCAAAGCAAGACTATAGTAAGTGCTTCACAAACATGAAGCACTTATGATAATATTGCATTGAAGCCTTGACTAAACCTTTGTGAAATGGAAACATTATTCCATATGTTTATTAATACAGATCTCTGAAGACGCATCGATAGGGACTGAAGTTGGTGCGATACTAGTACAGGATCCGGATAACATAAAACATGAAGAACAGCAGTTTGTATTATCAATAACAGATGCATCCAGCCCATTTAAAATCGAGGGAAAAAGTCTTGTGGTAATTTAATCTTATCATGCTTACTTTTAGATAATTGGAAAATGAGGAACATAATCATTACATAATAAGGTTAGTGCTGTTTGACCTTTAGAATGATGGGTAATTTTCTAAAAATAGATTTTGTGTCGTCTGGTTAATTTAAACGTCAAATATGTGCTTAATATTATTGAGGAAAGATACCCAGAGTAGCAAACAGGTTAGATCACACGCCAGCCGCCAATTTTCTTGGCGGCTTGCCTTGATCTAACCTGTTTCCAAAGCCTGGAGTTGGTTCCAGCACTATAAGGGTTAATAACTTGACAAAACTAGACTGTAGGAAAGTTAAAGCAACTAAAGGTCAGATAGCATGTGTTTGTGTAACATGTGGTTAGTAAATGCTTTCTCCAACTTAGACAATCTTACAATCTTACTGCTTTTGCAATAGCGCAATTTGGAAACATTTTACCAACAGAATTTTGATTTCTCCTACTATAATGTTGGATGTCCATTTATAATTCATAAGTTGGATTGTTCAGCAGTTTTGTTTATCTGTGATTTTATGGGCTAATGATGACCATTCATTTCCAACAACTCTCACTGTGGCTACCCCATTTGATCCCCATGTTCATTCTTGTGAACCAGCGTTATCCGAGATACAAAAATCAGTGGCATGGTAATGAAATGTCGCAGTCCCAAATATCTTGATTTTTAACAATTTCTTAGCACAGACTCGATTTATCGATGATGCAGATTTGCTATCTGATGGCCTTTCTCTTGGTTTCATTGAAATACACCTAATATTGAGATTTAAAAGTCTTACCTTAACCGACAGTGTTGACATCTGAAAAATACCTCTCCAGATCACAAAAAGTCATATAGGGGTGACATGGGCTAGCCATGGTGACTTTCTTACAAAGTGTTTTAATTGTGTACCATGTACCTATTTAAATGTTCTCAACCTCGTCAAGCAATTTGTCAAAGTATATATACTATGCTCAACAAAATCGGACTTGGATAACGACATTGCCTACTTCTCTGGAAAACTTTGTGGGAAAAGGAGAAATTGCTCATAATGAGCAGCTTTTTCTTTTCTAACAATGTTTTCTGCCCTATCAGAAAATTACTTTCCAATTTTATCACATTTTGAAATGTCGACTGCAAAACTCTTTCAATTTGGGACAGTCGAAAATTTGGCATTTGGTAAAGGGTTAAATGAATGCAAAGCTGTTTTGTTAATCCATGTCTTTGTTGAAATGTTTGTTGAAATTGCTATATAGCATGTTATGTTTATAATGCAATAAAGATTATGTATGTATGATTGTATTATGGATTCCGTTTCAGGTCGCGAATCCGGTTTTCGATCAGATGACCTTTACAGTAGGGGTCAAGGTTATTGATAACGGAACACCTCCGATGTCATCCAACTTGCAATTGAATGTTAACATTATTGATGTAAATGATCCGCCAACACGATTGGATTTCACAGGTAATACTTTTGACGTCATACCTTTTCCTAATGTAGCAAACAGAGCAAATTAATCTCTCAAAGAGGCAATCATTTCTGATCAGTGAAAAACACTATTGTCCATTGATCATTTGTGATGTTTTTTCATAAAACCTGCATGTTCTCTATAACAATGCATTTAGTTCCCAAATTTGCATACAAATTCCATGAAAGTAACATAACTTCCACCTTTGTGAAGATTTGTCCCAATTATTTAAGTCTTGGCACTTGGAAAATACATGGGAATGGCATCTCCGATAAAAGGAGTGGTCTTCATCGCACCGCTTCACCAATTTAACTAACCGAGCATATCAACCTCTCAATGACACGATCACATCTAATAGTTTAAGAACACTGCTGTCCACTCATAGGTCAAAATCTCAAAACGTTATTACATCTGCTTGGTGTAAAACAATGTCATTCACTAAACAGTTATGATGCCTATATTTTTACATCAACATCCTCTTCATCAGTAAAAATGGTTTCTCAATTTTTATGGTTGTTTGACAAATATAACAGTTTGTTTCCTGCCAATGATATCATGAACATCAAATGTATAAAGATACAGTTATGTGTTCAGGCTTATGGTTTAGTAAACATTGTAAAATCCAATGTCTTGAGGAAATAGAAGAAATGACAGTAGAACTATTTCCTTTTGAGATCAACAGTATACTTCTATTACTTTACATTAATAGCTGGTAAATCAACAACAAATGGAGAACATAACATTCAACCTCTCTTGATAGGATTCATCCACTACAAGTTTTAATTCCTTCAAAGCACACTTTTCAATCATAACATACAGGACTCGTTGTCAAAGAAGATGCTGAGATCGACAGCGTTGTTGGGCAACTGGTTGGGAGGGACGAAGATCTAGGCCAGACATTGGTGTATTCCATTGTCAACTCTAGTGTGCTATCAACCAGCGGTAGTAATGTCGTTGTAAACGGGTTGTTGGACTACGAAACCCGAGATGAAGAGGTGTTTACAGCTAAAGTAACAGATAGCGGGGATCCACCATTATCGGTAAAATGTTAAGCATTGTCCATACAAAGAATTGAATCTACCTATCATAGTATGACTTAACAAGGTATAGCCCACAGATTAAGTAGCTTGTTCGAAAAATAAAAAATGTATTCTACTGATAAAATGAAAACGCATATTTCTACTTCTACTTCTATCTGCCAAAAATCACCAGGGTACCGTTTTACTAAACATCTTACGGAAAATGTTTGCGTAAGTCATAATTGATAAACATGGATAGTATCTTCAATGAAAGTACAATGTTGCAATGTGGCACTTCATTGGAAGGGTCTCGGAGAGACGATTCCAATGATGTGTCACTTTGCAATATTGATTCGTTCAATATTGAAATAGTAGGAATTGTTGTTTTAGACTTACACAAATCTTAAGTGTAAACTGTTTAGTAAAATGGTACCCAGGTGATGATTACTGGTAGGCGCAAGTCTGGAACAATGTGTTAGTTAAAAACTGTTGTGAATGTGCAGATATTGCATGTTATAAAAAAAACAGTGTAGATATAAAAGAATGTAAGATAATGTAAAAATATATAAAAGGAGTTTTAACCCTTTACCAAACGCCAAATATTTGACTGTCCACAATTGAAAGAGCTTGCAGATGACATTTAAAAAAATGATGAAATTGAAAGCAATCCTCTGATAAGGCAGAAAACATTGTGGAAAAATGAGAAATTGCTCGTTAAGAGCAATTTCTCATTTACCCATAATTTTTCCACAGTTGTCCACAACAAACTGGTCAATTATCGTTATTGTTTGGTAATGGGTTAAAGTCTGCTGCGTTTACATTAAAAAAGAGGATTATATCTATGGCAACCTTGACTCTAGTCTGCTGGCAAATGTTGGCTGATGAGTATACTCAACTGAAAATCTGTTGGTAGGCTGTTTCAAATCTGTATGGTCCTTGGAAAGAATGAGTTGCCAACCGTATAGTTTCCTACATAAAACTATATTGTTCATTCACATTTTCACTAATATTCATACAGCCTGGAACAAATACATGTATAGCCCATTTATCTTGCAGATATAGCATTCAGTTTTATATGTTTTCTTTTGTAAACAATTCCGTTTTGAGAAAATCATCCAAATGACTTTGAGTGCCTGAGAACCAAAATACGAATGAAACAAAGGTTTTCAGCAACTTGAAAATAAAAGAAACGAAAATGGTCATTTGTTTTGTGACATGAATTGTAACCTTTTTAACTTTTGTTGATAAAAGTTTGTGAGAAAGTCCTTTAAAACGGTGTTAAATCTCATTCTCTGTCAAAGAATAAGACCTCAGCTTTTTCCTTCAAATAAAGACTTCATTTTTTTTCCCGGTATAGTTAAGGTGTGACATATTCTTACCAAAAGAAGCAGTTGTCATGAGCTTTCATTGACATAAACACAATATATTTTTGATGCAAAGAACGTTGCCTATAACAGTATTCATATTCACAGCTCGAGGGAAACTTTACGCTGAAGGTGGAGGGTGTAAACGAACGACCAATTTCACTGAGAATTATGGGTAATGTTTATTTTCACAGCTTGAGAGAAACTTAACGCTGAAGGTCGAAGATGTAAACAAAAGACCAATTTCACTGCGAATAATGGGTAATGTTTATTTTCACAGCTTGAGCAAAACTTTACGCTGAAGGTGGAGGATGTGAACGAAAGACCAATTTCACTGAGAATTATGGGTAATGTTAATATGGCAATATCAGAGGGCCTTGGTATCGGAGAACCAGTTGGTACTATTGAAGTGACGGATGAAGATAAGACAGAACTGTTTGAAGGTGTGCTTACTGAAGGAAGCGAATTATTCGAACTTTCGCCCTCGGGATTCAGATGTGAAAGAGCTGAAACTGAGGTAATTATTTGCATTATAATGTTGTTTGTCTAACTGACTTGAGAAAAATATAAATGATTGGAGTCGAAACGAGCATGATAGACCAAAATACATTTCTTTTTCTTTTCCTTCTTTTTTTATGACTTATATAAGAGTTAACAGACAAATACAAACATATTTTACATAGGTAAACAAGCCCTTATTATCTTGTCACATTCTTGTTCTACAGAAAATCATCTTCTTTAAGGTAGAATACCCATAATCTGCCATTCATTTGTCGGATTACTACGGTCACTCTCGGTATACATCAGATGGGTTCGGATCTGTTTGGTTTAATGCGAATAGTTCCTACCTCGACCAATGTATACTGAGACCTACCAAGTAAACTGAAGATAGAATGAGTTTCAAAATGGTGGATTATGGGTGTCATACCTAAGCTTTCCAATTGCATTCAGCTGAGGATAACAACTAAGACTGGTTACAAAAAAACGATTTAATCCATTACAAAACAATGACGACATTTAACCACTTAGTTGCACACAACTCTGGAAACATTGTGGGAAAAGGAGAAATTGCTCGTGATGAGCAATTTTTCCTTTTCCCACAATGTTTTCTCCCCTTTCAGAAGATTATTTTCCAATTTCATTACAATTTGAAATGTCGTCTGCAAACTCTTTCAATTTGGGATAGTCGAAAATTTGGCGTCAGGTAAAGGGTTAAGAGAAAGGGTCGATAAATACTACTTACAGGCCCCAATGACAGTATGTACTGTAGATCTGTTGCTTGCATCCAATCTGGACTACGAAACAACACTTGAGAAAGTGTGTGCCACAGTAAGAGTGAAAGACAAAGGCGGATTGAAACTGACGGAACTTTTCGCGTTTGACGTTACAAATGAGAACGAACCACCACTGGTAGGAGACATTCTTTGATATCATTTCTATTTCTTAAAGCCTTTTTCGTACACAGATTTATCACTTGTGCTTTATTCATGTTATGTTAGGAACATCGGAACCTCATGGTTAGAGTATTGAATTTAGAATCAAAAGGCTGTTTTTTCCCATGGGTTCAAATCAATCAACAATGGTTTTTCCTTTAATCTTAGTATTTCTTTTCGAGAAATAAGAGATCTGTGCTGGGGGTCCTGCCTATTCAAAATGATGGACTCAAAATTTTGGGATCCAGGGTTAGTACCCACTTTCGACTCTGGTTTCGTGAGACTGACCTTAGGCAAGTCACTCCAGTGCCCTAGCCTTGTACTTGTTGATCAAGGAAAGCTGTTCCATAATAATTGTTGATACAGTGTTAAACACCATACAAAAGGATGTGTGCTTACCTAAGTTATTATTACATGCACAAATGACATAATCAGCATTAGTTTTGCCAACCTTTGCCCAGCTTGTCCAAAAGCGTTCATGGTCAAGTGAATTTGTAATGAAATTAACTGTATATACCGGTAACCCTAACCAACAATTTGGCAGATTTGGTATTTATGGACATGTAAATGGAAATCAGATTTTGCCACTACTTAATTTTACCCCCTTTATTTCAGGACATTTTGTTGGATTCGGAACTGACATCAATACCGGAAAACACAGATAACTTTGTGATCGGTGGATTGTCCACTGTCGACGAAGACCGATTCGACACGCATATTTACCAGGTCATAACCTACTGGGATAGTTTTACGGTGATCGGCAACAAACTGTTCACCCGTGTGCCCCTGGACTATGAGAGACAGAGTAGTTACGTTGTCAGTATCAGGACAACTGACCGCGGGAAACCACCACTGTCTTTGACCAAGACGTTCGAACTGCGTGTAACAAACGAGAATGAGGCTCCAACAGAGATAATATTATCACACAATGAGGTACGAATAGCAGACACTTTGGTTTCTTAAAGTTAATCTAATTTTTACAAGAAAATGGTCGCCACAAATCTTGGTCATGTAATTTACCTTAATTGATGCCTTCGTGTGAAAACTGTAAGAACATCAGCAGGATTAATTAAGTTTACATAAGGTTTTTTAGTGAGAAAAACTAGGATAGTTTCTGTTTACCTGATTGATCACATAATCTTATGACTGAACTCAACCGTATACAACAATAGTTGTTTCGCCGGAATAGAGTCTTTATTTTAAAACAAAAGGATATATTTCTCATTGGTTACTACTAATTATTTGGTGGCAGTAGTTTTATAGATAAATTGAGGTATTGTGTAGTAAGGGGGTTAAATAGACATTAAATTTTGCATTAAAATTTATTTATACAGGTAGAGGGCGGTGCTGTTGCTGGAACAATTGTTGGTCATGTGACTGTTGCAGATCCAGATAACCTTGGACAATCAGAGTCACTACAGACGCATGAGTGCAAACTTTCTCCGGGTGAACTGTTTACGATCAATTCAGAGAACTCCGTAATGGTATGGGATATGAGTACTTTTCACCCTTATATATAATGCTTGAACCGACTTCATGCTTATGCAAACAGATTAGATCACAGGTCAGCCGCCAAGTAAATAGGTGGCTGGCCTGTGATCTAACTGTTTGTTACTCTGAATATCTTTCCTCATCAAAATTAAGCAGATGATTAAAGGTTATTTTTTAGAAAATTACCAAGCATTTTAAGGGTTAATTCAGTGATTTTTTCACTTATATGTTTGGTACTGTAAAACGGACCCATTCCAAATCACTGACTCTTTTCCCCAATTTCCCATTAAAGCGTAATGTTGAATTTAGTTATTTCTGAAAAATTCCCAGTTCTAGAGAAAAAATGCCATTCCCATTCCCAATTTTGTTTTTTAAAAAAGCAATACATGTGCATTTGTTTCATATGAAAGGATATTTAAGTGTTTGACGGAAAACATGTGTGATGGGATCATGGGATCAAGGTATTTGAATAATAACTTTACTATTGGTTCCCATCCCTAAATTATACAGGTTGGTCATTCCCAAATACGCTTTAAAGTGCTAGACTGATCGAGGTACACTGTTTATTTTCCACTTTAGGTAGTGACTTCACTATATTTGTTCCCATCCTTTAATAATACAGGTTGGTCATTCATACGCCTTACAGTCCTAGAAAACTTAAGGTACACTGTTTAATTTCCTCTTCAGGTACGGGAAACCATTCCTACAGACATCTCGTCTGTAAACATCTCGATAACCTGCTCTGATAACGGTGAAGTTAGTCTGTCATACTCGCAGGAATTCAGCATCGTTGTAGTCGAGAATGTTAACGCACCAAAAGGTATACAGCTTCTCTCGGAGAGCGGAGGAAAGGACATTACAGTGGATGAAAATGTGGTCGATGTTACTCTCGGAACGTTCTCCGTTATTAACCTTCTCAACGGAAAACCAGACAGCGGGGTATGGTAATTGGTTCTATACTCACTGTTCTGTTAAACCCTTATAGTGCTGGAACCTTTTCTATGCTTATGCAAACAGGTTAGATCCAGGCCAGCCATCAATTAAATTGGCGACTGGCCTGTGATCTAACTTGTTTGTTACTCTGAGTTTCTTTCCTTATCAAACTTAAGCAGATGTTTTAGGTTTTGTAAAACAGACAACATGAAATTCATTTTTAGAAAAAATACCTAACATTCTTAGGGTTTAACTTTTGTGTATTGTATGTTCCTCATGCAAGTTTCTGGGATTCAGCTCACATGGTTTCATCTCAAATCAATGGTATTTAAGACAATGGGGAATATGTTTCTTATCTGACACAATGTTTGTTTCAAAATGAAGAAGTTCTTAGTAGAGAATCAGAATATGCATCTGGTTCCAACCTTTGTAATTGAAAAAAAGATGTAAGCATTCAAGAATCCATCCCTTTTCTGGATATCTACAAGGAATATGTTTGCAAAATTTATTTAACCCTTGAATTTTGAAGATAGCTCTATTTTTGTGCATTTGGTTAAAAGTATGATAAAATTTCACACGTAGTAGGACATTTGTTCTGTAACCTCTAAGTTAACAGTTTTCTGAGGTATTCTTTCAAAAGTAGCTTTGTTTTTGTGAATGCGTTTAAAAGCACAATAAAATTTCACATGTAGGACTTATGTTCCATGGACGTCTAAGTTAACGCTTTTCTGGGGCACTCTTTTCCTTTTAAATTTATATTTAGAAGGAAACTTATCATATGAATCTTTGTTAAACAGGCCCCTGTTAATCAGATAAAGAACTTAGCTATGGAGAATGCACCTCTTACCAAGACCTTTTTATTCATATAAAGAAGTTGGCAATGGATGACACACCTTTTAGCTAGTTAACTGTATTTTGATGTCATTTGCAAACTATTCCAATTTAGGACCGTCGAAAATTTAGTGTTAGGGAAAGGGTTAAGGTGGCAGATTTTCAACTTGATGGCTCCAGGTTCGGAGCAACTGACACCTGCTTTTGTTAGGAGTGACCTTTGGGAAGTAACCTCAGAGTCCTAGCCAAGTACTGGTGGCTCTAGGAAAGCCATTATATAACTGAAAAATTGTTGATGTGGTGTTAAACGCCATACAAATCAAATCAATATGATGTCCTTTCCAGACGTTTTTATTCCTGATTGAGAATGGAGAAGACCTCGGTATGACAGTAGTGGACTCCTATCTCCGACTTACAGATGCCATCGACTATGAAGAAATGCCAACGGTAACTTTAACGGTCCAAGCAATGGGAGTTGACGCGGGAGGAAGCCAACTTTCATTGACACAGGACTTCAAAGTAATCGGATTTTTGTTACTTTCTTGGAATATAGAGTGCTCATCTCCCTTGTTGAAGAATGTGTAAAAGCTGGCTACTTCTATTGGCATGTAGGGCAGCAACAAAGCATTTCCACGCCTGTTTTTTTTTTGCCTTTCTTTCAATTGTTCACCAGGTTTGGTTTAAACAGTGTGTTATAGAGTGGGGTTTTAGTAAAGTTTTAGTAAAGACTTATATTAATGTGGTTATTGTCTCCCTCTTAAAGCCCTTTAATAATATCCAAGTATTATCACCAGACAGTCAGGTGAAGAAAAAAAGATGTATTGAAAGCAAAAGATCAACACAACAAAAAGGCCTGCTTATGTTCAAATAATGATTTTCAGGCTTGAGCATTGTTCAACAATAGCAGGCCTGAATTAAGTCAAACCTATAGTTTATTGAGAACGACGTTAGAACACAAACAACGATTCTTTTCATGTATGATTTTGAATGTGAAGTACCTCATACATATTTTCATAGCAGAAGACGGATTTCCACAACTATAAATGTAAAGATAACAATAATCTTTATTGATAAATCACACATTTGTAATCATTTGTTGTAGAAATTCATATTAAATCTTCTCTTCATGAATGTCTCCATAGATGGTAATTAAACAAAGAACATAAAGATGTCACTTTTAGTTTTATTATTATTGAGGTAATAAGTACTTTATTTATATAACCTTCATATTCATGTGTAGAATGATCGTCACAAACATTGTCTTCTTCATCTTCTACACATTTTTATAGCGAATTTTACAAAGCCCATTATATGAATAGATCATCATTCTAGTGTCTTTTGACGTCGGTGTTATTGGTCAAGAGATGGGGGAAATAAAACATTTTTGGTAAATTTTGCTAATTGTTGATTCTGTTAACCAATGACTGATAAGAACGAATACAGGTAGTATTACATTCTCCATTTGCGAAACACTTACATAAAGAGTGATTAAAAACATGACCATGAACACTGAAATCTGTTACGCTTATGTCCTCAAATTCACCTATCATGTCAAAGAATTTGGCCAACCTCATATACTTTACAGATGAGCATGACGACTACCACTTAAAATTCATTTATCTTTTATAATGAAGCATAAGTCAGAAATAACAACTGGCCAATTACATCACCAAAAAAAAAGAGCTTGTACTATATTCTCTATTTGCAAAACACTTACATAAAAAACGTATTTCTATAGATGGTAATCAACACTGAATTTCCTTAAGCTTATGTCTTGAAATTCCAATTTCATGTTAAAGAATTTGGCTAAATAAATCTACTTTCCAGATAAACAGAATTACTAGCACTTATAATTCTTTTTCAAAAGATAAATCATCATTTGAAATTGAATCAGGAAACAGAAATACCCATTTTGAACAGGCGGGGTGATCACATTAGCTGCAGGGTATTGGAGCGAATGGCACAGCCAAAATGGAAAGAACATTCACTGGCAGTTGTGTAAAATTGATCATTGGAACAGAGCGTATATAAAAAAAGATACTTGCTCATTCATAGGCGCGGCCATTTGCGAATCTGTCTTTTATCGTAAATATTGATCATATGATCATCCCGCCTATTATGATTTGCTCTCAAGCTAACACCTATGCTATTATAAGTTCTTTGTCCGGAAACATGAAATAATTTTTTTACATTGATATTGCAATAGAAATATATCGTAACGTACCTAACAGATCTCTGTAAATGACGTCAATGAGCCACCAACAGATATAGGAGTATATGGTGACAGTATGGTACAGGAGAACTCTCCCCCAGGAACGGTGATCGGGGACTTGTATACAGTTGATCCGGAGGACAATCAGACATATACATACACCATCCTCGCAGTCAATCGCGGGTAGTTATTATAATACATTATCTTTTGCTGCAAAAATATGGTAATTACACGATTTGTTAATGACATCTAATGGTGATATTGTCATTTATTAATATCAAGGGTTCAATGCACTACTATAGTAAGTGCTATAGTCTTGCATTGAACCCTGGATATGTCTTTTCTGTATTGCAAGGACTTGAAGAGAAACAAACACATGTGTTTACAAAATGAAGTATAGAATGCCATTAGTTATTGATATTCTTAATTAACAATCATATGAACTAATTATGTCGGTATCATTATTATGTACATTTGTTGATGTTCATTGGACTTTGATAGTTTCTTGATTCATGTCTGTGGCTCTAGATGAGTTATGCTCATTATCCAACTAACTTGGTGCTTACAACAAGGTTGAAAAATACAAAATAACTTGTCATTTCTGTTCTACTGGTAATCTATGAATGAGAAAAGATGAATGCTTTTCAGATTCGAAGTCTTAGCAAGTCACATCGATTTACTTGAGGTATTTGTCATTGACGGTAAGACATTAAAGGTCGGCAGTAAAGCTGAAGTGCTTGATTACGAAACGTCCGACGTCATAACAGTTCGAGTGATGTCATTAGATTCGGGGGTTCCTCCATACAGTGTCGAGGCTGATATACATCTACAGATTACAGACGTGAACGACCCACCCACGGATATATCGATATCAAATAACGTGGTATGTAATATTGAGTTAGAATACCCATAATCTGCCATTTCGAAACTCATTCATTCATTGGAATATTATGATTGTTCTCTGTATACGTTGTCATGGTTGGAACTATTTGGTGTCTTGGGAATATTTCCAGCCACGACAGATTTATACCAAGTATGACTAAAGAATTCAGATAAAAGAAAGAGTTTCAAAATGGCAAATTATGGGTGTTCTACCGTAATATGTTTTTCTTGCAAACTGTGTTTTGAGATACTTGGACTAGCAGAAAATGAAAACCATCTATATGTTTCCAATGGTAAAATCCTTTACATGTCTGTTAAATTTATATGCACATGTTTGCGAATAGAAGTTGTTTGAATCTAATTGAGTTAAGCAAATTGCTTATGAACAATAATTTATTTGTTTATACAAGTTCTGGTTTAGTATCCAGGAAGCAGCCACCAAGAGTGAATTAAATAATCTTCAAGCTTGTCGCACTCAATGTAAAATAAATAAAATGAAACTCAAGATTTTTAGTTAAACTTGTCTTGGTACCTTTCCCTCAACCATACCACTGCATGTGTTTTCATTTCCTATTTCAGATAGCAGAGGACAGTGCTCTCAACACGTTAGTTGGTTCGCTGGTTGTTGATGATGAAGATAAAGAAGCACAACACATGTGTGAAATCCTTAACATAATTGATGTTCCGTTTAAAGTAAGTGAGGTTTACTTGACCTGACACTGCAAGACCGACATGTCTCATTTTCTTTCTCAAATAAATGGGCTTTGCATGGCCATATGGTACCACAGCATTGAGATGACCATCACCGGATCTAAACCCTTAGAATGCTGGGTAAAATTTCTGAAAATAGATTTTTGCGTTGTCCACTGCGTTTCATCTGCTTTGTCAAACTTCTGGTATAAACGTCTTCAAAGAGACTTATTTTGAAATGGGCAATTTCATTGGAGAATGCAGAAATGTGTGTCATACGTTTTTCCTTCTCCATCGTTGATGTAACTGACAATCAATATTTAACCAATCTGATTCTGTGACTATGAAATTTGCTCTAGGACAAAAAAAGGTAGAAACATGCATTTCTAGGCTAAAACACATTTTAAGGATGAATTGAGAAATGCACGCTGAGGAGGAGCTAGTATTGTTGCCAACAGGTACTATATGTTGTATCTAGATAGGCTGCATACTTTACTAGTTTAAGATCATGCGCCGGTGATTGAGATATGACACTCTAATTCAGTTTTAAGACTCTAGTCCAGTCTTTTTTTGCATTGTTATTGTTCATTATTATTACAATGGTTGTCATTTTATCTCCACTTCTTCTTAAAATGCATCTGTGATTGAGTATCTAAATCATATGGAAGTCAGGCACAACCCCTGATTTGCACTGGAAGCACAATGTTCTATTTCCATCTGTACATTCCATAATCTGCAGGTTTCTAATTTTGAATTTGAATCAATCTTCGTATTGAATAAAGACAACAGTAGAACAATAACCGAAAGATGTTCGAGACAGGAATTTTGTCAACATTGGTAATTGACATTTGCTACATGTTTTCTACCAGGACGTCAAGGTGAGTTTGAAGTAATATGAGTAATAATGTATTGGTTTGTTTTGCAAGCTAGCTTGCTATCTCCACAATAATTCCTATTTATAGATGGATAGTAGAGATGAACGAAAAGAAACAGTATTTGCTTCATTATTCTTGAAATATTACAGGTTGTAAACAATACAGAGATGGTAGTTGATCAAGCACTCGACTTTGAATCAACCAAGAGCTACAGTGTGAAGGTAATTGCCTTTAATTTGAAACAGTTTAACCCACTACCAAATAATAACTACATTTGACCAGTTTGTTGCAGACGACTCTAGAAAACATTGTGGGGAAAGGAGAAATTGCTCTTAAGGAGAAATTTCTCCTTTTCCCACAATGTGTTCTGACCTTTTAGCAGATTATTTATTCATTTTCATCCCATTTTGAAATGTCGTCTGAAACTCTTCCGATTTGGGACAGTCGAAAATTTGGCGTTTGATAAAGGGTTAACACCCTTTGATTGAGATTGAAGGACTGACTCAGAAAATATTTACAGTTTGATGGACCCTTTATGGTATGCAGACACCAACTATTGTTCCACGCATATATTCCTGCTTAATTCAAATTTCGTATGTTTAATGAAGTTAAAGCATCATGATTTGTCTGATTTTCTATAATTTTTTTCCCTTTTCAAAAAACATACTGTAGCATGGGAAAATAATTTTAAACTCCAACTGTTCATTGGTGAGAGAGGGTGGGTGATAATTATGTCATCCAGACATAATCTTCATAATGTGTTCTTATCTCAATACAGTCAAACTTGTGTTAAGCAACCACCCTTTTAAGCAGCCAACCTGCCTTATTCAAACACAACAGAAAGTCCCATTGTTACATTTATAGTGTAAACCAATCTGTGTTAAGCAGTCAACCTGTCTTAAACAGCCAATTTATTCTGTCCCATAGGCTGGCCTCTTAACACAAGTTTGACTGTACATCTCAATTATTTGCGAGAAAACATTCATATGCATGAAAGGAGCATTATGCATTACTGATGGTGTAAACGGATATATGAGTCTGTCTACTAAGCCACATTGTGTCATTTTAGATAAGCTGTGCAGATGTAGTATTCGAAGGAAGCAGGATGAAACTGTCGAAAACTTTAACTGTTAACATCAGCAATGTTAATGAGCCACCAACAGACATTTATGTCAGAGTTGCAGAAGTTGAGGAAGGAAATGTTATCGGTCAAGTAATCAGCGAGATCAAAGCTATAGATCTAGATAGCTCTGAAGTAAGTCAGTGTCTTCGTAAATTGAAATGAATGAATAGCTAAGTTATACTTATCCATTTTACATCAATTGATTAACAAATTATTACAAGTTAGATTAATCTCTCTTGATTCTGCTTCATGTATCATAACCAGTACTAGTGCCGAATGAAGATAAATGAAAGGTTGCAAGGCGGAACCTGCTACTCACAGGAACCGAGGACCCTCATGTCCTGAGGCCGACCTTCAGCCCCCTGGACCACTATCCAATAAAGCTTCAATGGAATCATTGCTGATAGCTTCCACATAGGTTGTATTATTCGTGATCTGTATGTATGAGTCTTTGGCTGGATGGACAACTTTTGGTTTCATGATGGTAAAATAATAGTTCAGCAGTGTATGATATTCATTCAAGCCTTTAGGTCCTTGACCACCTGTTTTGCCTGTAGGACCAGTAACTTCATAGCCTGGCTGGTCCGTGTGACCACAACAAATTGAGGAAAATTCATATGAAATCTAACCTTTCCACAGATGTTTGTCAACAGATTTTAGATAGAAGGATAGTTTTACTTATTTGCTTTATCTCCTATGAGGAAATTCATAGTCCTTATCTTATGATTTTAAAGAAGTGATAACATGACATCTTAAGGTCCAGTTGAAGTTGTGTAGGACCCATAGATTGTACAAGTTACTGGTCCTGTAGACCACCTTGGTATAGAAGTTAGCGTCTACGCCTGCAAAGTTTGTGAATTTAACAGTCTAAAAGCAAATTTCCCTGTGTTTGTGTTGAGAGTTCATATTTTCTATAGCAATAGTCACAAAAAAATGCATAACTATGAAATGTACATTTTTATTAAGAAATACATTAGTGTCCTTCAGTCCCCATTTGTTTGAAACCTTCATCTATCAATCAATGTAGGGTCCTATGTGATGGTTAACGTGGCGGCCTCAGAACTCAGGGGTCCCGGGTTCGAGCCCTACCAACACCTCTGGATTTGTGGGAGTGACCTTTGGCACTTTAGACCCCTAGCCTAGTACAAATGTGGATTCAAGAGAGTTGTAACATAACTGAACAATTGTTATATGGTGATAAACACTATACAAAACCATAAATGCAACCAAAGTACTGATTCTTCTGTTCCAATGCAAGAGGTTTTCTGGTACCATCAACTTTTCACATGTCTTAATACTAAATTATAGATCTTTAAAAGAGGCCATTGTGGCCAAAAGATAAAAAAAAAAAAAAAAAAAAACCACAGTTTCCTGAATGTCTTACAAAGTAAATGTCAATTTAAAAAAAAAACACCAAAAAATATGTACATCTTTTGTATAACAGACAGTTATTGAATTAGCACACGAAGGTGATTGGGAAGCGTTTGCCATTGAAGGGAATTCCACCCTGGTAGCAGACGTTGTTTTCGACTACGAGACGCAGCTGTATTATTCACTAACGATAATTGCAACAGACAACGAAGGAGCAACAACATCTAAACGTATCGAAATACAGGTTAGACATAGGATTCATCTGATTCTGTTTATTCATTTTATTGAATTAACCCTTAGAATGCTGACTAAATATCTAATAATGAATATTTGTGTCGTCTTCTTTCCAAAACTCTAAATATCTGCTTAATTTTGTTGAGAAAAGATACTCAGAGTAGCGAATAGGTTAGATCACAGGCCAGCCGCTGATCTACTTGGTGTTAATCCGTGTTATTCGCTATTCGAACAGAATTTGTAGGGAATTACACTGTTTAATCCGGAAAATCCGCATTCCGGCTCCGGACAATAAAAGTCGGGAACCAAGCCTACCTTCTCATAGTATATGCACATGACTAATCCGGAAACCAGCATTATGATTTTTTTTTTGCGGTTACCTACGTTTCTTGACGATACGGTCATCCAACATTCACACCTTTGGCAAATTCGCATGTATGCTTGATCATTAAATGTCACCAAGTGTAGTGTAATGAAAGGTGTTGATTGTTTGTAAATCGGTCATTTAGTCAGTTAACTGGTCTGACCTAATTGTAATTATCGTCGCATGCAGGAAGTAGAGTTTGTAAAAGGTGTTAACTCGCTGCATTGACAGAGAGCAGGAGACAATGTCTGGCAATCATTTTCAACTATTATGTTTTTTTCACATCATAGTAATTATTATGAAAACAGTGTAAAGGTAAACATTTCACTGGAAACTCGCCGATTGTTTATACCGGATTATTCGTTAATACAAACTTTACTCCTAGGAACGAAGTTGTTCAGATAAACCAGGCTCGACTGTATACATTTATCCACATCATCATAATGCACGCGAAATGATCCTAGCTATCCATGCGTTTTAAAACACCATTCATTTTATGGGATTGAGATTGAAAGGTCAAAATACCTAACCACTACTTGCACATACCATAAAAGCTCCTTTGTTGAGTTGTATGAGATCATGGGATCTGTATCCTTCAGTGTATCCATACACCGATTTAAAAATTGCCAAACTTATCATGAGGGTTTTCGTTTCTAGATCCTTGACATCAACGAGGCCCCATCATCTATTGGCCTCGATAACCAAGTAGTCTCTGAAAGTAAACCACCCGGCGACACCATTGGTACATTCATCACTGAGGAATCAGACAGAAATCAGAAATTCACATATACGCTTGAAGAGGATGGTTCAGGTTAGTCGATATTTCTCATATCAAAGGATTCAGACAGAAATCAGAAATTCACCTATACACTTGAAGAGGATGGTTCAGGTTAGTCGATATTTCTCATATCAAAGGATTCAGACAGAAATCAGAAATTCACATATACACTTGAAGAGGATGGTTCAGGTTAGTCGATATTTCTCATATCAAAGGGTTCTCTAAAAAAAGATTGCTAATTCTTCATTTTTGTGAAAGACTTGATACAGTCTTCCATTGAACATTGAACTTAAGATAAAGAAAAACAAAACATGGATGATTTGCTATTACCACCTTCCATTGGTCGAGTATTCATGATGATTGAAATTTTAACTTTTTCTGGAATTGTGTTCTACCGTAAAAACAACAGCATACATTTCTTAAGTTGCAAAGATCAAGATTATTGACAGTTTCCCAACCCTTCATTTTTTTTTAAAAAAACAATGATCTAATGTTAGATTATAACTTAGATTATGAGGAGGTAGTTTTAGATACCATTGTCATGTGGGTCTTCAGAAATGTTTACCACGTATTCTCATGGACATAACATTTCTGTCAAGCAACTTTGGGTCGAGCAGGGAGAAAAGCATACGGAGAAAGACAATAGTATATTGAATCTTGCTCAATTTAATAAGGATTTAATGAAAAATGTTCACACTTGCTTCATTGGATGAAAAGGTATTCCACCCCTAATGTCTTGTTACTTATTTCATATCAATTACCTCCCCTTAATTCTTAATTTTTCAGATGGAAATTAAGATTACATGAAATGATTCTTATAATATGAAACTTGATTTTAAAATGACATTTGTTCTGTTTAACCTGTTATCTAATTACTCTGATTTTTTTGCCATCAGAGAGTTACATCTGGGGTGGAATATATTTAACAGTGCCTGGGAAAGACTGAAAGACTATCCCGTTAATTTATAAACCGGCTTTCCAAAAGAGCGAACAGACATGCGTGAATGCTCGCTTCACATTAATTAACAAAAGCACAGGATTTTATCAACTTATAAGTAAAGAAATTGAAAAGGTTCTTTTGTTTAGTCCTGTCTTTAAAACGGAGTCTTCTGTTCTTGTTTCAAGGTACATTTGACATCAAAGATTCCGCGCTGATTGTTGGGCCATCTGGACTGGATTATGAGAAGCAAGACCAACACGTGATATCCGTCACATCAACGGATAATGGGCAACCTTCACAGTCAATTACGGTATTCATCAAACTTGTACTAACCAAACAACTTTAAATGATCCATGGATTTGATATGGGGTCCTGTGTGGCCCAGTGGTTAAGTTTGTGGACTTTGAACTCAGGAGATCTGGGGTTTGGACCCTGTTGACACCTTTGGTTTTGTAGGAGTGATCTTTGGCAAGTCTTTAAGGACATTTTCTACAGTTTTATAAGAAAATAATCCTTTCATAGAATTTTCTAAATTTTTGATATATTGTTTAAAATTCTATTGTGAATTCAAAAATGAAAAAAAAAATGTAGGTCGACGAGTTAGTTTTTTTGTAAAATGACAGTTTCCATGGTAACCATTTGGGGCAAAAATGTCAAAATGACCATACCTTCTTCGAAGGTAATAAAATAATTTCTGGAAGGTTTATTAACACAAAAAACATGAATTCAATCTTTCAATACTTTATTATTTAATGTTTTTTCAAATCATTACAATCTGAACAATATTTGTAATCCAAATCAGTTTTTCATATTTGTGTATGCAACGAAAAACAATGAAAATCAATATGAATACTACAAATAAATGAAGATATCTAAAAATTCCTTTCATAAAATTTTCTAATTTTTCAGTATGTGAAGTAAAATTTAATTTTGAAATACAAAATGCAAAAAAACTATGTTGAAGAGTTAGTTTTTTGTAAAATGCAAGTTTCCATGGTAACCCTATTTGATAAACATTTATAAAAACAACTAAAATAACTTTTAACTTGCAGTGATTTTTTTCTAAATTAAAGCAATGGGATTTTTTTACCAAAACTTAAAAGTCAATGGGTTTTTCTATAGAAAAATTAATATGAACTAAGGCATTGCCTCTAGACCGCTCTCTCAACTCAATGGCATGGGTTTTGTGAAAAACACTTGCATACTGAATAAACGGTTCAATATCAATTAAGAGTACAACTTTGTGGAAATATAAGAATTGGCTTACTTTGGGGAGCAAATACTCATTTTGTCACAAAGCTGTCATCTTTGTCACATTTAGGTAGGTCTCAGTAAAAGGATAAGTATTCTTGCAGACTCTTAGTGAGCTTGTTTGATGGTAGATGTTCTATATGGGTATAAGTTTACTTGCTTGGGCTGTGTTTGAGGGCCTTTCATCAATAATGAGACATTCATCATGTAAGGACAAACTGCTCATGCAATGTCAGAACTACCAAACTACAATATTTGAATCACAAGTCTGTCTCTGCATGAAATCATAGAATTTTCTTCATAAAATCATGTGTTGTAGGTACTGCTTTAAATCATCATGAGAACAAACAACACGTCATTTGGTGATGAAGAAGGATCATTTTGGTTAATAGTATCAGACAATTTCAAACAACATACTCATCTGCTTGTACATTCTTAGGGACTAACTAAATCATATAGAAAGCCAATCAGGTCTTTGCTTGAATTTTTCATTACTGTTCAATTGAGATAAGGAAATACCACATAAATTGCTTTGCAGATCTCCAAAAGATCATTCAAAAACAACAAATAGCTTTGTTGTAGCCAATTGGTTTTTTGTTGAACTTTAAAATAAAAGTAAAAGATTCTATAAATTTTGATTAATATTTTATTTACCTTTTTTTACACATAAAACACTGCTTTTTATGTGTTTATATATCAAAGAACTTAAAAAACAAAATATGCAATAAATGATATGCAATAAACTATTAATAAAATGTAGTTAAAAGACATAAGTGAAAATCAGCAGACAGTATTTGTTCATGTATTCAAATTCTTTGCTCTAACACATTGATAGATAATTTTATCTAATGAAATCACTGCTTGATCTTGAGACATTATTTTCATTCTTGATGCCATCAGTTCCCTTGTCTTCATAGTTTAAAAAAAACTCCTGAAAGTTGGAAGAATATGGCAGAAATATGTATGATCACCTTTAGATTTTCCAAAAAAAATAATCAACAAATATTCTATGACATACATCCTTAAGACTTTTATCCAATTTTTCCAAAATATTGTTTCAAATTTAAAGCAATAGCAGATATAATTAAAATTTTCTTTAACCAATGAAAAGAAGCATTGTGACAAGGCAAATGTGCTCTCTGAGCCAATTTCCCTTTGCCATAATTGGTTAAAAAATTATGTTGAAAGTTAAGGGGTTTACCATGGAAACTGAAGGAAAAGTAATAACTTTACATTGATGTATGCATACAATTTAAATTCAACTCTGATCTTTGTTTCATTGAAAAATATCATACACAAGCACTTGTAAGAAAAGAAATTCAAGTAATGTCTCAAGTTTCTGTCTTCCACTGGTCTGCTGTAGGCTAACTAAGCTGTCTAAATAGAGCATGGGCATGCTTTTTGTCTCATTAATCTGAATTTTTGAAGGCTTCTTAAAAAAGAGAAAAGAAAATGAGTACCATAAGACATATGTGACATTGTTATCATAATAGAATGTTCCATAGTCCATCAGAGTTTTTCTATATTATTGTCATTTGATGTTATCAGTACCAAATAACACTAAACACTATCCTTGAAATAGTCTTTTGAGGAGAAAACTAAGTTTTAAAACAGTTCATGAGTCAAACACATCTATAGATTTAATGGTATTCGGGCGTCCATGTAAATCTTCATCTGTTTTTTATTGTACTGAGTCCGTGTGCTCCTCCAGCATATTTTGATGTTGTTATCTCTTCCTTACTCTACCAGTAAGTCATCTGTTTTGGCTGTTGAAAGAGAAAAATAAAAAGTATCAATCTTTTGGCAGTACTTATGGTGGCATAGAGGTGACATGTATGCGATTTTATGTTTGTTTTTTCTGAGTTAGTAAGTCTAAATAAGGAGATAATTAAGTCATTATTTCAACTTACTAACTCAAAAGAACGAGATAACTAAGTCGTTATTTCGAGTTAGTAAGTCGAAATAACGAGATAGTTAAGTCGTAATTTTGACTTACTCACTCAAAATAATGACATAATTAAGTCGTTATTTTGAGTTAGTAAGTCGAAATAACGAGATAGTAAAGTCATTATTCAGACTTACGAACTTCAAAATAGCGAAATAATTAAGTAGTTATTTCGACTCACTAACTCGAAATAACGAGATAGTTAATTCGATATAACAAGTTTGTTGACCAATCAGATGGTTCGTTGTATTCAGCAAATTCATGTGAAATGACGTACAGTGTGACGCAATGTTAACCACATTATTGAATGGATCTGATTGGTCAACTAACTTGTAATAATGAGTTAACTATCTCATTATTGCGAGTTAGTAAGTCGAAATAGCGACTTAATTATCTCGTTATTTCAAGTTGGTAAGTCGAAATAATGACTTAACTATCTCATTAATTCGTGATAGTAAGTCGAAATAAAAACTTAATTATCTCATTATTTTGAGTAAGTAATTAAAAAAAAAATGACTTAATTATCTCCTTATTTCAACTTAGTTAGTCAAAAAATGACTTTATTATCTGGTTATTTCGAGTTAGTAAGTCGAAATAATGACTTAACTTTCTCGTTATTTTCGAGTTAATAAGTTGAAATAACAACTTAATTTTCTCGTTATTTCGACTTACCAAATCAGAAAAAAAAATTGCATACCTGTCATACCTCTATGCCACCGTAAATTCTGGCTACATTTTAACTGACTGATTATTCTTAATTGGTAACATTTTGGAAATAATTCTATCCCTATGATAGTCGATTGAAGCAGTTATCTGACAGGAAGAAAAAGAACTGATTGTTGATAAAAATCTATATTTCAACCTGTTTTGACTTATTTTGGTTTCATTCTCATGAAGGTTTTCGAAAAAAGAAAGAAGAAAAGAAAAAGTCAATTACACATTTTGAGCAACAACAAATTCATCAACATTTATTGCTTTCAAAAGTTATCTTCTATGGTTATGAGGCTTATGTTTGTAAAGTTTAAAGGGGCATGAGAAAGACTATGTACTTACTTGTATTATAAAACAGAGTCAATGTTTATGCAGGTCTGCATCATCTTTTCTTTTGAATCTTGTTTGAAATTGTCATATTCCCAACCATCATGCAATCTGTGAAATAAAGAAGAATCAACTTAAGGATCAAACCTTTGGGCCAAAATTATCAATTGCAAGAATAATTCAATGTTTGGAAATAATAGTATCACTTGAATCAAGTAAACTAAAATACTGTCAAACGAATAAGGTGACATATATAACCAAATACTTTACAGGGTATTTCATTTTTTGAAAAGGAAATTCACGCTGTCATTGTTATTTAAACTATCGGCCCATAACGCTTTTAAATTGTCAAAAAGGTACCTTGTACTCAATTTAAAAGCTCCAACAATAACAAATAATCCATGTCAGCAACTGCGAGTTGACATCGTTGCTTTATTGGTCAGCATAATAGTGTATTCCATATACAACACGATGTGTACCTAATGCTTTCCTTACACACCGCGAAAATGACATAGACCGTCTACATAAACATTAGATTATGCCAAACTGCAGGGTGTAATCACCGAATCGGTAGAAGGATCGTGGAGTGTTGTAGGGCAACACACGGCAACACACACTTTTTAGCCTAGTACTGAAGGGAACATGTACTGTAATACTAAAAAATGAATGCTGTAGTTCTACTGAAAAGGGAGAAGTTTTTTTCAGATGGATGTTTGTTTAGAGGAAGCATCTTCGGCGAGGCGTGATGAGGGCTCGCCTTCTCGATTTTTCTACGACGAATTTTGGTGAAAGTGGTCTATTTAGCTATACTGTTTTATAACGAAATGAAAGAGTACAAAAAGTTCTCTTACCTACAACCGACGATACGTTGTCCTTTCAAGGAGTTGGACACTGTGTCCAATTTAAAGTTTGAAGCGGTGGCGCCGATCCTGTTGTTCGTGTTTTGTTTTTCAATAGAATGGTTTATGGTTCATTCATGATTGGGGGAATAAACTCAATGAGCGGCAATGAATTTATGTAAAACCAGTCCATTCCATAAAGCCGGAAACACCCGAAGCAAACCCGAGTTTTCTCTTTACAAGGAATGGTTCACTATTGGTAGATATATTGGTAGATAAAGGTAATGCTTGAAAATAAATTTAGATAGAACCAGTCCATTCCGTAAAGCCGGAAACACCCGAAGCAAACCCGAGTTTTCTCCATTAGGTAAACCGGAAGCCACCTGTTTTTTTGCTAATGGTATAACCGGTGTTAACATAACTTGTTACTCGTACGTATGTTACCGTTATCCGCTCTCCGAGCGCTTCGCGCTCTGAGAGAGCGGTATTAAAATGAATGAAAGTAATGAGTTTTGGGGGAATTTTATGAGATTTTTTGGGCCAAAAATTATCACTGAACTTGAAGAAATGAAGCTGGGGACTTAATATGCATGATATCATATTGTTAATAATCTTTTATAGTTTTATGGATAATATGATTATTCTTTGAAAAATAAATGGGTACAGCTAATGTTATCCGAATAAAACGTTTATCCGACTACTATGCAAGTACTTCTTTGGTAACAGAAAATTATCTCCCTTTGATGCGCAGATGAAGTGAGCAGAAAAAGCTACAGAGAACGTCCTTAAGAGCCCAAGCCTAGTACTGGTGGATCCAGGAAGGCTGTAACATTGGGAAACTGTTGATATAGCGTAAAACACCGTACAAACCATGGATTTAATTCTGAATCCTCTGGACATTTACATACAAAATGTTAGACATGTAGATACATATGGTAGGATCTTCCATTATGACGTCTCTTCTGTATCAGTTCGAAAGAAATTCCTACCTGAAGATGTTCGGAGGGTCCTGCATGGCCAAAGTGGTTTAGTTGGCAGACTTAGAACTCAGGGGTCAGGGGTTGGAGCCCTACTGATAAGACACCTTAAAGCCCTAGCCAAGTACTGGTGGATCCAGGAAAGCCATAAGCTTAATAAAGTTTTTACCTTCGAAATGTTGGAATGATGTTTCATATGATGTGTCTTACTCAGAATATCTTTATAATACCGCAACCTACATGTTGGTAACCTAGAAAGTTTACTGTCAAGAGCACTAATAATATTATATTAATTAAACATGGCATTATTTCCACTAGAACTTATCTGCTCTCTTGATATCTTCCACTCTTTGACGCCATAACACCATTTTCATCATTGCAGGTCAATTTTACCATAGACATCCTAGACACAAACGAGCCTCCGTTTGATATCGAAGTCACATGGTCCGACATCATCCCAGAGGACACGCCCACTCGTACCGTAATCGGTGGGGTGCGAGTAGATGACCCTGACGTTGGCCAGCGGCACTCCTGTAAGCTTAACGATACGATGCATGTGACTCTAGTTACACAGGAAGTTGGGCAGGTGGAAATTGTCCTAATAAAGCCCCTGGACTATGAGCAATCATCGGTTGTGTATCTGAATATAACCTGTACGGATGGGGAGTTTGATATTTCCAAGGTATGTTTAAACTTTTTACATCGATTGGGACGGAAGCTTGAAGCTTATTAGATTCACTCTCGATGACTGCTTCCTGGATACAACACCAGTACTCACGCCAATTTGTGGATTAGTCCTGGCAATTTTCACCTCGCCATACGGGGATTTGAACCTGGGACCCTCGGTACAATAGGTTGACACTCTACCACTGCACTTATGACTCCCACAAGGTAGATATCCATGGGCCCCTAGTCAGGCTAGGGAATCATGTGACCAATGTTTACAATCTTTTGTCCGAACCAGATGGCAGCACCCGTGAAGGAAGAAGTTGGGTTTTTTTTTTTTTCACCTGCTTTTGCCAATGATGGCCACAATGTGGCTATCATTGGCAAAAGCAGGTGAAAAGAGCCAAAATTCCTATTCTGTCATGGGCATGGCCATCAGGGTTTCGTTTTACTAAGCATTTTATGTTAATAATTTGTGTAATTTCCAAAAAATATTCCCTGTTATTTCAATATTGGGATAAGCAATATTGCATAGTAACACATCATTGGAATCGTCTCTTTGAGATGCTTCCAATGATGTGTCACATGACTAAATTGTGTTTTGATATATGATTTTATCCATGCTCATCAGTTTCGACAGACGCAAATATTTAATGTATGTCATTTAGTAAAACGGTATCCTGGTTCGGACATAAGATCGTAAGCATTGGTCACATGACTCCGTTGCATGTTAGTGATGGTTTCGATCTTTTTGACAAAAAAAAAATATAATATCAAACTTGCGTAGTGTTGGTTGGTGCTTATCATATTACCGAATTCGAAATTTTCAATCATGTCACAGATTGTTTTAGACCATTGTACCAAAGGGAAATATTGCTTTTTGACAATATCTTCTTTTGGCATAATGCTTTTCTAACCTATTTGGAAAAGAATGTTAAGTCATCCTTACTTCTAAAATGTGGTTTGATCCTTAATTGAAATCAAACCACTCTTTTTCAGTAAAGTTGACTTAACATTTTGATAATAAAGAAACTATGATTTATCCTATCACAAAACATTATATATGTTATTAGTATGTACTGAATATAGTTTCCTTTTTAGAAAAAGCCCGTCACTTCTTACACAAATCAAAACATATATCTACATCTATTGGTTGCACATAACGAATTTGATTGTTGTTTTGAAATTCTATTAATGAGTTAATAATTACAATGACATCATTTATTGAGTCTAATTTGCATTCTTGCATGTGAGTCATTGTTCTTTTTAGTCATACGCATATGAAAAAATATCTTTTTGAAACATTTGTCAGATAATGTTACACATCAATACCTGACTGTTGTCCGTGTACTTCTTATTCCGTAATTCAATTAATTGTCTAAGAATTGATGAGGAAATCATTTGACATTGATTGCATATATTTCTTTTTAAATACCTTATCAACCTGTTAGTGAAATTATCCTCAATATCGCCCTTAAATTGCAGCTTTGGTATGATTTTATTATGGGCTTAATTATATAATGGGAAAACTCTCTTATGGCATACTGACAATTGCATTGTAAAGTCCCTGTCGTTGTTGTTTATTTTTATTTTTTTATTTTTAGGTTGCCAATATGAATGTAAGTGACGTTAATGAAGCTCCAACTTCTATTAAACTGTCGGGGTCGCAGACTGTCATAGCAACAGCGGAGGTCGGTCATGTGATTGGTCAGCTTACGGTTGTTGATGACGACGTTAATCAGACGTTTACGTTCACCGTTGTTGGTCAAAACTCGTACCTGATTTTGGTACAAAATATTCTCTTTAATTAACCTTTTCCCTCTTGCCAAATTTTCGACTGTCCCAAATTGAAAGACTTTGCAGACAACATTTCAACATTTGATGAATTGAAAAATAATTTTCTGATAGAGCAAAAAACACTGTGGGAAAAGGAGAAATTGCTCATTCAGAGCAATTTCTCCTTTTCTCACAATGTTTTCCAGAGTCGTCTTCAACAAACTGGTCAAATGTCATTACTGTTTGGTAATGGGTTTAACTCTTACCTTTATAATTACTTATCTCAATGCAGCTGTGACGAAAGTATATATCGACGCATAAATCAAAGCAATTTCTCATTTTGTAACAATAGCTCAAACAAACGCCACAAAGGAACTAAAGCTCTTATTTCTATGGTTTTAGAAAATGCCTTGTGCCCAGTATTGTTTTCAGTAAGGAACAACCATTAATTTTATATGATATTGAATAAATATTGGTATATTGGTATTGTGATATATTGTCTCCTTAAATGTCACATTTGCAGCACTTTCGATAAGCGCACATGACATCATCAAAATGTGTGGTGACATCATCAGCATAGAATGAGCTATCACATGATACCAATATTGTCACATGACAACTAACCAATAGGATGTATTTTGAGAACAAGTAAGAAGCGAAATAATCATAAATCAATACATTTGGTTTGTTGATGAACAATTATGTCCCATGACTGTACAATAAAGACTAATTACTTAAGATTTAGGCAAATATAATGTCAATAGTGTCAAACATTTTGTTCCTAATCTATAAGAACTTGTTTCAAAAGGCAAAAGATGACACATCTTTAAATAAACTACAATGACAAAAATCATTTGTGTGCTTCTTTTAAGGCAGTGGTTTGGTTGTTACTTTCTGATATGGCTGGCTCCCGTTTACAAATACAGTCCAACTTGCGTTAAGCAACCACCCTTATAAGCAGCCAACCTGTCTTAGACAACCACTTCAGAAAGTCCCATTGTTAGATTTATAGTGTACATCAATCTGTGTTAAGCAGCCAACCTGTCTTTAACAGCCAATTTCTCATTTCCATAGGCTGACCTCTTAACACAAGTTTGGCTGTAGTTTGATGTTGAATTTAACTAATATGAACCAATAAATAATTCAACAAAAATTCTAGCTTACATATTTAATTATCATTTCAATATTTGCTGTTGAAATGAGAATTTCGGGGGTCCGCCTGACTCAGTGGTTAGGATGGTAACTTAGAATTTGGGGGTCCTGGGTTCAAGCCCCACCTAGACCTCTGGTTTCTAGGGAGTGGGACCTTAGGCAGAGTATTGTTGGATTCAGGAAAGCCATTACATAACTGAAAAATTGCTGATAAGGCATTAAACACCATACAAAAATAAGAATTTCCTAATTACAAGCTTAGCCTCTTTGCGATATGATAGTTCAGAATGTTATTATTAGATTATGTAATCAGACTTTGGAAATGGTTAAAATTTTCTTATATCTTAAACAAAAATTAACATTAAACCGTTTCTATTGAAGGTTACCGAAAACAACGAACTAGCATTGAAGTCCATCATTCCATCCGGTCAGATTGAACAACTCAATCCCAGCTTGCGGTTTAATCTGACAGTGGCTGATAGCGGGGAACCAGTGTTAACATACAACCGTACATTTGTCATACCCATCACAAATATTGATATCACTACTCACGAAATACCGAAAGTAGGTATTAATAACGTGAACATAACGGAGAACTCTAAGCCTGGAACTGTTATTGGGAGACTGTTCTTTATAAATGAGTCAAGCGTAGACAATCTGTACATGTTCATTGAGGAAAACTTTGAAAATGTGTTCAAAATCGAAAATGACACTTTCTTAGTTCTGGCAGAGTCATTTAACAATACTGATGCATCGACGGTACAGATTGTCGTAAAAGCAATGAATACGGAAAGTCAAGAGTTCAGTTTGAGCAAAATAACTCTATTTGTCCAGAGAATCTGTTCAAGCAATCAGCCCGTATGTGCGGACACAGAGACTTGTGTCAAGTACAACAGTACTTACTCCGAGTGTGAATGTCAAACGGACTTTGCGAAGAATTCGAATGATGTTTGTGACGTAATAGACGATTGTGTGATACGCAACACAGACGGTGACACGCCTTGCCAAAATGGGGGTACATGTATTGATGACGTCAACAGTTTTGTGTGCAAATGTCCACCAGGCTATGGTGGCGAGCGTTGTGAAGTAGATAACCAGGAGGATAACCCCTGTGTTAACCATGACTGCAAAAATGATGCTGTCTGTATCCCGGACATTGGTAAGTTAATGCATTTAAAATTTTATCAAAACTGTGTTTTTTCGACAAAAAGTAGCACACCAATGATGATAGAAAATTAAGAGACTACAGGCCTGCTTATTTTTAAGCCTGGTCCTAATTTTGGGCTTTGTGATTTCAGATTTTTCATCTTTGTTCATATTTAAGATGTTTAAATTCAGGCTTAAAGTAATGAGATTCAGGCTTGAGCATTCCTTAACACTAGCAGGCCTGAGACTATGAAAGGACACAAAACTGCTTGAATGAAATAAAGGCACCTGTCTTGCAATGGTCTTAAGCATAATTGTTAATCGGATAAGCATGCATGAAATATTTTGAATTAGACATGTTTTCTTTTTCATGTTCTTAGAGTTATCTTAACCCTCTGAATGCTGAGTAATTTTTCAAAAAAAGATTTTTGTGTGGTCAGTTTTTCAAAACCTTAAATAACTGCTTAATTTTGCTCTATCAGAAGATTATTTTCTAATTTCATCACATTTTGAATTGTCTTCTGCAAACTCTTTCAACTTGGGACAGTTGAAAATTTGGCATTTGATAAAGGGTTAAATAAGTACCGGGTTATTGGATGTAAAAATTGACACTTTTACTTATAAAGTCCTCTGAAGCAAGTTAATTGGAGGACAGTGGTCCAGGGATAGAGTATCGGCTTCTGGAAAAGAGGTATTGTGGGTTCGAATCCTGTGAGTAGCAAGATCTGCCTTGCGAACTTTAAATAATCCACATTCGGCGTGAGTACTGGTTATGAATCCAGGAAGCTGAATCAAGAGTCGGTAATCTTTGATGTAAGATCTTGTTTTACAATCAATGTAAAATAAATAAATTCAAACAAAACCATTTAACCCTTTACCAGACAATAACGACATTTTAACGCTTTGTTGCAGACGACTCTAGAAAACACTGTGGGAAAAGGAGAAATTGTTCATAATGAGCAATTTCTCTTTTTTCAACAATGTTTTCCACTCTATCAGAAGATTACTTTCCAATTTCATCACATTTTGAAATGTCGCATAAAACCTTTTCAATTTCGGAGAGTCAAAAAGTTGGTGTTTGGCAAAGGGTTAATCTGCATTAGTTTGCACAATGTCCATTCACCCTATCATCATGATTAACATCATCAGTAGAAGCAGCAACGGCTTCATTTCCTAGGTAGAATGTTTAAAATATTCCTAGATCGTATATTGGCTTTGACTGCGATAACTTGTGTCTATTTTCAGTCAGGGCTACGTATACGTGCTCCTGTAAGAATGGATGGGAGGGGAATAAGTGCGAGACAAACAACGATGATTGTAGCGATGCTGTTTGTTACAACGGTGGAACATGCATGGACAGACAACAAACATATCTCTGTGACTGCTCAATGGGGTTCAAAGGGTTGCGGTGTGAATACGGCCAAGATGTATGCAGCGAGAAACGGTGTAACGAAACTCATATATGTGTTGGTATAGCATTAAACGAAGATGTAATTTGTGTCAATGAAAACGATTATGTGTTAACGCTAACATACGACCAACCAAGTGACGTAGATGACATCCGGGTGTTTCTGGCTCGGCTTAAAGGGTTTATCATAAAATATGGTAAATTACCAACAACAACTGCTCCGTCAAAGCGAAAGAGGCGAGCAACCACTAACGAAGAGGCACAGATTTATGTCGTCGATGCAACCGAACTGGATAACGGTCAATATGTGTTTAGAATGGTAATTCTGAATGAAGATGAGGAACCATTTAAGAAAGATGAAGCTCTGAAAGTGTTGTCCATGACATGTATAAAAATCAGTAAGTTGGAGAGTGTTAGTAGTTTTGTTTAACATAGTGTCACCCCAAGTGAAGGGGCCAGCCAGTTTGGCGTATGAGACACAAATCACTGACTATACCAGGTACCTTCCAACTTCTATCACTATGCCAGACGCCAAGCAGATAAAAGTCTGTAACCTTTAATTTAACTAGCTCACGGCTCACAAACTGGCTTCTTGAATCAAGTCTTAGGAGAAACATTTACAGGACAAACCTCCCCTGTGTAGCTCAAACCTTGGACCTCCCCTTCTTGTAACAGACGCCTTAATCACTCGGTCATGGTCATGGATATATGTTTGCATTTGGTAGAAACATTTTGAATGGGGTGTTAATTATTCCTCCCTTCTGGAGCGTTTTCAAGCAGGTTTAAGTTTATATTTTTCTGAATTTTAGTAAAAACAAATTCAACTTTAAGGTAGATTACCCATTGTTGGCCATTTTGAAACTCGTTCTTTCGTCGGATTACTTTAGACGTTCACAGTACGCATCTGTTTGGGTCAAAACTATTTGGTTTAATGCGAAAAGTTCTGACACAGAAAGAATGAGTTTCAAAATGGAGGATTATGGGTTTTCTACCTCAACACAATCAGCTTATTATAACAGTACTGTTTTTGTGGAATCCTTACAATTCATGGCTAATAGGGTGAAAAGGAAAAAATGAACTGCATCTTCAATGTTCCTTTGGGTACAGAGGCTATACCATTGCTACCCCTTAGAGTGCTGGGTAATTTTCAAAAAATGTATTTTTGTGTTGTCTGCTGTCCGAAACCTTAAGTAACTGCTTATTTTGTTAATTTTGTTTTGAAGTTACTCAGAGTAACAAACAGGTTTTATCACAGGCAAGACGCCAATTCACTTGGTGCTGGCCTGTATCCAACCTGCTTGCATAAGCATAAAGTCTAATCCCTTACTATAAGGGTTATTGTCTATATGTTATCATGCGATACAATTTACTGAAAAAAAAAACCCAATATGTTCAACAATGTGTTACAGATTCCGGTGACTTGAGTGAGACGATATTTTGTCCTGCTATCCTAGAAGCAGCTAGAAACCCATCGGTTCCAGAACAACCCGTTCCGTCATCAACTGGATTGATAGTCGGGGTTATTGGTAAGTGTATTTGAGTCTTATCTGAAACAAATAAACAGCATAAAGACCACGTCAGTCCAACCATCCAGCCGACCGTCACACTGAGGGAATCCCAAGTCTTGGCCCTTGGTAGATATTTGGGAAAGGCAACTCAGATATATGGATAAGCCTTCATCCCACCTATGCCACCAATACTTCCTGAGTGGCTTTATGTTTACGGTTGTGGACTCAGAACTTTGGGGTCCCGGTTTCGAGCCCAACCAAGCCTAGTACTGGTATATCCAGGAAAGCGGTTACAAAACTGAAACATGTTGATACTGCACTGGAAACGAGGACCAATATGGGACCTGTGTCAGAAACTTACAACTATAACATTACTATTGTAACAAACGAGCCAATTAACCCAAAAGACACAATCTGATCAGTGAGAAACACATCTTCTGATCAGTTGTGTTGTCTATTTATTGTTTAAACTTATTTATTTTGCATTAATTGTAAACGAAGATATTACAACTTATTATTATTAATCAATCTACAAAGCTATATGGGTAATCATATACTACCAGAACCGGAAAGTTGATGGTCAACTCATGCTGGGTACACAATGTAGCTTTCATTGGAAAAAGTAGGTGCAAAAAGCAAAAATGCCTGGTGTGGCCATCTTGATTGGAGATAAGATTGTAAACATTGGTCATGTGATTCCTGCTTAAGTATAGCCTGGGGCTCTGGCCCGTGCCTTTACCCCCACTAGGCACAGTGCAGGGTATTCACACAGGCCAGGGGCCCGTTTCACAAAGCAACGTACGCAAGAAATTATCGTAAGTTTTTGCGTACGCAAGGATTTGACTGGAAAGACCGTTTCACTAAACAACGTAACTTTTCGTTTTGCGTAAATATCAGCGTAAATCTACGCAAGCTCGATATGTCACGTAAGTTGTTAAATTTGCGCAAGTGTCATGGCTGCCAACCCCAAAAAGTCGAAGTTGTAGGACCGAAACTGAAATATTTTGAGTTGGAGCTGTTGCCAGGCTATTTCGGAGATTTTGAAGCGGTGAAATGTTACACATCATCGATTGGGAGAGTTTAGATGTCAAAAGAACGTCTCATTGTCGAAAACCGGGTTATTGCCAAAGTCAGGGATGGTTTCAACACGACTCTGACATCAAGGTATGTTTACTTTTTGTATATATGAATAAATTATGGCGTTTGTGGTTGTTCATGGATTAAAGGATGCTTTCATCCTTTGTTATGATTATTAATTGTTCGTAGACATGCAGTTGTGTCCCTTGATAGGTCTTCAATAATGCAGTTTGTGTAGGAGCGAAAAGTGACATTTGTGTTTTGAACTCTTTTTATGTGGCTCAAATGTCGATCTAAATACTATTTTTGGTATGGTACACATGTTTTTGTTGTTAAGATTAAATTTTCGATCCATTAATTATAAGCTACCACGCTTATCTACATGAATGTAGTTGACAATTGATAAACTTGATTCGAACCCAGTGATGTACGTACCTTTATGTAAATTCAAAAGTGTGTATTGAAGGCTGAGGATTGTTGATTTCTGATCATTTGTGTCCCGTTTACAACTTCTAGTTATATGATAAATGGTTCATTCGCTTTAAAATAAATAAATAAGTTTGGGTTGACTTAATGCCTAAACTATGTAGATGATGGGGCTTTGAAGATGGAGTTTTCTTGGAAAATTAAAAACAAAATTGATGAAATATTGCAATAGTATATCTTTTTCTTTCAGACAAGTGGCAGATTTGTTTGATAAGTTCCAGTTGATATGGTATGGATTCTACACATAAGAGTGGAGTACCAACAGTAAAACACATCTGGTAAAGTATCTTATTCAATAACAAATACAGTTACCACTCATCATGATTCAAGCAATGCTTAAATTCATCTTTGACAGTATTGTTATGACCTCTCTGTCATGAGCTTATTATACAGGGACCAGAAAGATAGCTTACATCTATTTACAATGATAGCAATCAAAATCATTTTTCCATACACATTGATTTCATATTCCAACATGATTTTATGTATTACTATGTAGGTTATTGTGTCGTGAACTCTGAGTATTCTGTTCAATTCTACCAACATACCAACTATGGTAGTATTTCAACCATTCAAATAAAAATAAAGAGTAAAAATGTCTACATCAAATTTCTTTGATAATTCCCTTGTTTCTAGTCATTGATAGCAAATAATCTCAAGGATGATTTGCACATAATGAGCATAGTGTCCTAACTGACCTTTCATTACAAGTGTTTAATGTATGGATTATTGATGCTTGACTCAAGAGATATCAATTGTCTCTTCAATAAAGGCCTTAATCCTGTTTGCTGCATATCACAGGCAAACAGCTGTAGTACATACAAACTTGATGTCATGGTAATAACCTATTAACTTTCATTTGTTATATTTTAGATAATTTCATCAAATGGATGGGGGACTACTATCAGTGAACAGAGAAGATACCACATCAAAGCAAAGATACTGCATGAAGAGGAATAACTATTACTTGTTTTTTTATAATGACTGTTTGACTTCATTGCAAGAGTTTCATGTCAATTATACAATCAACGCATTAGCATTATTCGAAGAGATTAGCAAAGAATAATAACTTTCAGTTATAAATAAACATATGATGAAACTGATTAAGTGTTTCAAACATTTTAACATGAATTGTCAAATATTTTCATATAGCACACTTTTTTGGGAGTTGATGCTTTTGATTTTCATTTTTACAATATTTGAATTGGGAGATAGTCTAAAATACCTCCAAGTTGCAAGAATTTCAAAATAAAGGGTTATTTTAGCTCAGTAATTTCTAGATTTATCTAAATATTGTCAATTTTTACTAAATTACAGCTTTGTAGTAGATTGTGTGTAAATATGCCTTTTTGCTATATGAATCTAGCAAATGATATATTTATTAATTCTCATTAACAAAGCTTTTTAAGAACATTTTTCTTATGCTTATGAACACATGTTTCCTTTTCAATATTAGCATTACCTCTACAATTTCAACTATTTCGTCTTTCATTGATTGAGTAAAGATTAACAAGTCATATGTAAGGCCAATAATCAAAATCAAAGTTAAATATAGTGGTATATGCAGCATAAAGGGAATGTTAACCTACAATTGAATAAAACATATTCTTTTATTTGATGTTTTTGTCATCTTTTTCATTTTTATTATCTCTTGGTAAAGAGCTGTAGTTAATGTTTTTGTTATATAATCAAGGTTATCTATGAAGCGACAAGTTACCCCAGTGTTATATGTTTATGAAGTTACTATATTCTGCCCACCATGAACCAGCCTGTTGTAAGAGGTGTTTTCTTATGAGTGGACCCTGGTGTATCCCCAAAAACCCTAACTTCCCTAAGTCTTCATTCATATACTAATGTGTCTGCCTACTGTGTGGAGGTTGTGTATTCGAATCCAGGCCGACCCTTCCCAAGGTCTAAAGAAGTTTAGCACAGTAGTCTTGTTTATTGGGAAACACCAGACTGAGAGCTCCATGTAGATAATACACCGTGCTTATTTGGCTCCAGGGAGTTTTGAAATGAGAAGTGTTGAGGAATTATTCATAACGCCGTAGACAGTATCAAAACATTGCATTTTAAACTTGTCCTTGTATGGAAAATAGTTTGCCGATGACATTTCAAAATGTGATGAAATTAAAAAATAATATTGATAGGGCAGAAAACATTGTGGGAAAAGTAGAAGTTGCTGGCTAAGAGCATTTCTCCTTTTCCTATAACGTTTTCCAGAGTCGTATGTAACAAACTGGTCAAATGTCGTTGTTTTTTGGTAATGGGTTAAAAGTGAGGCATAATTATGCGAAGCTAGTCATATTTTAAGAACCAAACAGATCCATCAGATGAGAAATTTTAGACAGCCTCATACGTACATGTAGTGGCATTATCGTAAAACTGCCGCGTAAATATATCAAGATTCATTGGATGAAGTTGTTATGTTGTGTGTCACGGCGAATCAACAGGCCTAGTTATATGTGTAAAATCGGGTTATATCAACCAAAGTATCAACATTTCTTCGTAAATAGAGTGTGAAGATGCATCTCCACAGAATTTTCGAGTTTCCGTAACTTAGCCGATCTGCGGTTCCTCATGTTAATGATTATCCGTTTGAATCTTGAAACGAAAAATCGAAACAAAGGCCAAGTAAATCAAATGGTTTCAAATTTCTTATTTCCACGTTCATTTCATAGATTTAATCAACATTTTGATTGAAGGAGGGTGTATTCGGACAATATGCAGTATTATGGTATTGCGCTTTAAAATGTCAACAGAACATCGTTAAAACCACATTGAAAAATAGCCACGATGCCGACGTTGAAAGTCACTACCAATTTGATGATTTTAATTAAAGGAAACAGTAACATTCTGCACATCTATTTGTTCTTTTTAGAAGTTACGCGTTTGTGTTTTTCCCTGGTAAAACAACGGACTCCCGCTAATTACTCGCTTATCAATAGCGGCCGAATATTGTTCAAACTTGTTTATGTGAAGCTTCAACATCATTGTTGTCAATAATTCTCTTCCTTTCCTTTTCACTTGTAAATGAAAACCCATCAACAATTGAAAAGGAATTATCATAACAGTTGGCATCGTAAGGTTTCGGTAATCGGGATTGTTGATTCGGTAATATTGCTAAATAACGTTACGTTCCGGTAACGTTTATTGCTTAATTTCATACGTACGCAAATCGCAGAAATTGTTAACTTACGTTGATGTTAGTGAAACACTTTACGCAAGAACGTAAGTTTTGCGTAACTCCTATACTTGCGCAAATAATTTGCGTAAAGTTACGCAGCTTTGTGAAACGGGCCCCAGGACCCCAGACTAGTTTTAGTGCACCATCAGAAGAGGGTTGAGAGAATCCACTGTGGCATAATGACAAGTGACAAGTTACGTGCAGTTCTTTTTTTTTAATGTTATATTGGTTTTCCCTCATTAGTGTATACATCAAGCATGAAGATGTTTTATGTTCCAGGTGCCATTGTTGTCCTCGCCATCATCATTGCAGTCGCTGTTATTCTACACAAGAAGAAGAAAGACAACTCCGTCAGTCCTGAGGTACACTGATCTTTTTTAAGACTTGTCCAACCATGTTGCATGGTAGATTTAGAAATTAGCTCGACTTTTTGAAAAATGAATGTCTTTAACCCTTCACAAAACAATAGAGGCATTTGACAAGTTTGTTGCAGACAACTCTGGGAAATATTGTGGGGAAAAGAGAAATTGCTAGTTACGAGCAATTTCTCCTTTTCCCACAATGTTTTCTGCACTATCAGAAGATTATGTTTCAATTTCATCACTTTTTGAAATGCTGTCTCTTTCAATTTGGGACAGTTCAAAATTTGGTGTTTGGTAAAGGGTTTATACATTGTTGAATTTAAGATGGATGTGTATATAAACTGCTACAATGTGTCATTTAAATGTTTGCTTTCTACAGTTTGTAAGAAAGATGATTATTTGAAATTTAATCTCTTTCCTTGCAACATGACCCAAACAGTGTTATATTCGACGGTTTAGTGCAAGACTATAATAAGTGCTTCATAAACATGAAGCACTTACTATAGTATTGCATTGAACCATGGTATTGTGAAATGTTATATATATATATGACGTGCGACGTGAGAAAACCCACCTTATGGTTTAACGCGCAATAATCGATAAATCGCTGTCAAAGTGACGTCATTTATTACGGCGTTGTTTAAGTTTCCCCCCGCTGTTTTCAAACGCGAACTATCGTTTGAACATTTCATCTTTAAACCCTCGGTAAAATATTCCAGTCGAAGAAGGAACTGCGGATAAGAGTTAAAATCAGTCTTCATTCATTTACTATAAATAACATAAATAACATTCATTATAATACTCATTTTCAGTGAAATCTAAACCGCGATCAGGAAAGTAAACATTATCAATAATGTTACCGACAAATCTTTTCTCATTCTTATATTCCTAGTATAGTTGAATCAAGTTTAATCAGAACTCATTTTCTATTGACTGCGTGACTACATGTAAAGTATGACAAATTGCCCGCAGAAGATCCGTAAATTATCCGAGGATTCAATTTTAAAAACAGAGATTTAAGCAAAACTGACTAGGCCTACCGCGTCGTTATGCCTAACAATTAGGTTTACACACAACTCTTTCCCTTTAACCAGTTATCATATGATTGATTTGTATAAATGTTCTCTATATAGCTGTTTTAAAATCAAAGTTACCCCTAGGTTTAACAGTAATGTCCTTGGATTTTTAGAATTAGAACCATTCTTACTAAACCACTTTGAAAGCACACCAACCATATGTCAGGACTTGCTGGAGGATAATTTCAAGGAAAACGACAGCGGACACCCAGTAGTTGATAACGGTAGTGAATTTAGAGCATCGATGATCGGGCTAGGTCATTTGTTGCGTCCATCAGATAGGATGGATCATTCACTCATTGTGACTTTATTACAGACCAGGACCCCTCTTCTGGGGTTGTTTGCATCCAAGAGTGTGGTCAGGGATGTTAACTAAAGTGCCAAACAAATCGTTTTCTGTCGCTCTGTCTTGTAAAATCATGAAAAAGAGTTGACAGTCATGACACTCTTACAGATCCTGGTCACGGAGCTTAACAAAAGCGGGACAAAAAGCAGAGAGATTAATCAACTGTCCGTGTAAATGGAATAGTTGTTTGTGGTAAAACGTTACCACTGTTCCACGACATATCCATTGATAATATGAAGAAGCTTCAAGTTGGCCACAAGACACACGGACCAGACTGTCATCTCCATGTTTGACTTGGTACTGGAGCATTACGAATGAGATCACAATGTATGCTTAATGCATGCAGATAACTGTCGTGGTATTTCGCATATCTACGTACAGACAAAATCCTTTCCGCTTTTTATGTAAATCTTCTTTTTTTGACTCATACTTCTTTTATAAATCATTTCGCCATTCTTTATTTGTCTGTCACACCTATACAGTTGCATGTTGCCTTGGATGAATACGGTCCTCCAATGGTTATGCCATACAAGAAACTGGCTAGTTTAACTGAATACGGCTACATGACTTAACTACTGTATCATAGTGATATATAGACAACAGATGGTCATACACCTGTTACTTTTGAGATATTGAATTCCCATTGACTCCAATGTTAAATCAGCTATTTTCAAGACTCTGCTGAATGAAGAATAGTGTTTTTTACGCTTAGCTATATACAGGAACATCAAGTTTGTCCATTCAACTCTCAGAAACAGTAATAAAATGGACACCTCAATCGTCTCATTTTTTTTCTACGGAGCAAAGTGTATTAGTACCGTCCGAAAATCAGTGCACTAGCTGTCAAATCTAGCCGAGGTACCGGCATTTGTGTTCATACATCCCAAACAAATAGTCCTGCAATAAGCAATCAAAACAAACTTTGGGAGCATTGCAGGACTATAATCTATACAGGAAACACATCAGTGTTCTACCAGCTCATCTCTTACCAGCAAAACTATGCACCAGAAGTTGAAACTCAAAATTTCTAAATGGGACTACTTTTGGGTACTACGACCCGGAAGTACTCCGTAACAGGTGCGAGACCTAATACAAATGCATTTTATTGCTAACATGGTTTTCGGTCTTATTTTTCCAAGGATTGGGGACTTGCGACAAAATATAATGCGAAAAACCTGACAGGAAAGCGATAAAAATGGAACAAATGAGGAATCCATACACCCACCCTAATCGACTACATTTGCATACAAGACTATGTAAAAGAGCCAAGAGTCACCAAAGAGAGATAAATACTAATTATTCAAAAACTAATGGATCAATTTGACTGAAACAAAAAGGTTTTTGTTCCTTAAAGATTGTTTCATACTTTGATAAGAGTTTTATAAGGTTTGAACTGGGAACATTCCAAGAAAAGTAGCCTTCTTAGCAATATCTTTGGTAAAACAAAGGCTATTTTCGTTGAAATGAAGGCTTACTTCTTCATTATTTAATCAAATCTAGTAGGAAATGCTATAATTATGTTGTTTAAGACTCATTAATAAATTCCCAATTACAAGGACAGAAATTTTAATGATTTGGGGGCAATCTAAGGGGTATATCTGGGCTTTTCCAAAAAGTACGGGAAAATGTGTGCGACATAGCTTTGTACACATTATGTGTTATTTATGGGGTTAGAAATGTGATTTCAATAGCTAAAAATAACTAAACAATTGGAAAATTGACTTAAAAACCTTTATAGTATAAAAAGAAAATATTTTTAAGAACATTATAGGAAAAGCAGCCATTCCAAAGCCTTTTTTTAGTCAAATTGGTCCAAATCTGAACCTTGGACTGTTAACAGTTTCATTTTACAAAGCAAATGACTGATTTTCATGCCTACATTAGGATCTTGAAATATGTTATAGCTTTATCAAGGAATATCTTTGGAAAAACAGATTGTTACATGCAATTCTATATTGAAATGGTTGATATAAAGAGTTTATACCTATTCAAAGACAGATAAACAATATCTACAATGATTTTTCTGAAACACAGCCATCGAGAAGACCATTCGATATTCAGGCTTCATCGACAGACATGATATTTAGAAAATGGCACGGAAAAAGAAATAATTGCTCATCATTAATCATTGATTTCTCTTTTCCACCAATGTTTCCATTTGATAGTAAAAACAGCTTGCTTGATACTACCGTAACCTATGAATAGAACTCACCGTCACCATTCAACATGCAATGGATATAATAAGATAACAACAACAACAAAAAATAATAATGATGATTATAATAATAATGATAATAATAATAACAAAAATAATAATAGTAATAATAATCAATGATAATGAGATGATGATGATTATGATATGGGGAACATGATAGCGGTATATACTATTGGTGGTTTTGTGAAAGACCGATTTGTCCATCGAATTGATTTCGAAAAGTTTGACATGACTCGTGTGATTGGTTTCTTGCACCAAACCTGAGCCGGCTTAACCCGTTACACTTGAAATACCTTAGAATAGCTCTCTTGGTCAGTTTACAATTATTGTTTTAGTGTAACACATACATTTAAAACTGTAAAATGCTGTTTCGGTTAAGAAAAAGTATCGCTTAAAAGCCTTAGCTCTTTTCGAAAGATCTAGAGCGACAAGTATCCAATCACAGCTAATCTTGAGCGACACATTCCGCCTCAGCTACAACAGGAAAATCACTCAAAAGCAGAAAGTCTAGTCTGAGATCAGACAATATGAGCTAATAAAGGGAAGGAAATGACATAGATGTGCATCTTAGATCAGTATTTGCTGGATGAAAGTCAATGGCATCACATGATCCTCTCAGTTGACAATTATTATTACTAACCATTGCACAATACTATTTATTCTGTACTTAAAAAATAAAGCAATTTTGACAGAAAATCACTTTCTAGGAAGAAATTACTGTTTTAGCTCATTGATGACATCAGGTTTTTTGTTCAAACACAAATAAAATCGCTCAGAAATGCATTGTAATGGGTATAACAGAAGTGGATGTTGTCCGGAAACTCATACACAAGCCGATTTAACAAGGAAAATCCTACTTACCCAATAAAAACCATTTGGACACATACCTTGTCCCGAGGAAAGGTAAATCCATGTTTAAAATGCTATCTGCTGATTTCAATTCATAGTTTGATGAAGATTTCTCAGTTATTTACGTCAAAATAAAGACTCCACGGACATGCGACTGCCATGGATTAGGTCATACACCTGTTACTTTTGAGATATTGAATTCCCATTGACTCCAATGTTAAATCAGGCATTTTCAAGACTCTGCTGAATGAAGAATAGTGTTTTTTACTCTTAGCTATATACAGGAACATCAAGTTTGGCCATTTAACTCTCAGAAACTGTAATAAAATGGACACCTCAATCGTCTCATTTTTTTTCTACGGAGCAAAGTGTATTAGTACCGTCCGAAAATCAGTGCACTAGCTGTCAAATCTAGCCGAGGTACCGGCATTTGTGTTCATACATCCCAAACAAATAGTCCTGCAATAAGCAATCAAAACAAACTTTGGGAGCATTGCAGGACTATAATCTATACAGGAAACACATCAGTGTTCTACCAGCTCATCTCTTACCAGCAAAACTATGCACCAGAAGTTGAAACTCAAAATTTCTAAATGGGACTACTTTTGGGTACTACGACCCGGAAGTACTCCGTAACAGGTGCGAGACCTAATACAAATGCATTTTATTGCCAACATGGTTTTCGGTCTTATTTTTCCAAGGATTGGGGACTTGCGACAAAATATAATGCGAAAAACCTGACAGGAAAGCGATAAAAATGGAACAAATGAGGAATCCATACACCCACCCTAATCGACTACATTTGCATACAAGACTATGTAAAAGAGCCAAGAGTCACCAAAGAGAGATAAATACTAATTATTCAAAAACTAATGGATCAATTTGACTGAAACAAAAAGGTTTTTGTTCCTTAAAGATTGTTTCATACTTTGATAAGAGTTTTATAAGGTTTGAACTGGGAACATTCCAAGAAAAGTAGCCTTCTTAGCAATATCTTTGGTAAAACAAAGGCTATTTTCGTTGAAATGAAGGCTTACTTCTTCATTATTTCATCAAATCAAGTAGGAAATGCTATAATTATGTTGTTTAAGACTCATTAATAAATTTCCAATTACAAGGACAGAAATTTTAATGATTTGGGGGCAATCTAAGGGGTATATCTGGGCTTTTCCAAAAAGTACGGGAAAATGTGTGCGACATAGCTTTGTACACATTATGTGTTATTTATGGGGTTAGAAATGTGATTTCAATAGCTAAAAATAACTAAACAATTGGAAAATTGACTTAAAACCTTTATAGTATAAAAAGAAAATATTTTTAAGAACATTATAGGAAAAGCAGCCATTCCAAAGCCTTTTTTTAGTCAAATTGGTCCAAATCTGAACCTTGGACTGTTAACAGTTTCATTTTACAAAGCAAATGACTGATTTTCATGCCTACATTAGGATCTTGAAATATGTTATAGCTTTATCAAGGAATATCTTTGGAAAAACAGATTGTTACATGCAATTCTATATTGAAATGGTTGATATAAAGAGTTTATACCTATTCAAAGACAGATAAACAATATCTACAATGATTTTCTGAAACACAGCCATCGAGAAGACCATTCGATATTCAGGCTTCATCGACAGACATGATATTTAGAAAATGGCACGGAAAAAGAAATAATTGCTCATCATTAATCATTGATTTCTCTTTTCCACCAATGTTTCCATTTGATAGTAAAAACAGCTTGCTTGATACTACCGTAACCTATGAATAGAACTCACCGTCACCATTCAACATGCAATGGATATGATAAGATAACAACAACAAACAATAATAATGATGATTATAATAATAATGATAATAATAATAACAATAATAATAATAGTAATAATAATCAATGATAATGAGATGATGATGATTATGATATGGGGAACATGATAGCGGTATATACTATTGGTGGTTTTGTGAAAGACCGATTTGTCCATCGAATTGATTTCGAAAAGTTTGACATGACTCGTGTGATTGGTTTCTTGCACCAAACCAGCCGGCTTAACCCGTTACACTTGAAATACCTTAGAATAGCTCTCTTGGTCAGTTTACAATTATTGTTTTAGTGTAACACATACATTTAAAACTGTAAAATGCTGTTTCGGTTAAGAAAAAGTATCGCTTAAAAGCCTTAGCTCTTGTCGAAAGATCTAGAGCGACAAGTATCCAAACACAGCTAATCTTGAGCGACACATTCCGCCTCAGCTACAACAGGAAAATCACTCAAAAGCAGAAAGTCTAGTCTGAGATCAGACAATATGAGCTAATAAAGGGAAGGAAATGACATAGATGTGCATCTTAGATCAGTATTTGCTGGATGAAAGTCAATGGCATCACATGATCCTCTCAGTTGACAATTACTATTACTAACCATTGCACAATACTATTTATTCTGTACTTAAAAAATAAAGCAATTTTGACAGAAAATCACTTTCTAGGAAGAAATTACTGTTTTAGCTCATTGATGACATCAGGTTTTTTGTTCAAACACAAATAAAATCGCTCAGAAATGCATTGTAATGGGTATAACAGAAATGGATGTTGTCCGGAAACTCATACACAAGCCGATTTAACAAGGAAAATCCTACATTCTCAATTAAAACCATTTGGACACATACCTTGTCCCGAGGAAAGGTAAATCCATGTTTAAAATGCTATCTGCTGATTTCAATCATAGTTTGATGAAGATTTCTCAGTTATTAACGTCAAAATAAAGACTCCACGGACATGCGACTGCCATGGATTAGGTCATACACCTGTTACTTTTGAGATATTGAATTCCCATTGACTCCAATGTTAAATCAGCTATTTTCAAGACTCTGCTGAATGAAGAATAGTGTTTTTTACGCTTAGCTATATACAGGAACATCAAGTTTGTCCATTCAACTCTCAGAAACAGTAATAAAATGGACACCTCAATCGTCTCATTTTTTTTCTACGGAGCAAAGTGTATTAGTACCGTCCGAAAATCAGTGCACTAGCTGTCAAATCTAGCCGAGGTACCGGCATTTGTGTTCATACATCCCAAACAAATAGTCCTGCAATAAGCAATCAAAACAAATTTTGGGAGCATTGCAGGACTATAATCTATACAGGAAACACATCAGTGTTCTACCAGCTCATCTCTTACCAGCAAAACTATGCACCAGAAGTTGAAACTCAAAATTTCTAAATGGGACTACTTTTGGGTACTACGACCCGGAAGTACTCCGTAACAGGTGCGAGACCAGATGGTTTGTCTCGTGAACCGGAAATAGTATCGGTCAAGGCGGATGAATACTATCCGGTGAGCCGATGGCCAATCGGATAATTATCCCAAGCCTATCCCGATAATCATTCCTACACAAAGACACAAATCATCTACATGTATTCTGTTTAGCCTGTTAGTGATATGGAATCAAATCAAAACACAAACAATGAAAATAAAACACGAACAAAAGGAAACAAAGCGGGAAAATCAATATTAATGATAGGTAACAGGTAGAGAAAGACGTCAAATATCATAATGTATTTATGACCTCAATAATCGTCAAGCGACTTCATGTTATATGGTTAGTGCCCAACATCACAATGTTATATGGCATCCGGTTATCGGTCTGTGATTCGCATTGCTGACCCGATAAAATTGACTCGTGAACAAACACATACTCCATCACTATTGACATCTTTATGAATTCAATTATACAATTCAAGTTGTATAATATAGGCTATTATTTTTCTCTAATAAACAGCTTACACTGTATTTATTTTTGGGGCAAAACAATTAGTTCGTCGTTGGCTACCTTTTTTGGAGGGTGGTGACAGGGTAGTAAAGAAAGATACTATACCACATGCATTTTTCATGTAGGTCTCGGATTTACATCTCATTTTGACTGGAACCATATTTTCTTTTCCAATGTGGAAAAAATGTCTTTAATTATTGACTGTAGGACAATTACCGCAATATAACACATGTATACTCCGAAATGAAACAAATATGCACACGCATCAAATATTAATTGAAATGATCGGTACATGCAGCTCTGTGATGTATGCGTATACTAATGAAAGAAATTGACTTCAATAGAACTGGTCACACTAGGTGTTAAGTTGACTTTGTGTTAACTCACATAACGTTCAAGTGTCGTCACAAGGACTACGAAACTAAGTGGCATACAGATTGTTGGCACATTTATCTTAAAAGGTTTTGAAGGATGTACTTCGAAAAGACTCATCGGTCATGAGAAAGGAATCAGGAAATCTTCAAATTCCAATCGATCCCAGATAAGGCCTTCCCTCTGATACTTCTTCGCTACCCCCGCGGTAAAAAAAAGACGTCTTCTCTGTGTCCTTCCTTCTCAAAACCATGCATTGTGCTAAGATGACAATACCATATCAACATTGAATTTGACATCACATAAAATACATTTTAAATGTTTTTATTTTGTTTCTGATTTAATGTTAACATACAAGAACTAATGTAGAAAAAGCCGACCAATTTCAAATATAAACAGGATGATCTGTTCGTTGTTTAGCATTTTCAAAAAACGACCCGAATCTTCAATCCTTCCATTTATTATGAAAATTGTTCATTGTTAAAAGAACGCGTTTCAATCGGCGAGGGAAGCAAACTACCATGTGCCATTAAAATGGACCAAAGGTTGTTAAAATAATCGGTTCTCGTGAACATGTAATTTGTACTTCTCAATCAAGCGTGCTGATAAGTTTCCATAGTCAAACCCTAAGAAAATGTTTTACACGGGAATTACAATTAACGGATTATTTTTTGGATAACAGAGAAACGTGTACTGTTAAGCGTGTAGAATTCCATATCTGTCCATGGTATCCGGACAGATTTTTTCATTAAATCGCCAGTTGCAATCGGTCCGACACAACCGAAATCGGTCCACAACCTGCATTTTCCTGATCTCTGGCCATTAGTGAAAAATAAAACAAGACTACCTTTCTCAAGTAGGTTCCTGCTTATTTCAAGGAATCGATGCAATGTAACAGTAAGTCCAGGCCAAAAGTGAAAATAGTGCATTTGTTGACCGCTTGATCTGTAGTGTTTGATTTCCTTTGATGTTATTGTCAACCAATTGAATTGGATTGTGTATAAATTTGATTTAAATCTAAACATGAACATTTTGTTTCCTAAGCTTTGGCACCAGGATGAACTAGAAAGGTGTTTTCATATAATGAAGAGCTCAGATATGGTAACTCCTAAATTCAAACGTCGATTTAGATTACGCCGTTCGCCAAAACGCTGACGTCGCGTCACTCGCGTGATATTTCTCTACTTACCTGACGTCTTTGAACGCTTATAGGAACCGCATTTTTTGACGCATTTACATGAGACTTATATCATTTTAACAAAGAAAAATTGAACTAAAATAATAGCTGAAAAAACGAAAATCGAAAATTTTGACCATAAGGTGGGTTTTCTCACGTCGCTCCCCATATATATATATATATATATATATATATATATATATATATATATATATATATATATATATATATATATATATATATATATATATATATATATATATATATATATATATATATATATATATATATATATATATATATATATATATATATATATATATATATATATATATATATATTATGAATTGTACATTCACTTACGTCTTTTTGAAAGTTGGAACAATTGTGTTTAACAATTCGCTTCAATACTTAACAAAAATTTCAATCAGCCATTATAGTCACTGAAGCTTCCACACAAAGTGGCACCATGTTTAGCAACTAACCCAGCCATCAAACATTTCTGTAGTGGTGCAGAGGAAGAGTGTTGGCTTCTTGTACCAAGAGCCCCGGGTTCGAATCCCCGTTAGGCGTGGTGAGAATATCCTAGACTTACCCACAAATCTGCATACAACATACAAACGGCATTATTTACTGTTTTTTCAGGTTGGTCGGCCATTACCCTCCCCTAAGTTGGCACGCAACAAGATTGCTCCACAGCCTTCATCATCGAATATGTCCGAGCTGCAGTCTATGCAATGAATTATTAGAATGCGTTGAAGATGCAAGAGCCACATTATGTATATTGAAACATTACTAAACCCGGATTGGGCAACCATTCATAAGAACATTTTATCGTTGTCATTCAAACTTGTCGGCAGAACGACTTCAAGCTTATGCAAACAGATAAGATCACAGGCCAGCCGTCATTATATTTAGCTGTGATCTATATAAGGTTTTGGAAAGCAGATGATTAAAAAGATATATTTTTAGATAATTAGCCAGCATTCTAAGGGTTGAATTTTATAGCCAGGTTCTTGGTGAAATGTGGGAAAGAAATGTACAATATATTGTCTTCGTGTTACCTGGCATGTTGGGTCATCATCGCCAAATGGTGCAAAGATCTTTGATAAAAGACACAAATCATATCTTAAAGACTTTGTTTAATGTTTTCCACTCCTTATGGAGAAAACTTTAAAAAATAAGAAAAACAAAGTCAAAAACTAAACAGAACTAATTCCGTTATAGAATCAATATTTTTATGATAAAAATTTTCTGTGAATGGAAATCTTTATTTGCCACCTTTCATTCGTGTAATTTTAATTTCAGTGTAAGAATTGATGATCAAGGGTATGTAATTAAATGTACTAAGGATTTAATAAGATGTCATTGTTACTCAATTTGTAAATCACATTGACACAATCGGAAAAGTGGCTTGGTGAATGACTTTAGAATGAAAAATACTTCTATTATTTGCATTTCAATTTATTCTCTAACCAAAGCAAATACAGTCAAACTTGTGTTAAGAGGCCAGCCTTTGGACAGAGTAAATTGGCTGCTTAAGACAAGATGGCTGCTCAACACACATTGATGTATTCTATAAAGCTAACAATGGGGCTTTCTGTAGTGGTTGTTTAAGGCAGGATGGCTGCTTAAAAGGGTAGTTGCTTAACACAAGTTAGACTGTACAAGTTTTCCATCAAGGGAGGACTACCTTAATGCTGAAAGGAGATACGGCTAAGCAATAGCATTTGCCAATCTTCGTGTTGATATACATCACTTATATGATTCTATTCATCACCTTTTCAAAACACTTCAGTTGTATGACAATAACAGTTTCTAACTACAGAGGCACATGTAACTCAACATTTCAGTTTTGTTTTCGCTTAGAGACAGAGAGGTAGTCTTAGGGTCCTCTTAGGCCCAGTGGTTAAGGTGGCGGACTTGGAGCTTTGGGTCCCAGGTTCAAGCCATGCGGACACCTCTGGTTTCTTGGGAGTGACCCTTGACAAGTCACTTCTGAGCCCTAGCCTAGTACTAGTGGATCCAGGAAAGCTGTTACATAACTGAAAAACTGTTGATACAGCGTTAAACACCATACAAAGCCATAAACAAGAGGTAGTCACCCGATTGAGTAAACCCTTTACCAAATGCCAAATTTTTGACTGCCCTAAATTGAAAGAGTTTTCAGACGACATTTCAAAATGTAATGAAATTGAAAGTAGGGTAGAAAACATTGTTGGAAAAAGAGAAATTGCTCGTTAAGAGCAATTTCTCCTTTTCCCACAATGTTTTCCAGAGTCGTCTGTAACAAACTGGTCAAATGTCAACGCTTGGTAATGCCAGTGATTCTATACAACTTGGCAACACAACAAGGGTGTTAAAGTCAGGGGCTTTAATAGGCCACAAACTGTGTACTCAGTGCTGTTTGAATATTGTTGAAGTGATGTAAAACTCTTAACATGACAAGGAAACATATGTCGGATAAAAAAGACAATGTTAGGCATGCCTGATAGATGTTAAAAACGGCAGACATTAACCCCTATAGTGCTGGAACCTCATGCTTATGTAAACATGTTAGATCCAGGCCAGTGGCCCAGTAGATTGACAGTTGTCCTGTGATCTGACCTGTTTGTTACTCTGAGTATCTTTCTTCATCAAAATTAAGCAGATGTTTAAGGCTTTGGAAAGAAGGTGACACAAAAAATCTAGTTTTTAGAATGTTACCCAGCATTCTAAAGTTCAATCCTCAATTATAAAAACTATTATGTTTTAGTAAAATTAATGTTACAACATATTCTATTGCTCAACTGTTAAACTGTAATTCCTGCCATTGTCACAGTTTGTAAGCAATAACTATTGCTTGTGCTCTAGATTAAAGACACACACATATTAAAGCTGCTTGTAAGCAGATGTGAGGAAATTTGGATATCAAAATTATATAACTCTATAACTTTAAAACATTTGTACTGAGACAAAGTGGTGAATAGTCATTGGGAATAAATAAAATGAGTTCCAATTTGACTGTACACTATGAATGATTATGTGTTTCGATCCAAAGGCGTTGCACCATTTTGAAATTCTAATCGCAAACCGTCTGTAGATGCTTAAATTTATTGACACACTCGGAATCAATGTTTTTGTCAGTTGATATTTTTCATTCAGTGTGATAGCAAAATACAACAACTGCAATATTTCAACAACATTTTATTTTGGCTTGAAAGTTGTTTCAAGTGTGAACGAGTACCTTTAATCCTTTCCCAAACAACAAATTTTCGACTGTCCTAAATTGAAAGAGGTTGAAGACAACATTTCAAAACGGATGAAATAGAAAAATATTCTTCAGAAAGAGCAGAAAACCTTGTGGAAAAGGAAAAATTGCTTGTTACAAGCAATTTCTCCTTTTCCCACAATGTTTTCTAAAGTCGTCTGCATCAAAGTAGTCAAATGTCGTTATTGTTTGGGAAAGGGTTAAGGTAAAGGTTGATAAAACGCCCTTATATACGTTATCAGATAAGTACATGTATAAATACATTTACTTTACGATCATCTACAAATAAGGAATTAGAGTGTCTTATAGTGTTAACCCTTAGTGCTGGAACCGACTTCATGCTTATGCAAACAGTTAAGATTCAGGCCAACCTGGCGGTTGGCCCGTAATCTTACCTGTTTGCTACTTTGAGTTTCTTTCCTTATCAAAATGAAGCAGATGTTAAGGCTTTGAAAAGCAGACAACACAAAAAGGTACTGAAAAAAATGTATAGAGTTCTTTTAGATATTTTCATAAAAGTCATGAAAATTAACTTAAGAATGCTGTGAAACCCTATTTAAGTAACTCCTTTAACTTAAGTTATTTTGTGATTGAAATATAGTAATCTCCATTTCAATTGTGTTTATCAACAATCTGTTTGATTACATATTCAAAATAACAAAGTCTGATTTGTTGGTATTTTCATAAAAGTCGTGAAAATTAACTTAAGAATGCTTTGAAACCCTGTCTAAGTAACTCCTTTAACTTAAGTTATTTTGTGATTGAAATATAGTTATCTCCATTTCAATTGTGTTTATCAACAATCTGTTTGATTACATATTCAAAATAACAAATTCTGATTTGCCGTTTAAAAAATGAGTGTATTATTTGACTAGGTCAGAGAGTTACCCTGATGATCCAAGCTGTAACTGTGTCACTGAAATATCTACGTCTGGATCATTCAGACTAAGGTCAGGGGTGAAGAATTGGGCAATCTGAATTATTAAACTGGCTAATCTGGGTCATTTCTCGTTGGCTTTCTCATTCAAATTGTGTTGATGGGTTTTTTTGGTGAGTACTATTTGAATCTGACCAAAAGTTTACCAAATAAGATAGTTTGATTTAGCATTTGTCTTCTTTTATGAGCCTTTAATGTGATCAGAATCATGTAGAATACGTTTACTTCATGGGACGAACCATTGGCATTGAGGAATAAGAGTGTCTGAAAGTGTTATTATTCAACAACACTCTCATTTTCCACACGTGAAGGAGTATAACCCTTTGAAAGCTGTATTATCTTCTAAAAATACATTTTTGTGACATCTGCTTCGCAAACTTTAAATGTCTGCTTGGAAAGATACTCAGAGTAGCAAACAGGTTAGATCACTGGTCAGAAGCCAATTTACTTTTGCTTTTACCGATAACCTCATGTGAAATGAAGTATTTATCATGGCTGTCATCAAATACCTCATGTGGAATAAGTTATTCACATGGCTTTTACCAACCAAATACCTCATGTGAAATAAGGTATTCACGTTGCTTTTACCAAATACCTCATGTGAAATAAGGTATTCACATGGCTTTTACCAATACCTCATGCAAAATAAGGTATGTATCATGGCTTTCATCAAATACCTCATGTGAAATAAGGTATTCACATAGCTTCAACAAAATACCTCATGTGAAATAAGGTATTCACAAGGCTTTAACAAAATACCTCATGTGAAATAAGGTATTTATCGTGGCTTTCATCAAATACCTCGTGTGAAATGAGGTATTTATCATGGCTTTGACAAAATACCTCATGTGACATCAGGTATTGATCATGGCTCTTACCAAATACCTCATGTGAAATAAGGTAATCACATGGCTTTTACCAAATACCTCATGTGAAATGAGGTATTTATCATGGCTTTTTACCAAATACCTCATGTGAATAAGGTATTTATCATATCTTTTACCAACCAAATACCTCATGTGAAATAAGGTAATAACATGGCTTTTACCAAATACCTCATGTGAACGAGGTATTTATCATGGCTTTTTACCAAATACCTCATGTGAATAAGGTATTTTTCATATCTTTTACCAACTAATTACCTCATATGAAATAAGTTATTGATCATGGTTTTTTACCAAATACCTCATGTGAGATAAGTTATTGATCATGGTTTTTTACCAAATACCTCATGTGAGATAAGTTATTGATCATGGTTTTTTACCAAATACCTCATGTGAGATAAGTTATTGATCATGGCTTTTTACCAAATACCTCATGTGAGATAAGTTATTGATCATGGCTTTTTAACAAATACCTCATGTGAGATAAGTTATTGATCATGGCTTTTTAACAAATACCTCATGTGAAATAAGGTGTCGATCTGGGCTTTTGATGCTGACCCAACCCTTAGCGCATCCCCTATTATTTGTTTCCACATTTAGTATCGGTCTCAACGATGAACAAGTATTGTGCATTTGCATAAGCATTCACTCACATGTAATTTGAGTGGTGTTCTATACATAAAGCCATAAGTGTAATGCCAATGTAATATTTTGCCTCCTGAGTCAACTCTAGGAAGATCACTTTTTTCTTCCAAAGGAAAAAACTGTTTAATCCATTACCAAATAATAACGACATTTGACCACTTTGTTGCAGACGACTCTGGAAAACGCTGTGGGAAAAGGAGAAATTTCTCGTAACAAGCAAATTTTCCTTTTCCCACAATGTTTTCTACTCTGTAATAAGATAACTTTCCAATTTCATCACATTTTGAAATGTCGTCTGCAAACTCTTTCAATTTGAGACCGTTGAAATTACGGCGTTTGGTAAAGGGTTAAGGTGAGAGTGACAAAGTGTATCATGTGAATAAATACAACACACCGTCCTTTTTGAAGAACATTCAATGTTCAGCAGGGAGAAACAACTGTCTTATGCCTCAATAACTAAACCTTAAAGTCGTCAAATTGAACGTTAGTATGGCGAGGCGACAGGCCTGTTTAGTTTAAATAAGACCACTAAAGGATTGAAATATTTCCACATAGGTTAATTTTGGAGTCGGACTAATTACAAAATATGTGATAGTTTTCGGGAAAATGACTTTTGTCTACGGAAAGAACCTTTTTAGGTCTAGTTTTATGAATTAGAGCTTCTAAATTGATCTTGCCCTAAATACGCTCTCCTTCTTAACAACAATAACTCAGTTTCATATCTTTTAGGTCAATAAAAATTCCAATTAAAAGCGTTATTTCGCTATTTAGTCTTTCCATGAAAACGACTTTCACATGAAAACCATGCGACTGAAACCATAAAAACAACCTTTTTGGTCATTTTCGTGAAATGAATCTTATTTTCGATATTTGGTCCTATCGGTTAACTTTGATGAGACAAAACCATGCGTTTCCCGGGAATATTATATTTGGGTTGTCTAAGATATCGATAGACAACGCTTAAATCATACTTCAGTTCAACTCGTCAAACCATATTATAGAAAAGGGACAATAGGCCGTAGGCAAGCTTTATAAAAAGTCAGCTCCATTCTTGAATAGATTGTTTACACATCTGTTGTTTCGGCATCATAAAGTGATCGTTAAAGATACCTGTAAGAGGTAAGGTTTAATTTCTATTTCTGAGCACAAGCCCTTCTTTTACATGGTGTCTTTATATAATTATGTAAATTTTAATTCTCGTATGACATAAGCATTTGATAGGAGTAAATGAATAATATTTAATTGAACAAAAAGCTGAGACATTTTATATTCAACGTAATGAAACCGAAAAAGAAAATAAGGTAGGTATACAGATACAAACTGTATAATCAAAACGAAGAGATGTGTGTGTCCGTAAAAACTTCTTCCGATGGGCCTACGGTTGTAAGACGCCAAGTCCTCCAGTTTGTAAATTCACAAGTCCTCCTGTCTGTAGGCTAACGAGTCCTCCTGTCTGTATGTTCACGAGTCCTCCTGTCTGTAGGCGTCACCAGTCCTCCTGTCTGTAGGCGTCACGAGTCCTCCTGTCTGTATGTTTACTAGTCCACCTGTCTGCATGTTCACAGGTCCTCCTGTCTTTATGTTCACTAGTCCTCCTGTCTTTATATTCACAAGTCTTCCTGTCTGTATGTTCACAAGCCCACCTGTCCGCATGTTCACACGTCCTCCTTTCTGAATGTTCACGAGTCCTCCTGTCTGTATGTTTACTAGTCCACCTGTCTGCATGTTCACAAGTCCTCCTGTCTTTATGTTCACTAGTCCTCCTATCTTTATATTCACAAGTCCTCCTGTCTGTATGTTCACAAGTCCTCCTGTCTGTCTGTTCACAAGTCCTCCTGTCTGTATGTTCACAAGTCCTCCTGTCTGTATGTTCACTAGTCCACCTGTCGGTATGTTCACAAAGCCACCTGTCCGCATGTTCACAAGTCCTCCTGTCTGTATGTTCACGAGTCCTGTCTGAATGTTCACCAGTCCACCTGTCGGTATGTTCACATGTCCACATGTTCACAAGTCCTCCTATTTGTATGTTCACTAGTCCTCCTGTTTGTATGTTCACTAGTCCTCCTGTCTTTATATTCACATGTCCTCCTGTCTTTATGTTCACTAGTCCTCCTGTCTTTATATTCACAAGTCCTCCTGTCTGTATGTTCACTAGTCCTCCTGTCTGTATGTTTACTAGTCCACCTGTCTGCATGTTTACAAGTCCTCCTGTCTTTATGTTCACTAGTCCTCCTATCTTTATATTCACAAGTCCTCCTGTCTGTATGTTCACAAGTCCTCCTGTCTGTATGTTCACAAGTCCTCCTGTCTGTATGTTCACGAGTCCTCCTGTCTGTATGTTCACCAGTCCACCTGTCGGTATGTTCACAAAGCCACCTGTCCGCATGTTCACAAGTCCTCCTGTCTGTATGTTCACAAGTCCTGTCTGTATGTTCACCAGTCCACCTGTCGGTATGTTCACATGTCCACCTGTCGGCATGTTCACAAGTCCTCCTATCTGTATGTTCACTAGTCCTCCTGTCTGTATGTTCACTAGTCCTCCTGTCTATATGTTCACATGTCCTCCTGTCTTTATGTTCACTAGTCCTCCTGTCTTTATATCCACAAGTCCTCCTGTCTGTATGTTCACTAGTCCACCTGTCTGTATGTTCACGAGTCCTCCTGTCTGTATGTTGACTAGTCCTCCTGTCTGTATGTTCACAAGTCCACCTGTCTGTATGTTCACTGGTTCTCCTGTCTGTATGTTCAGTAGTCCCCCTGCCTGTATGTTTACAAGTCATCCTGTCTGTATGTTCACAAGTCCTCCTGTCTGTATGTTCACAATTCCTCCTGTCTGTATGTTCACTAGTCCCCCCTGTCTGTATGTTCACTAGTTCCCCTGTCTGTATGTTCACTAGTCCTCCTGTCTGTATGTTCACAATTCCTCCTGTCTCCATGTTCACAAGTCCTCCTGTCTGTATGTTCACTAGTCCTCCTGTCTGTATGTTCACGAGTCATCCTGTCTTTATGTTCACAAGTCCTCCTGTCTGTAGTTTAACAAGTCCTCCTGTCTGTATGTTCATTAGTCCTCCTGTCTGTATCTTCACTAGTCCTCCTGTCTATATGTTTACAAGTCCTCCTGTCTCTATGTTTACAAGTCCTCCTGTCTGTATGTTCACAAGTCCTCCTGTCTGTATGTTCACTAGTCCTCTTGTCTGTATGTTCACAAGTCCTCCTGTCTGTATGTTTTCAAGTCCTCCTGTCTGTATTTTACAAGTTCTCCTGTCTGTATTTTCACGAGTCCTTTTGTCTGTATGTTTACGAGTTCTCTTGGCTATATGTTCACAAGTCCCCCTGTCTATATGTTCACTAGTTCCCCTGTCTGTATGTTCACGAGTCCTCCTGTCTGTATGTTCACAATTCCTGCTGTCTGTCTTTTTACTAGTCATCCTGTCTGTATGTTCACAAGTCCTCCTGTCTGTATGTTTACTAGTTCCCCTGTCTGTATGTTCACTAGTTCCCCTGTCTGTATATTCACGAATCCTCCTGTCTTAATGTTCACAAGTCCCCCTGTCTGTATGTTCACAAGTCCCTCTGTCTGTATGTTCACAAGTCCCCCTGTCTGTATGTTCACAAGTCCCCCTGTCTGTATGTTCACAAGTCCCTCTGTCTGTATTATCACTAGTCGTCCTATTTTGTATTTTCACAAGTCCACCGGTCTGTATGTTCACTAGTCCTCCTGTCTGTATTTTCACTAGTCCCTCTGTCTGTATGTTCACAAGTCATCCTGTCTGTATTTTCACTAGTCCTCCTGTCTGTATGTTTACAAGTCCTCCTGTCTATATGTTCACTAGTCCCCCTGTCTGTATGTTCACGAGTCCTTCTGTCTGTATTTTGACTAGTCCTCCTGTCTGTATGTTCACTAGTCTACCGGTCTGTATGTTCACTAGTCCTCCTGTCTGTATGTTCAGTAGTCCTCCTGTCTGTGTGTAAACGAGTCCTCCTGTCTGTATTTTCACTAGTTCTCTTGTCTGTATGTTCCAGTCCTCTTGTCTGTATTTTGATTACTCGTACTGTCAGTATGTTTACAAGTCCTCCTGTCTGTATGTTCACAAGTCCCCCTGTCTGTATGTTCACTAGTCCTCCTGTCTGTGTGTTCACGAGTCCTCCTGTCTGTATTTTCACTGGTCTTCTTGTCTGTATGTTCACAAGTCCTCCTGTCTGTATTTTCACTAGCCCTCCTGTCTGTTTGTTCACAAGTCCTCCTGTCTGTATGTTCATTAGTCCCCCTGTCTTTATGTTCACGAGTCCTTCTGTCTGCATTTCCACTAGTCCTCCTGTCTGTATGTTCACTAGTCCTCCTGTCTGTATGTTCACTAGTCCCCCTGTCTGTATATTCACGAGTCCTTCTGTCTGTATGTTTACGAGTTTCTGTCTGTATTTTCACGAGTCCTCCTGTCTGTTTGTTCACGAGTCCTCCTACTGTTTTTGCACGAGTCCTGCTGTCTTTATGTTTACTAGTCTTCCTGTCTGTATGTTCACTAGTACACATATCACAGACAGATGGATATTTGAGCACATAGGCATGTAGACTCATGAACATACATAGAGGATTTCTTTTAAACATACAGATAGTTGGACTTAATGATATTTAGAAAGATAAAGCCATTCAATATTACAATCGACATTTACAAATTTGCAAAGGAAATTGTGAATAATATATGCTATACTAGACATAATTAATAGGTCAAATCAAAAGTTGCATGTTGAAGTAGGTGGGGAAACGTGAAAATAAGTAATTCAACCCCGCTCTTCTTTGAGCAAAATTAGGTCGCCAGTTTAGAACACCATATACGTACCTTTTTTTCGAAAATCGAGAAACGTCATCATTTTGCTTAACACAATGGCTACCATGAGGTACCTTTCCAAACTCTGCGAAGGAATGCTTCCCTTTGTTACACTACAATACAGTATCAAAGTATCGCTTAAAATTAATAACCAAACGAAAAGGGAGAATGGTACCTTACATGATCAAACACCGCATATGTTGGTTCATGATTTTTATCAAATAAATGCTTACAGTGTATTGAACTGTAAGGAAATGCGTGATAAAAGTAATAATTTAATGAAATAATGCAATTTGTCTTTCAATTTCATGAAAGTACGGAAGGACATTTCTGTCATAAATTCACTGGTGCTTCAATGACTTTCATAGAAATCATATGTCGTTTACTTTAACCCTTTTAGTGCTGGAACCGACTTCATGCTAATGCCAACAATTTAGATCCGTTTCCTTTAAGTGCTAATAAGACATTCTGCTATTAGTAACTTAATTAACCCATCTTTTTAATGTATTCGCAATGTGATTCTTTCATAAATCTATAGAATTTGCAGAAAAACGTTGTTATACTTTTTCAGAATATATTTGATACTTAAAAATCGTTTCCTTTGGCAGTGGCTCATTATAAATATCAACAGTGTCCACTTCCCCTATCTTGTTTTTCAGCTTAGCAAGCCATGTCACGCTACCACCCTTTTGATATGCCATGCAAGTTATGTTACGCTATCCCCATTTTCTGACATGCCCCGCTAGCCATGTCACATTTCCTGTATTTTGACATGACGCACCAGCCATGTCACGCTACCCGTTTTCTGACATGCCACGCTAGCCATGTCATACTACAAATCTCTTTTGATAAGCAAAGCTAGCCATGTTACATTACCAATCTCTTTTGACATGCCAACGCTATCCATATCACGATATCAATCTTTTGACATGCTACGCTAGCTATGCCACGCTACCTAGCTTTTGACGAGTTACACTAGCCATGCCACGCTACCGATCTTCTGGCATGCCACGCTAGTCATGACACGCTACCAATCTTTGACATACCACGATAGCCATGTCACACTACCCATCTTCTGACATGCCACGCTAGCTATGTCACTCTACCCATCTGTTGACAAACTACGCTAGCCATGTTACCCATCTGTTGACAAGCCACGATAGCCATGTCACAGTACCCATATTCTGATGTGCCACGCTAGCAATGTCATTCCAGCCATCTGCTGACATACCACGCTAGCCATGCCACGCTACCAATCTGTTGACAAGCCACGCTAGCCATGTCACGGTACCTATCTGTTGACAAGCCACGCTAGCCATGTCACGCTACCCATCTGTTGACAAGCCAAGGTAGCCATGTCACGCTACCCATCTTCTGACATGCCACGCTAGCCATGACACGCTACCAATCGTTTGACATGCCACGCTAGCCATGTCACGCTAGCCATCTCCTGACATACCACGCTAGCAATGTCACGCTACCGATCTGTTGACATGCCACGCTAGCTATGTCATGGTTCCCATCGTTGACAAGCCAGGATAGCCCTGTTACGCTACACATCTGTTGACAAGCCACGCTAGCCATGTCACGCTACCCATCTTTTGACAAGCCACGCTACCCCTGTCACTCTACCCATCTGTTGACAAGCCACGCTAGCCATGTCACTCTACCCATCTTCTGATATGCCAGGCTAGCCGTGTCACGATACCCATCTTGTGACAAGCCACGCTAGCAATGTCACTCTAGCCATCTGCTGACATACCACGCTAGCCATGTCACGGTACCCATCTGTTGACATGCCACGCTAGCCATGTCACGGTACACATCTGTTGACAAGCCACGCTAGCCCTGTCACTCTACCCATCTGTTGACAAGCCACGCTAGCCCTGTCACGCTACCCATCTTCTGACAAGCCACGCTAGCCCGGTCACTCTATCCATCTATTGACAAGCCAAGCTAGCCCTGTCACTCTACCCATCTTCTGACAAGCCACGCTAGCCCGGTCACTCTACCCATCTGTTCACAAGCCACGCTAGCCATGTCACTCTACCCATCTTTTGACTTGCCAAGCTATCCATCTTTTGACATGCCACGCAAGCCAAGCCACGCTAACGATCTTCTGACATGCCACGCTCTCCTCCTCTTGACATGTTTATGTCTGCCGCTCTCTTGTACCGAGTAAGACTCGAACTCACAACCTTTGCTTCTTGAGAACAATGCTCTTATCACTGAGCTATGAAGGAAGACATTAATTTCCTCGTTAATTTAGCTATAATACCTATTACAAATTGAAAAATTAGTAATATTCATTGTTTTGCAGAACAATATCATTTTCGTCAGGGATAATCGAACCCACAACCTCTGTGTAGATAACGTATTGCTCTAACCTTTATGCTATAGGGACAGATGTTGAATTCCTTGTTGATTTACGTATAAGAATAAAATACATCGACAAATTAGTAATATCTAACGTCCAGGACAAACTTTTAATTTCCGTTAGTGAGAATCGAATCAACGACGCTAACATCGATAACAAATTGCTTTAACTACTGACCTATGAGGGCATATGTTGTACTGCTCATTGATTTACGTATAAGAATATGATTTATTGAAAATGGAATTCAAACTCGCCACCTCTGTTTGATAACACATTGTTCTTATCATAAAACTGTAAGGACGGCCGTTTGTAAGCTCATTGATGCATGTATACGACCTTAAAACATATCAATACCACCACTTATCAACAAAAGAGGTGTTAATTCTAATTGCGTTAAGTGAGAGAAGAACTCAACACCATTCTGGACTAACTCCAGAGATTTGTTATACGGGAGTAATGAGCGTCAGAAAATTCATACTAGCAATCAATGTCACTAAACCAAAGACCGGTTTAAGTTTCTATTCTTCTAAACCCGTGTAGGCCAATCAATATACGATTCGACCAAGCAAAAGGTACACCGAAAGCTACACCGTCATGATAACTTTAGGCATAAGAATATAAGAATCAGCATTTTCAAGTGTGTTAATATTCAATCACCATTCAGCATTGACCTATGGAACACCTTGCTGGTCATATATTTACGCTAATATTCACTTAGGATAGAGACTAAAGCTTTGCCTTGTCATATGAACAGTAACTCTACTCAGGTTTACATTAATTTTCACGTAGGCCCACTTCCGCTTTTCATTACGAAGTACTTTTTTTCTTTTATTTTTTTCCAGTTTTACAAGAAGAGTTGAATAAAAGAATTCGACTAATAGACTAACATATAAATTACAGTGAAGCATAAGATAATGTATTTTGTACTTATCCTGTACCTTCAGAATGGGGAACGCTCAAAGTGACGCGGATGAAAAGATTGCCCGTGACGTCATAAATCTGGTGCCCGGTCTGAACTTGGCCTATAATGGTGTTAGATGCGTCGTATACGCGTCGAAAGGGAACCTGGAAGAGGCTGTCCAATCTGCAGAGGATATTGCCCTGGCAACGTCGTCACCAGACAAAGGGATCGTTGGCGTAATTAGAAACGGAAGGGGCAAACCGATGTTCCCGTCGAATCAACAATAACTTTGCTTTAAACATACTTGATTGCCACAACAATTTACAAAAGAAACATAAACATTCAATCAAGCAATTGAATAATAAGGCAAAAGGGTTTGGCCACACGTTCTACCAAGTTAAATTCGGCCATCCCCTTGGCAGGAATTTACATATTGTAATTATCAAGAATGTTTTCACATGAACGATGTCTTAGTTTTTTATGCATTAATGTTCCGGTGAATTTGGAAAAACATTTCTACTATATGACAATTAAGGTATAACAATTGAAGAAGAAGAATTTAAAATAAGAAAAAAGTTGGATAAATAAAATACTTAATGTCAATCATGTTCTACTAGGGCCCAGATTCTACGACCATAGAAATGAGGTATTGCTTTGAATGAAACACTATAATAACCTTTTGCTATCTTTTTTTCAACAATGATAACTTTGATTGATTTGTGTTTGTCGGCACTCATTTAGAATGGTTGTATAAGTGCTGTATTTTATTCAAATAAATAGTATCCATAATTAATATGTTTCGAATCAATTCATCCCATAATGTTTATAAACAAGAAATGACCATATCCGTTTTTTTTATAATTATAATCAAATAAGGTCGTACATTTAAATACTTTAGTCAAATAGATATGGCTATCCAACCAATGGAAGAGCCGGCAGGTACCAGTAAACCAATGCATGTCATTCATTACTTGTTTTCTTTATGTACAACCTGCAGAAAATAATGACATTTGATAAACGTCGTAATTCGTAAAAGGCCTCTACATAATGCAATGGTAATTATCTGTTTTAGCTCTTTCAAATTGTAGTACATTACGTGATTTCGTTGAGAGCAAACGTATCAGCTATACATCAATATACATTTCAACACTTTATAAGCATCGTTTAAAAAGGCAGAACTTTGCTGTAAAACAAACATAGAGTAACCGCTTAGTATAAACTTATTTATTTTACATCGATTGCGAGACATGTTCTTACAACTTAGATTAATCACTCTCGATTCCGCTTCTTGGATCCATAACCTTCGTGTCTGGAGGCCGCCGCTCTAGGCTTGAACCATTCTACCACTGTACTCCATAGAGCACCCGATCGCTGATCATTTATTATTGGCCAATCCGATTAAACCAATCTGACGTCCAGATTTATTGATCAAGTCGATTGGTACGTTTAAGAAGTATTGAAAAATCCAAGATATATTCGGTGCCTTATTGACATTGACTGATTCATTATGATATCAATTTAAATTAAAGAGATAAAATATTAAGAGATCTGCTTAACCCTTATAGTGCTGGAACCAACTTCGTGCATACGCAAACGGGTCAGGTCCAGACCAGCCGCCACGTTCATTGGAGGCTGGCTTGTGATCTAACCTGTTTGTTTCTTCGAACATCTTTCCCCATCAAAATCAAGCAGATATTTAAGGTTTTGGAAAGCAGACGACACAGCAATTTATTCTTAGAAAATTTAAGGGGTCTAAGGGCTATATGAGTTCCTCGTCACGCTCCAAGTCGAAATTGACCGTCATAAACTGAGAGACCCTGCGCACCACGGAGGTTTTACGCCTTTCGTTGTTCCGTTCCAGACGCTCGCGCATGTGCTGTGGCAGCAACAGGCGAAACGGGTCACAGAGCGCGTTTCTACGCATGCGCCAACGTAAACACTTAATGGCGGACGCGTTAGTGATGTTGTCCACCGAGAAACGTCCATGACAACCTCGTATTCTGCCCGGACAGACTCGATCTTCCGGTTCGTTTATGTCACAACACATTTCGTCTCCAACGGCGCCATCTTGAACCATTTCCGGTGCTGCGAAATAGCTGCTTTCGGAGAGGTTTCTTCTCCTCTTACCATCTTCGTTTGGATACGCGCAATCGGAGTTGTCGTTCGTGGTCCCCACGGTGATTGCGTGAGGGGGATCGACGCGTCCACTTCTACGACTGGCGCATCGGCGTTCCTCGATTATCGAAGAGGCGAGCGTTCTGTCGATTGGTTTCGTGGTACATATCTCACTGTACACAACACACCTGTCATAGAACACGTCTCGCATATCGGCTTCGATCATACACTTAGAACACGAACCACTCCGGTAAGAAGTCTCGGCCTGTTGGGTTGGTTGAATAGAATCCGTTTCCACGTCCTTGTCTTCGAGTGGGTCTAAACTGTCGATCTCGTCTTCCGTCTCTAATCTCGCAAGGGTATCCGAATGTTTTGCACACGCCATCCGGTTCAGTTTACAGCAGCTCCATTTTAACCCTGGGGAATAATGAATAAAAGGTTGTAATTACGACTATGACGTTGTTCTTTGACAAAACAAAATGGCGCCTTTGTTCCAAACAGAATTACGTCTTTATCACAAACAAAATGGCGTCTTTGTCAAAAAGAAATGATTTTTCGGATTATTTGTAATTGTATCAATGTTCAGAACCCTTAATCTTTTGACCATGGGTTGTACAAATCAACTGTGTTTGTCTCAATGTAATATGTACGTATATTTAAAACTAAAACTATTTATTCCTTTCCTAAACGACAAACGTTCGACTATCCCAAATTGAAAGAGTTTGCAGACGACATTTCAACATGTGATGAAATTCAAACATATACTTTAGATAGAGCAGAAAACCATAGTGAGGTAATTTCTCATTTTCCAACAATGTTTTCCAGAGTCGTCTGCATCAAATTGTTTAAATGTCGTCATTGTTTGGTAAAGGGTTAAGTTCTAAAGGTTTTGTTCGTTGTTCAAGCTAACATATTTGCCAAAAAGTGAGGCGTATATGTAGTAACGCCAACATGCCTATTGTCACTCGTTTAAAAAAATCTTTATAATCAAAGCGCTGATAGCGCTGAAGGACTAAGGTGCGTTTAAAGCAAGATGACTGAGGTTACATTTGAAAATTCCTTTGGGCAACATCTCGAGGAAAACATCTGCTCCTTTTACCACCATTACTATAATTATTATATCTGTGAACAGAGACTGAACGATAGTCTATTTTTCGAACATCTGGACATTTTAAGATTTACCATGAGGCAACAGTTATAATAATATAGAGCCAAACAAAGCGAGTAAATCCGGACTACATTCCTAGTTCCAAGAAGGTATTAGTCCGCACAGTTAAGGCGGATGTTTCATGAGTAAATGGGGTCAGACCGCTGTTTGTGTATCGATAAAGTACCATCCCTAAATAAAATTCGGTGGTTAAGAGCAATTTCTCCTTTCCCGCAATGTTTTCTGCCCTATCAGAAGATTACTTTACCATTTATATCATTTTAAAATGTCGCATGCAATCTACTTTAATTTGAGACATTTTAAAATTTGGCGATTGGTAAAGGGTTAAACTAAAAACCGTGCAAATGGATGGGATCGCTTAAAGAAACGGCATGTAACGTCCAAAGTTCGAAAATCACTTCAGCGAAAAAGGTAAATATGTAACGGGAGCTATAATGAAAATTGTAGAAAATCGATAATTTTTACCAACCGATTGTTCTGTTCATTAGATCTACCTATCTACGATATAAAGTGGCCGAGTCCATTATTGAACGGAATAGAGAGGATAGGTGGTACTTTTCAGGGTTTGTAGGTACCTAGTTTTAGACCAAGCCATTCTGATGTGTTTATGTTTACTTGACGTTATAGCCGTGATAAACTGTAACTGTAGTTGTGGGTTTAACCGTCTAACAGCTCAATATGCTACGTACGTCTTGGAGATTGTAAAGCGAGTGAATCGGGACTACATGCTTGGTTCAAAGAAGGCATTAGTCCGCACAGTGAAGGCGGATGGATAATGAGTAATTCGTGTCAGACCACAGTTTGTAAAGTACCGTCCCCCAGAAAGGGGTATGTAACTTCAATGGACTAAGGGGCTAACGCACCCTAGTCCAAAAAAGACTTATTATCATTTAAGTTTTTTTCTGAAACAGATCACTTCGATTATCCAATTCGCGATATCACATTTAACATAACATAACATAACATAATTTTATTTCAACATTAAGCACACAGGCTCATAGTTATTACAATTCTATATTTACATGCATGCTATGAAAATGACATGTACATTTACGACTTTTACATATGCACAAATTAAATAGACATACAAGATGAGAGTGGCGACTAAGATATACATAATACAATTCCTTGAACGTTTTTTCATTCTATAGAATAATAATAACTTCTTCTTATCTTAAATGCCTGTTTATCACTCGCAGTGCGCAAATACCTCCTCATTCGGCAGAATGTTTTCCAAAGAGTGACCATCAACAATCAAAACACCAAACCCGGAGTTTGCTGATAAACTTACTTTAAAATATAAGACGCATTATCATTTAATTTTTTCTGAAATAGATCACGTGTATATTGATTATTCAATTGGAGATATATATCACTCGCAGTGCGCAAGTACCTCCCCATTCGTCAGAATGTTTTCCCAAAGAGTAGTGACCATCAAACATCAAAACACCAAACCCGGAGTCTGGCGATAAAAGCGATAAAGAGCTCACGATCTACCGGGATTATACCCCTTTCCCAAACAACAGATTTTCGACTGTCCCAAATTGAAAGAGTTTGCAGACGACATTTAAAAAATGTGATGAAATTGAAAAAATATTCTTCAGCAAGAGCAGAAAACCTTGTGAGAAAAGGAGAAATTGCTCGTTACGAGCAATTTCTCCTTTTCCCACAATGTTTTCTCAAGTCGTCTGCAACAAAGTAGTCAAATGTCGTTATTGTTTTGGAAAGGGTTAGGTCGCAAACAAAAATCAATGATGTGTTATCACTGATGAGATATGTATATATGATTTACTCTGGTGACATGATGGTGGTAATGATCCAATACATCAGCCCTCACACGAGGGCACTGATTTGATTATTGACTCTCGATTTGGTATACTCTAGTCTTGTATATAGGTCCAACGCAGTATATGGCAGTTTTATAGAGAATAGATGGTTGGTGTCGTGAATCGGAAATGTAATCGGGCAAGGCTTAGGAATATTATCCGGTGAGCCGAAGGCGAAACGGATAATTATCCGAAGGTTCCGATTGGTATTGATGAAAGCGAAGTTTCGGATCAGACGGTGCATGCCAATCCGGGACAATATTCTCCGGCATTCGGGGTAATTTGAAATCATTTTTAATAAACCAGTGGTTCGTCGCTACACATATTGATGATATGTCAAATAAATCTCTAAGGACTGTCCTATCATGCTACGTGTTTCAATACATTACCTCATATGGTGCGTTTTCTGTTGGTTCAAATTGAAATCCACACTAGATTGCAAGTTCATACAAAGTCTGATAACACCTCAATTGTTAGATTTGTAAGAAACCATCGTGGGAAGAGCGGAAATTTCTCTTCCCGGGCGATTCCTTATTTTGCCTCGCTTGTCTCTCGATTCGTCTGCTGCAGAGGTGTTAAGACTGAAAGAAATCGTAAATAGACATGAATCAAGACAACAGAAATCGGTTTGAAATAACGGAACACGATCACTCGGTCCACCTCTGTGTTTGTCCTATTCCCAGCCTACTTATATTCGAGCTTTCTCGGCTGACTTGCAGAGTGTAAGATGGTATACAAAGATGCCAAGCGTTGTGTTTAGAGTGTTATTTTATATATGCAAGATCGGGCATCGAAAAACAGTCGTTTTTCAATCAAATGGAGGTACAGAGAGAATGCGTATTCTCCAACACGCAGTTTAACTCTTTACCACCTGCAGACGACATTGTTTTATCTGAAGCAGACGACTTTATGAAAGCTTTGTAAACATTGGAAAGCCCTTTCAGTTCTGCGGTTGTGATCAGTGAATTGATTGAAAAGCATTTTGGTAAAAGGAGAAATTGCTTGTGACAAACAATTTCTCCTTTTGTCACAATGCTTTTTGAAAGTAGTCGTCTTCCAAACGCAAAATTGTGGCAATAAATGGTAATGCGTTAGTATCAATTTGCGAGACCATGTATAGTAGGTACTTATAAGAATCGTTTCGACAAGTAAGTTCTAATTAAGTACCCACATAATATGACGCGCCTATTACACAGACGGTTCGAATCCATCCTTAGAACTAGAACAATAGTTGAAGCGATGTTAAACTACATGTTCACAGATCAATCAATCGGAAATGGTTAATGGGACATGTTATTTTAGGAGCATGCTGTTAACATGAGTCGATTCATTTCAAAACATGTGCTATAAAGGCTTTTCTGAATTATACAATGCATAAAAAGAAATCTTACTTTTATTCCTAAATTATCTCATCAATTGGTGTATGCTATGATAAGATTAATGTCCTGCCATTTCTCGCCTATGCTCAAGGCTATACATGATCGTCCAATTCCCAACATTATTAACACAAAAGCGATATTGGCAGAAGTTGCTCCATCGGGTAATTTGTTAAACATATTGCCTAGCGTAAAAATACATTGTCTCATGTAAAACAATTGCTTATTGCAAAAAATGCATAGCCTCATGTAAAAACACATTGCCTCATGTAAAAATAAATTACCTATGTAAACGCATTTAGACGACTTTAGGAAAGCTTTGTAAACATTGGAAAGCCCTTTCAGTTCTGCGGTTGTGATAAGTGAATTGATTGAAAAAGCATTGTGGTAAAAGGAGAAATTGCTTGTGACAAACAATTTCTCCTTTTGTCACAATGCTTTTTGAAAGTAGTCTTCTATTGCCTCATGTAAAAGCACATTGCCCGGTGTAAACATACATTGTCTCATGTAAAAACACATTGTGTCATGTAAAAATGTATGCCTCATGTAAAAATAGCAACACCATTGTCTTATGTAAAATATATACACGTTGTTAAGGCGCTACGACTGAATATTCAAGAAAGCATTGTGACCAGGAAACATTACAAGTGATGAGCATTTTCTTCTTTTATCATAATGGTTTTTGCCAAAAACACTAAGGAAATTATGTTGGTAATATCTTATATTTGGATGTTATGGCTTCTTACTTGTTGCAATAACAGAATTCAAAACAAAGGAACATTATATACCTCAAATATTTTCGATAAATCATTCTATCAAGTTACCAATAGTAACACAGAAACACAGTTTATGTGACACTAACACGCTCCCCTATGTAGACTTCTGAAACTGGCAAAGCTTCAACGACTTTTATAGGCGGGGAAATCACGTGACCAATGTTTACGATTTTATGTCCGAAGAAGATAATATCAAAAGCGAGCGAGAGAACTGGCCAAATGTTAAAAAGAGTGTCTATTGTCCGTGCATGATCATAGTCATTCATGTACCCCTTGCACAAACTGACTGACAAGGAACAACGATATATTAACAGCATTGGTAAACAACCCTAATTACAGCACCATAGATATTAAACAAGTTTTATTCAATGGCAACAACACTCCATTATTCGACTAAGGCGAACACTTATATCAGAAGGCATGGTTCGAATAAGTGGAATAGCAGGCCAAAATGATTCGGTAAAGTCGAACATTTGTTCAGCAGTTACTGTGATTTTACCAACTGAACTAATGATTTAGCAGAATTGGATTCGACAAAGTGGACTATTGTTGAAGCAGTAACTTGACAATGATTTGACTATCCGTGGAATATTGTTTCAGCAAAAAAAGTATAATTTAACTAAGTAAACTGATCAAGTTAAAAAAACCGTGATTCTACCATGTGGAACAACAGACAGACAAACAGCACAAATATATCTAGACGGAGTTGACTATTGATTCAGCAAAACAGTGATTCGACAATGTGGACTTTAGCTGATTTAGAAGAAATGGTGATTCGACAAAGAGGAATATTGATTCAACAGAAACGGTGATTCGACAAAGTAGGCTATTGCTTAAACAGAAACAGTGATTCAGCAATGTGGACTATCGATGCAACGAAAATAATGATTCGACCATGTGTTAAATAAAGGCAGCACAAACATTGATTCGATAAAGTGTAATATTGATAAGAAGAGACAGTGATTCTACATTGTGGACTAAGGCTTAAACTTTGAAAATTTGATTTAACAATATAGACTATTGATGAAACAGAAACAGTGACTCGACCGTGTGTAATATTTATGCAGCACAAACAGTGATTCGTCCATGTGTAATATTTATGCAGCACAAACAGTGATTCGACCATGTGTAATATTTATGCAGCACAAACAGTGATTCAACCATGTGTAATATTGATGCAGCACAAACAGTGATTCGACCATGTGTAATATTGATGCAGCACCTACAGTGATTCGACCATGTGTAATATTGATGCAGCACAAACAGTGATTCGACCATGTGTTAAATTGATGCAGCACATACTGTGATTCGACCATGTGTAATATTGATGTAGCACAAACAGTGATTCGGCCATATGTTATATTGTTGCAGCACCTACAGTGATTCGACCATGTGTTATATTGATGCAGCACAAACAGCGACTCGACCATGTGTTAAATTGATGCAGCACAAACAGCGACTCGACCATGTGTAATATTGATGCAGCACCTACAGTGATTCCGTTATGTGAAATATTGATTCTGCACAAACAGCGATTCGACCATGTGATATATTGATATAGCACAGACAGTGATTCGACCATGTGAAATATTGATGCAGCACAAACAGTGATTTGACCATGTGCAATATTGTATCAACAGAATCAGTGATTCTTCTTAGTGGACTCATCATTCTACAAAGCAGTGATACGGCTTCTTGGAAAATCAATGCAAAAGAAACAGTGATTCGACTAAGTGGAATATTCTTTTGACAAAAACAGCGATTCCATCTGGTCAACCCAAACATCAAATATGATTCACACATCGATTCACTCGTAACTATGATTCTTTTGAGTCAGAAATTTGTTCTTTCGAAAGCTTATGAAAAAGATAGCATTTATTACACAAACATTTTTTTATAAATGTTGTAAACAAATTCGTACAGGAAGGAACTGGAACAATTAATTAAGCATTTATCGTGAAATCTAACATAGGATTTTAGCACATCACTAATGAAACCAATCAAAATGGGAATTTAATCAAGCGGAGATCTCCTAATTACGAGGACGCACAATATGTTGTAGAGCGAAGTAATGAATATTTCTGAAGGTTTTGCAATAATGTTGATTATAACAAGTTGAGCTGGAGTTAGTGTGTTAAGTTGACATTGATAGTTATACTTGTATAATGGTGTTAAGTATGTAGAGGGATGGTCCCCTTCCGACCCTCACATACCAATTGACGGGGAAATGAATGGGTAAGAGCTTTTAGCTCTGACTGAAAAAAAAGGAGGAACACATTTTAATTTCTAAGTGCCATGCAGCATCACACTCAATAACTCATAGAGTTAAGTTTTATATCATTTTCAACAATTTCCACACAATACGACACATTTAACGGATCTTGAAATTTCAATATGAGAAATTAATTATTCGGACTAATAAGTCTCTCTTTTTTCCTTTGTTTTAACTCTTTATCACCTGCAGAAGACAGTTTTTACTTGAAACAGACGACTTTAAAAAGCATGAAAATATGGGGGAAAAAGGTCAGTTTTGCTGTTTTGATATGAGTACCTCGAATTTCTGATTGTCGAACTCCCCATAAGTCGATGTAAATTCGGGTTCCCGAATCATTAGTACTTTATATTGATGTCTTTATATTCGAGACATCTATATGTTGAAGTCTCTTTATGTCGATCATCATGTACCTTGAACTTCGAGGTGTAGAGAGACTATGGTAGTACAATACACATGTATTTTGTAACTGGTACCTGAGTACTGGGTATGAAACATTAACCGACACACAAAGCTGTATTGTGAATAGTATTGCATAAGTATTGCTGCTAGAAACGATATTAACCCTTTACCAAACGCCAAATTATCGACTGTCTCAAATTGAAAGAATATGCAGACGACATTTAAAAATGTGATGAAATTGTAAAATAATCTTCCGGTAATGCAGAAAACGTTGTGGGAAAATGAGAAATTGATCCTTACGGGCAATTTCTTCTTTTCCCACAATGTTTTCCCGAGTCGTCTTCACCAATCTCGTCAATGTCGTTATTGTTTGGTATGGGTTAAAGCATGCGAAATAATGAAAAAAAAACGCAAACGTCGTGAGAAAAAATATCTTACACGAGTGATATTACCTTACTCTATTGTACGTCGTTATGTAATTAAAATACTAAATAATGCTACTCTAACCTTTTACCACCTGCAGATGACATTTTATTTTCTTGAAGCAGACGACATTTTAAAAAAGCCTTGTAAACATGCGTAAAACGTTTCTGTTTTGGTGTTGTGATATGCGAAAAAATTAACAACGCATTGTGGCAAAAGGAGATATTTTTTTTCCTTTTGCCACAATGCTGTTTGAAATTCGTCTGCTGCAATACGTCAAAATGTGGTGTTAGGCCGTTATGTGATAAGGAACGACGTAAATCCATGTACAAGGGAACGAATAAACACATTAACAAATAAAAAAAGATTGAACATACCCGAATGAAGGAGTTATCACACCAGTTAAAAAATGAAATGTTAAAAATCTCATCACCGAGAAATGACACAAGACACAACTTCTACTGCAGCACTTTAGAGTCTCATTCCATCGATTATTTCCCAGAGGAACAGACGTTGCTGTACACTGTCACGTTATTCAAGCAATCAGAAAGAGCTGTTTAGCTGTTTAGCCCTTACAGTGCTGGAACCGACTTCGCGCTTATGCAAACAGGTTAGATCACGGGCCAGCCGCCAAGTAAATTGGCGGCTGGCCTGTGATCTAACCCGTTTGCTACTCTGAGTTCTGAGGATCTTTCCTCGTCAAAATTAAGCGGATATTTAAGATTATGGAAAGCAGACGACACAAACAAATCTATTTTTGGAGAATTACCCAGCATTCTAAGGGTTTGAATAACGAAAAAAGCGTTGACTTGGCGACGACGTTTTCTGTTTTTGAGATATTCCTCTCAATAATCGATAACGGCTCGGCTTACCTGCAGCAGACGATCTTTGACCTGACCACCAATCGGCAAACCCTTGCCTCCAATTACAGATCTCAAATTACTTTGTAAGAGAACATGCTTGTAACGAGTGTCAGGTAGGTAGGATATTGCGGCAAAAAGAGAATTTGTAATTATTGCTATTGTCATTTCTATTATTATCTTCACCATCATCATCAAATTCATCATTATATTATTATTATTATTTATATTATTATTATTATCATTATTATTATTATTTTATTATTATTATTATTATTATTATTATTATTATTATTATTATTATTATAATTATTATTATTATTATTATTATTATTATTATTATTATTTTATTATTATTATTATTATTATTATTATTATTATTATTATTATTATTATTATTATTATTATTATTATTATTATTATTATTATTATTATTATTATTATTATTGTTGTTATTATTATTATTATTATTATTATTATTATTATTATTATTATTATTATTATTATTATTATCATCATCATCATCATCGTAATGATAATAGTTATTATTATTATTATTTTGTTATTGGTGTTGTTGTTGTTTTTTCAACTTTTTGTTTGTTGCTTTCGGAATATTAGTTTTTATGTCGAACATTCAAACAGTTACTGCTCAAAATGTATTCCTCTTTATGACTTGGGTTTATTCAGTTTATTCTGAGGCATCTCTATCTATGTACTCGTAGCTATCTCCGGTATATTCCGGCATCGTGCCAAAAACCAAGCACAAACTGAGATTGTAGAACAAAGGAAATCCGAACATTACTTGTTTTGTATTACTATCTTGACTGTCTTGCTATCAATTCATGTCACTAAACTCAAGATTCAGTAACACACTCTATATCGTGTTAAAACATGTACGAGTATACATTAGTTCGTAAGAGTAATAAACTGACACAGGTCCCATATGGGTCCTCTTCGTCAGTGCCGTACCTACATGTTACAGTTTTGTAACGACTTTCCTTGATGCACCAGTACTAGTCTTGGGCTCTGAAGTGACCTGTCAAAGGCCACTTCCACAAAGCTAGTGGAAGGGATGGGCTCGAACCCGGAACCCCCAAGTCTTACACGTATTACTTGCCGAACTCATGTTATAGCTAAAACTCGACACAATCATGGCGCTATCACAGCAAATTGTCACCAAGGCAGTACCTTACAATCAGCTCAAAACAATGTGAAGGAATGTGTTGTTCTGGGAACTTCAAGAACCATTTTGCCAGATTCGATATTAAATCAAAATTAATGATGTGGTTCTAATAGCTTGCAGGATTTGACGAAAGTTGATCTTCCAATATGATGATGCAGGACCCCACAGAGCTCTTATTATCGATAGGGTTCCTCACGCTACGAGCAATTGTGAAAATTAAGTGATCTGCTTAACCCTTTCCCAAACAACAAATTTTCGACTCTCCCAAACTGAAAGAGTTTGCAGACGACATTTCAAAATGTGATGAAATTAGCGTCTGATAGGGCAGAAAACGTTGTGGGGAAAGGAAAAATTGCTCGTTATGAGCAATTCCTCCTTTTCCCAAAATGCTTTCAAAAATCGCCCCCAACAAACTTGTCAAATGTCGTTATTGTTTGGGAAAAGAAAAGGTGTATCCATAAACTTTGCTCCTAGTGAGAATTTATGAAATGCCATGGATACGGCAGAACATGCACGACAGGGAGAACAATCAAATCTCATGAAACTTTCTTTAGAATAATGTGACATAGCGATACCCATTCAGCATGCATACGCTGTAGTATCTTAAAAGTGTTAAGATCAGTCACATGCTGTAATATATATGATATGCTATGACCAGTCTTATGGTGTAATATATATGATGTGCTATAAGCAGCCTTATGGTGTAATATATACATGATGTGCTATGAGCAGTCTTATGCTGTAATATATATGATGTGCTATAAGCAGTCTTATGGTGTAATATATATGATGTGCTATAAGCAGTCTTATGGTGTAATATATATGATGTGCTATAAGCAGTCTTATGGTGTAATATATTTGATGTAGTATAAGCAATCTTATGGTGTAATATATATGATGTGCTATAAGCAGTCTTATGGTGTAATATATATGATGTGCTATAAGCAGTCTTATGCTGTAATATATATGATGTGCTATAAGCAGTCTTATAGTGTAATATACATGATCTGCTATAAGCAGTCTTATGGTGTAATATATTTGATGTGCTATAAGCAGTCTTATGGTGTAATATATATGATGTGCTATAAGCAGTCTTATGGGGTAATATATATGATGTAGTATAAGCAGTCTTATGGTGTAATATACATGATGTGCTATAAGCAATCTTATAGTGTAATATATATGATGTGCTATGAGCAGTCTTATGGTGTAATATATTTGATGTGCTATAAGCAGTCTTATGGTGTAATATATATGATGTAGTATAAGCAGTCTTATGGTGTAATATATATGATGTGCTTTAAGCAGTCTTATGGTGTAATATATATGATGTAGTATAAGCAGTCTTATAGTGTAATATATATGATGTAGTATAAGCAGTCATACGCTGTAATATATTTGATGTGCTATAAGCAGTCTTATGGTGTAATATATATGATGTGCTATGAGCAGTCTTATGGTGTAATATATATGATGTGCTATAGGCAGTCTTATAGTGTAATTTATATGATGTGCTATAAGCAGTCTTATGGTGTAATATACATGATGTGCTATAAGCAGTCTGATGGTGTAATATATATGATGTGCTATAAGCAGTCTTATGGTGTAATATATATGATGTGCTATAAGCAGTCTTATTGTGTAATATATATGATGTGCTATGAGCAGTCTTATGGTGTAATATATATGATGTAGTATAAGCAGTCATACGCTGTAATATATTTGATGTGCTATAAGCAGTCTTATGGTGTAATATATATGATGTAGTATAAGCAATCTTATGGTGTAATATATATGATGTGCTATAAGCAGTCTTATGGTGTAATATATATGATGTAGTATAAGCAGTCATACGCTGTAATATATTTGATGTGCTATAAGCAGTCTTATGGTGTAATATATATGATGTAGTATAAGCAGTCATACGCTGTAATATATTTGATGTGCTATAAGCAGTCTTATGGTGTAATATATATGATGTGCTATGAGCAGTCTTATGGTGTAATATATATGATGTGCTATAAGCAGTCTTATGGTGTAATATATATGATGTAGTATAAGCAGTCTTATGGTGTAATATATATGATGTAGTATAAGCAGTCTTATGGTGTAATATATATGATGTAGTATAAGCAGTCTTATGGTGTAATATATATGATGTGCTATAAGCAGTCTTATGGTGTAATATATATGATGTGCTATGAGCAGTCTTATGTTGTAATATATATGATGTGCTATAAGCAGTCTTATGGTGTAATATATATGATGTAGTATAAGCAGTCTTATGGTGTAATATATATGATGTGCTATAAGCAGTCTTATGCTGTAATATATATGATGTGCTATAAGCAGTCTCATGCTGTAATATATACATGATGTGCTATGAGCAGTCTTATGGTGTAATATATATGATGTAGTATAAGCAGTCTTATGGTGTAATATATATGATGTGCTATAAGCAGTCTTATGCTGTAATATATACATGATGTGCTATGAGCAGTCTTATGGTGTAATATATATGATGTAGTATAAGCAGTCTTATGGTGTAATATATATGATGTGCTTTAAGCAGTCTTATGGTGTAATATATATGATGTGCTATAAGCAGTCTTATGGTGTAATATATATGATGTGCTATAAGCAGTCTTATGTTGAAATATATATGAATTGCTATAAGCAGTCTTATGCTGTAATAAATATGATGTAGTATAAGCAGTCTTATGGTGTAATATATATGATGTGCTTTAAGCAGTCTTATGGTGTAATATATATGATGTGCTATAAGCAGTCTTATGGTGTAATATATATGATGTGCTATAAGCAGTCTTATGGTGTAATATATATGATGTGCTATGAGCAGTCTTATGGTGTAATATATTTGATGTAGTATAAGCAATCTTATGGTGTAATATATATGATGTAGTATAAGCAGTCATACGCTGTAATATATTTGATGTGCTATAAGCAGTCTTATGGTGTAATATATATGATGTGCTATGAGCAGTCTTATGGTGTAATATATATGATGTGCTATAGGCAGTCTTATAGTGTAATTTATATGATGTGCTATAAGCAGTCTTATGGTGTAATATATATGATGTGCTATGAGCAGTCTGATGGTGTAATATATATGATGTGCTATAGGCAGTCTTATAGTGTAATATATATGATGTGCTATAGGCAGTCTTATAGTGTAATTTATATGATGTGCTATAAGCAGTCTTATGGTGTAATATATATGATGTGCTATAAGCAGTCTTATGCTGTAATATATATGATGTGCTATAAGCAGTCATACGCTGTAATATATTTGATGTGCTATAAGCAGTCTTATGGTGTAATATATATGATGTGCTATAAGCAATCTTATGGTGTAATATATATGATGTGCTATAAGCAGTCTTATTGTGTAATATATATGATGTGCTATAAGCAATCTTATAGTGTAATATATATGATGTAGTATAAGCAGTCTTATGCTGTAATATATATGATGTGCTATAAGCAGTCTTATAGTGTAATATATATGATGTGCTATAAGCAGTCTTATGGTGTAATATATATGATGTGCTATAAGCAGTCTTATGGTGTAATATATATGATGTGCTATAAGCAGTCTTATGGTGTAATATACATGATGTGCTATAAGCAATCTTATAGTGTAATATATATGATGTGCTATGAGCAGTCTTATGGTGTAATATATATGATGTGCTTTAAGCAGTCATACGTGGTAATATATATGATGTGCTATAAGCAGTCTTATGGTGTAATATATTTGATGTGCTGTGAGCAGTCTTATGCTGTAATATATATGATGTGCTATAAGCAGTCTTATGGTGTAATATATATATGATGTGTTATAAGCAGTCTTATGGTGTAATATATACAATGTGCTATAAGCAATCTTATGGTGTAATATATATATGATGTGCTATAAGCAGTCTTATGCTGTAATATATATGATGTGCTATAAGCAGTCTTATGGTGTAATATATTTGATGTGCTATGAGCAGTCTTATGTTGTAATATATATGATGTGCTATAAGCAGTCTTATGGTGTAATATATATGATGTAGTATAAGCAGTCTTATGGTGTAATATATATGATGTGCTATAAGCAGTCTTATGGTGTAATATATATGATGTAGTATAAGCAGTCTTATGGTGTAATTTATATGATGTGCTTTAAGCAGTCTTATGGTGTAATTTATTTGATGTGCTATAAGCAATCTTATGGTGTAATATATATGATGTAGTATAAGCAGTCTTATGGTGTAATATATATGATGTAGTATAAGCAGTCTTATGGTGTAATATATATGATGTGCTATAAGCAGTCTTATGCTGTAATATATATGATGTGCTATAAGCAGTCTCTTGTGTAATATACATGATGTGCTATAAGCAGTCTTATGGTGTAATATATATGATGTAGTATAAGCAGTCTTATGGTGTAATATATATGATGTGCTATAAGCAGTCTTATGCTGTAATATATACATGATGTGCTATGAGCAGTCTTATGGTGTAATATATATGATGTGCTTTAAGCAGTCTTATGGTGTAATATATATGATGTGCTATAAGCAGTCTTATGGTGTAATATATATGATGTGCTATAAGCAGTCTTATGTTGTAATATATATGAATTGCTATAAGCAGTCTTATGCTGTAATAAATATGATGTAGTATAAGCAGTCTTATGGTGTAATATATATGATGTGCTTTAAGCAGTCTTATGGTGTAATATATATGATGTGCTATAAGCAGTCTTATGGTGTAATATATATGATGTGCTATAAGCAGTCTTATGGTGTAATATATATGATGTGCTATGAGCAGTCTTATGGTGTAATATATTTGATGTAGTATAAGCAATCTTATGGTGTAATATATATGATGTAGTATAAGCAGTCATACGCTGTAATATATTTGATGTGCTATAAGCAGTCTTATGGTGTAATATATATGATGTGCTATGAGCAGTCTTATGGTGTAATATATATGATGTGCTATAGGCAGTCTTATAGTGTAATTTATATGATGTGCTATAAGCAGTCTTATGGTGTAATATATATGATGTGCTATGAGCAGTCTGATGGTGTAATATATATGATGTGCTATAGGCAGTCTTATAGTGTAATATATATGATGTGCTATAGGCAGTCTTATAGTGTAATTTATATGATGTGCTATAAGCAGTCTTATGGTGTAATATATATGATGTGCTATAAGCAGTCTTATGCTGTAATATATATGATGTGCTATAAGCAGTCATACGCTGTAATATATTTGATGTGCTATAAGCAGTCTTATGGTGTAATATATATGATGTGCTATAAGCAGTCTTATGGTGTAATATATATGATGTGCTATAAGCAGTCTTATGGTGTAATAAAATGATGTGCTATAAGCAGTCTTATGCTGTAATATATATGATATGCTATAAGCAGTCTTATGTTGTAATATATATGATGTGCTGCTATAAGCAGTCATACGCGGTAATATATATGATGTGCTATAAGCAGTCTTATGGTGTAATATATATGATGTGCTATGAGCAGTCTTATTGTGTAATATATCTGATATGCTATAAGCAGTCTTATGGTGTAATATATATGATGTGCTATGAGCAGTCTTATGGTTTAATATATATGATGTGCTATGAGCAGTCTTATGGTGTAATATATTTGATGTGCTATGATCAGTCTTATTGTGTAATATATTTGATATGCTATAGCAGTCTTATGCTGTAATATATATGATGTGCTATGAGCAGTCTTATGGTGTAATATATATGATGTGCTATGAGCAGTCTTATGCTGTAATATATTTGATGTGCTATAAGCAGTCTTATGGTGTAGTATATATGATGTGCTATGAGCAGTCTTATGGTGTAATATATATGATGTGCTATGAGCAGTCTTATGCTGTAATATATATGATGTGCTATAAGCAGTCTGATGATGTAATATATATGATGTGCTATAAGCAGTCATACGCTGTAATATATATGATGTGCTATAAGCAGTCTTATGGTGTAATATATATGATGTGCTATAAGCAGTCATACCCTGTAATATATATGATGTGCTATGAGAAGTCTTATGGTGTAATATATATGATGTGCTATAAGCAGTCTTATGGTATAATATATATGATGTGCTATAAGCAGTCTTATGGTGTAATATATATGATGAGCTATAAGCAGTCTTATGCTTTAATATATATATGATGTGCTATAAGCAGTCTTATGCTGTAATATATATGATGTGCTATAAGCAGTCTTATAGTGTAATATATTTGATGTGCTATGAGCAGTCTTATGCTGTAATATATATGATGTGCTATAAGCAGTCTTATGCTGTAATATATATGATGTGCTATAAGCAGTCTTATGCTGTAATATATATATGATGTGCTATGAGCAGTCTTATGCTGCAATATATATATATGATGTGCTATAAGCAGTCTTATGGTGTAATATATATGATGTGCTATAAGCAGTCATACGCTGTAATATATTTGATGTGCTATAAGCAGTCTTATGCTGTGATATATATGATGTGCTATAAGCAGTCTTATGGTGTAATATATTTGATATGCTATAAGCAGTCTTATGGTGTAATATATATATGATGTGTTATAAGCAGTCTTATGCTGTAATATATATATGATGTGCTATAAGCAGTCTTATGCTGTAATATATATATGATGTGCTATAAGCAGTCTTATGGTGTAATATATATGATGTGCTATAAGCAGTCATATGCTGTAATATATTTGATGTGCTATAAGCAGTCATACGCTGTAATATATTTGATATGCTATAAGCAGTCTTATGGTGTAATATATATATGATGTGCTATAAGCAGTCTTTTTGTGTAATATATTTGATATGCTATAAGCAGTCTTATGGTTTAATATATATGATGTGCTATAAGCAGTCTTATTGTGTAATATATTTGATATGCTATAAGCAGTCTTATGGTTTGATATATATGATGTGCTATAAGCAGTCTTTTGGTGTAATATATATGATGTGCTATAAGCAGTCTTATGCTGTAATATATATATGATGTGCTATAAGCAGTCTTATGGTGTAATATATATATGATGTGCTATTAGCAGTCTTATTGTGTAATATAAATGATGTGCTATAAGCAGTCTTATGCTGTAATATAAATATGATGTGCTATGAGCAGTCTTATGCTGTAATATATATGATGTGCTATAAGCAGTCTTATGGTGTAATATATATGGTGTGCTATAAGCAGTCATACGCTGTAATATATATGATGTTCTATGAACAGTTTTATGGTGTAATATATATGATGTGCTATAAGCAGTCTTATGGTGTAATATATATGATGTGCTATGAGCAGTCTTATGGTGTAGTATATATGATGTGCTATAAGCAGTCTGATGATGTAATATATATGATGTGCTATAAGCAGTCATACGCTGTAATATATATGATGTGCTATTAGCAGTCTTATGGTGTAATATATATGATGTGCTATAAGCAGTCATACCCTGTAATATATATGATGTGCTATGAGAAGTCTTATGGTGTAATGTATATGATGTGCTATAAGCAGTCATATGCTGTAATATCTGAATATGCTATGAGCGGGCATATACTGTAATAGGTGAATGTGCTATGAGCAATCATATGCTGTAATATCTAAATGTCCTATGAGCAGTCACATGCTGTAATATCTGATTGTCCTATAATCAGTCATATGCATATAATTTTTTAATGTGCTATGAGCAGTCATATGATGTAATACCTGAATATGCTATGAGCAGTCATATGCCCTAATATCTTTATGTGCTATAAGCAGTCATAAACTTTATTATGGTAAGGTGACATAAACAGTCATCAGCTTAAATACCTTAAATGTGCTTTAGCTTTCATATGCTTTTATATCTAAATGTGCTATGAGCAGTCAAATGCTGTAATATCTGAATGTCCTATGAGCAGCCATATGCTGTAATATCTCAATGTGCTATTAGCAGTGATATGCTGAAATAAATGAATGTTATATGAGCAGTCATATGCTGTAATATCTTAAATGTGCTATGAGCAGTCATATGCTATAAAATCTGAATGTCCTATGTGCAGTCATAAGCTGTAATATCTGAATGTGCTCTGAGCAGTCATATGCTGTTATATCTCAATGTGCTATGCGCAGTGATATGCTGTAATATCTCAATGTGCTATAAGCAGTCATATGCTGTGATATCTTAAATGTGCTATGAGCAGTCATATGCTATAAAATCTGAATGTCCTATGTGCAGTCATAAGCTGTAATATCTGAATGTGCTCTGAGCAGTCATATGCTGTTATATCTCAATGTGCTATGCGCAGTGATATGCTGTAATATCTCAATGTGCTATAAGCAGTCATATGCTGTGATATCTTAAATGTGCTATGAGCAGTCATATGCTATAAAATCTGAATGTCCTATGTGCAGTCATAAGCTGTAATATCTGAATGTGCTCTGAGCAGTCATATGCTGCAGTCATATGCTGTTATATCTCAATGTGCTATGCGCAGTGATATGCTGTAATATCTCAATGTGCTATAAGCAGTCATATGCTGTGATATCTTAAATGTGCTATGAGCAGTCATATGCTATAAAATCTGAATGTCCTATGTGCAGTCATAAGCTGTAATATCTGAATGTGCCTTGAGCAGTCATATGCTGTGATATCTGAATGTGCCTTGAGCAGTCATATGCAGTAAAATCTGAATGATCTATGCACAGTCACTGTTTCATTTGAATGTGCTATGAGCAAACATATGCTGTAATATCTGATTGTGCTTTGTGCAGTCATATGCTGTAATATTGGAATGTGCTATGAGCAGTCATATGCTGTAATATATGAATGTGATATGAGCAGTAAAATGATGTAATATCTGAATGTCCTATGAGCAGTCATATGCTGTTATATCTGAATATGCCCTGAGCAGTCATATGCTGCAATATCCGAATGTGCCTTGAGCAGTCATATACTGTAATATCTGAATGTGCCTTGAGCAGTAATATGCTTTTATATCTGAAAGTCCTATGAGCACTCATATGTTGTAGTATCTGGATATTGCTATGAGGAGTCATATGGTGTAATATCTTAATGTGCTATGAGCAAAAAAATGCTGTAATATCTGAATGTCCTATGAGCAGTCATATGCTGTAATATCTTAATGTGCTATGAGCAGTCATATGCTGTAATATCTGAATGTCCTATTAGCAGTCATATGCTATTTTATCTGAATATTGCCTTGAGCAGTCATATGCTGTAATATCTGAATGTGCTATGAGCAAAAAATGCTGTAATATCTGAATGTCCTATGAGCAGTCATATGATGTAATATCTTAATGTGCTATGAGCAGTCATATGCTGTAATATCTGAATGTCCTATTAGCAGTCATATGCTATTTTATCTGAATGTGCCTTGAGCAGTCATATGCTGTAATATCTGAATGTGCCTTTCTTATGCTGTTATATCTGAAAGTCCTATGAGCAGTCATATGCTGTCATATCTAAATGTGCTTTGAGCCGTCATATGCTGTAATATCTGAATGTCCTATGAGCAGTCATATGCTGTGATATCTGAATGTCCTATAAGCAGTCATATGCTGTAATATTTTAAATATGCGATGAACAGTCATATGCTGTAATATCTGAATGTCCTATGAGCAGTCATATGCTGTGATATCTGAATGTCCTATAAGCAGTCATATGCTGTAATATTTTAAATATGCGATGAACAGTCATATGCTGTAATATCTGAATGTCCTATGAGCAGTCATATGCTGTGATATCTGAATGTCCTATAAGCAGTCATATGCTGTAATATTTTAAATATGCGATGAACAGTCATATGCTGTAATATCTGAATGTCCTATGAGCAGTCATATGCTGTGATATCTGAATGTCCTATAAGCAGTCATATGCTGTAATATTTTAAATATGCGATGAACAGTCATATGCTGTAATATCTGAATGTCCTATGAGCAGTCATATGCTGTGATATCTGAATGTCCTATAAGCAGTCATATGCTGTAATATTTTAAATATGCGATGAACAGTCATATGCTGTAATATCTGAATGTCCTATGAGCAGTCATATGCTGTGATATCTGAATGTCCTATAAGCAGTCATATGCTGTAATATTTTAAATATGCGATGAACAGTCATATGCTGCAATATCTGAATGTCCTATGAGCAGTTATATATTATAATATCTTAAATGCGCTATGAACAGTCATATGCTGTAAAATCTGAATGTCCTATGAGCAGTCATATGCTGTAATATCTAAATGTGATATGAGCAGTCATATGCTGTAATATCTTAATGTGCTATGAGCAGTCACATGCTGTAATAAATGAATGTGCTATGAGCAGTCATATGCTGTAATATCTGAATGTGCTATGAGTAAACATATGTTTTGATATCTGAATGTGCTATGAGCAGTCATATACTGTAATATTTGAATGTCCTATGAGCAGTCATATGCTGTAATATCTTAATGCCCTATGAACAGTCATATGCTGTAATATTTGAATGTCCTATGCGCAGTCATATGCTGTAATATCTGAATGCCCTATGAGCATTTCTAAGATGTAATATCTGAATGTGCTTTGAGCAGTCATTTAGTGTAATATCCTAATGTTCTTTGATCAGTAATATGCTGTAATATTTGAATGTGCTTTGAGCAGTCATAAGCTGTTATATTTAAATGTCCTGTGAGCAGTCATATGCTGTAACATCTTAAGGTGCTATGAACAGTCATATGCATTAATGCCTTTAATGTGCTTAAGCATTCATAAGCTGTTATATCTTAATGTGCTATAAACAGTCATATGCAGTAATATCTGAATGTCCTATGAACAGTCATATGCTGTAATATCTTAATGTCCTATGAGCAGTCATATACTGTAATACCTTAAATGTCCTATGAGCAGTCATATGCTGTAATACCTGAATGTACTATAAGCAGTCATATGCTGTAATATCTGAAATGTGCTATGAGCAGTCATATGATATAATATCTGAATGTTCTATGAGCAGTCATATGCTGTAATATCTGTATGTGCTATAAGCAGTCATATGCTGTAATATTTGATTGTCCTTTGAGCTGGCATATGCTGTTATTTTTTAATGTGCTATGAGCAGTCATATGCTTAAATATCTGAATGTCCAATGAGCAGTCATATGCTGTAATGTCTTAAATGTGCTATTCACAGGCATATGCTGAAGTATCTGAATGTACTATGAGTAGTCATATGCTGTAATATCTGAATGTCCTATGAGCAGTTATATGCTGTAATATCTGAATATGCTATGAACAGTCAAATGCTGAAATATCTTAATATGCTTTGAGCAGTCATATGCTGTAATATCTGAATGTCCTATAGGCAGTCATTTGCTGTAATATCTGAATGTCCTATGAGCAGTCATGTGCTGTAATATCTGAATGTGCTATAAGCAGTCATATGCTGTAATATCTTAATGAGCTTTTAGCAATCATATGCTGTTATATCTTACTGTGCTTTGATCAGTCATTGGTCGTAATATCTGAATGTCCTATGAGCAGTCATATGCTTTTATATCTGAATATGCTATGAGCAGTCATATGCTGTAATATCCTAATGTGATGTGAGCAGTAATTTGCTGTAATATCTTAATGTGCTTTGAGCAGTCATTTGCTGTAATATCTTAATGTGGTTTGAGCAGTCATATGCTGTATTATCTGAATGGCATATGATTAGTCATATGCAGTAATATCTGAATGTCCTATGAGCAGTGAGCAGTTATATGCTATAATATCTTAAATGTGCTATGAGCAGTCGTATGCTGTAATATTTGAATGTGCTTTGAGCAGTCATATGCTGAAATATCTGAATGTCCTATGAGCAGTCATATATGGTAATATCTGAATGTGTTATGAGCAGCGATTGTTAAATAATTGAATGTCCTATGAGCAGTCATATGCTGTAATGTCTGAAATGTGCTATGAACAGTCAGACGCTGTAATATATCAATGTGCTATGCTGCAATATCTTAATGTGGTATGAGCAGTCATATGCTGTAATATCTGATTGTGCTATGAGCAGTCATATGCTGTAATATCTTAATGTGTTATGTCATATGAGCAGCCATATGCTGTAATATCTGAATGTGTTATGAGCAGTCATATGCTGAAATATCTGATTGTGCTATGAGCAGTCATATGCTGTAATATCTTGACGTGTTATGAGCAGTCATATGCTGTAATATCTGATTATGCTATGAGCAGTCATATGCTGTAATATCTTAATGTGTTATGTCATATGAGCAGTCATATACTGTAATATCTTAATGTGCTATGAGCAGTCATATGCTGTAATATCTTAAGGTGTTATGAGCAGTCATATGCTGTAATATCTGATTGTGCTATGAGCAGTAATATGCTGTAATATCTTAATGTGTTATAAACAGTCATATGCTGTAATAGCTGATTGTGCTATGATCAGTCATATGCTGTAATATCTGAATGTGCTATGAGCAGTCATATGCTGTAATATCTGAATGTGCTATGAGCAGTCATATGCTGTAACATCTGAATTTGCTATGAGCAGTCATATGCTGTAATATCTTAAATGTGCTATGAGCAGTTATATGCTGTAATATCTTAAATGTGCTATGAGCAGTCATATGCTGTAATATCTGAATGTGCTATGAGCAGTAAAATGATGTAATATCTGAATGTCCTATGAGCAGTCATATGCTGTTATATCTGAATGTGCCCTGAGCAGTCATATGCTGTTATATCTGAATGTGCTTTGATCAGTCATATGCTATAATATCTGAATGTGCTATGAGCAGTCAAATGCTGTAATATCTGAATGTCCTATGAGCAGTCATATGCTGTTATATCTGAATGTGCCCTGAGCAGTCGTATGCTGCAATATCTGAATGTGCCTTGAGCAGTCATATACTGTAATATCTGCATGTGCCTTGAGCAGTAATATGCTTTTATATCTGAAAGTCCTATGAGCACTCATATGTTGTAGTATCTGAATGTGCTATGAGGAGTCATATGCTGTAATATCTTAATGTGCTATGAGCAGTCATATGCTGTCATATCTGAATGTCTTATGAGCAGTTGTATGCTGTTATATCTGAATGTGCTATGAGCAATCATATGCTGTAATATCTGAATGTGCTATGTACAGTCATAGGCTGTAATATCATAATGTGCTATGAGCAGTCAAATGCTGTTATATCTGAATGTGCTATGAGCAGCCATATGCTGTAATATTTGTATGTGCTATGAGGAATCATATGCTGTAATTCCTAAATGTTGTATGAGCAGTCATATGCTGTTATATCTGAATGTCATATGAGCAGTCATATGCTTCAATATCTGAATGTGCTATGAGCAGTCATATGATGTAATATCTGAATATGCTATGAACAGTCATATGCTGTAATATTTGAATGTGCTTTGAGCAGTCATATGCTGTAATATCCTAATGTGTTGTGAGCAGTAATTTGCTGTAATACCTTAATGTGCTTTGAGCAGTCATATGCTGTAATATATGAATGTCCTATGAGCAGTCACATGCTGTTATACCTTAAACGTGCTATGAGCAGTCATATGGTGTAATATCTGAATGTCCTATGAGCAGTCATACATTGTCATATCTGAAAGTGCTATGAGCAGGGATATGCTGTATATCTGAAGGTGCTATGAGCAGTCACATGCTGTAATATCTGAATGTGCCATGAGCAGTAATATGCTGTAATATCTCAAAGTGCTATGAGCAGTCATATGTTGTAATATCTGAATGTCCTATGAGCAGTCACATGCTGTAATATCTGAAAGTGCTATGAGCAGTCATATGCTGTAATATCTAAATGTCCTATGAGCAGTCATACATTGTAATATCTGAATGTGCTATGAGCAGGGATCGTTGTATATCTGAATGTCCTATGAGCAGTCACATACATACAAGGTTTTGGAAAGCAGACGACACAGAATTTTATTTTTTGAAAATTACCCAGCATTTTAAGGGGTAAGGACTAAAACCTTTGCTTAGACATGTTTGAGTAAGGCAAGGTGCGTTGTTCCCTTTGCCTTTTTCAGTAGATTATCAGGAAACGGGAGCAAGTGAAATGTCGTCGTGATTTGATGGAACGGTGTTGAAGAGCATGTGGTTGAGACGTATATTGGTAAGAAATAAATGACATTTCCACACAAGCTAATCCGCGAAACACTGAATCTTTGAATGCCAGGATTCATCACTTAAAAAGTGACACTTCAAGGGTTCAGTGCAATACTATAATAAGTGCATCATGTTTATGAAGCACTTACTACAGTCTTGCATGGAACCCTCCACTAAATAAAAATAACAACAAACATGTATAGAGCGTACACCAGAGATGAAATAATGATATTGGAGTAATTGCTATTTCAATTGTTTGAAGCCACAAACTAATTATAAAGATAACGTCCTATCTCCTATCGCGTTTGAATTGGCTAGTTGGGTTGGATTAAAATGATATCTTAAGATTTATGACATTATATCACATCGATCATAATCCTTATATGTTTACATGCTCTTTTCCCATCGGCAAAGCAAGAGCTTCTGTTTTTACCACATACCGGTACTCATTCTCCAGTCTTAATGTATTTATATGACATAAATAATTGTCATCATGTATTGTTATCAAGAGGTTTGCTATCTTTATCATATTTACATAACTGGTATAAACTTATCACACGAAACACCAATGTTAGGAATTTTGATGTTATCGCTTTAGACCAATTTGGTTATGGTATATATTAAGAGCTAATCAAAAATCAAACATAACATCAAACGATAAATGATACAGTATGATACATACTGTACGCAAACTAACTCTTCCATGGTATATTTATGGGAAAAAGAAGGAATTGCTCTTTACGTAATATTTCGTCCTTTGTCAATGCAGTTTCTAGATTCTTCTTTTTGAGATGTGGTTACTGAAATATCACATAATCCGGTTGTAAGCTTGTAAATCCAGTCACCAAACTCTATGGCAGTCCAGGTGATCAAGACGTGGATTTTTCATTTAACAATTGCGTAGATATTTCATCCTAACATAACAGCTTGGATAATCCGATTTAACCCTTACAGTGCTGGACTGACTTCATGATAAGCCATATGCAGACAGGTTAGATCCAGGCCAGCAGCCAAATAATTTGGCGGGTGGCCTGTGTTCTTTCCTGTTTGCTACTCTGAGTATCTTTCCACATCAAAATTAAGGAGATATTTCAGATTATCATGGAAAGAAAACAACCAAACAATCTATTTTTAAAAAAATACCCAGCATTCTAAGGATAAATCATAATGTGGAACTGGTCCACTTGAGGACATCTTATAACATTTCTATCTTTTCCTTTCATTCCTTAATATACAAAGGCATGTGCCTAAAGGAGGCTTACTTATAGGGTTAAAAATGAACAATCAACTCAGTAATGTATTTACATCCGTAGATGATATTATTTATCTTTTTTAAATATAATTTCAATATTTTTTTGTCATACAAATACATAATTTCATAACTCTTCGATCACTATAAAAAGAAACTCATTTCAAAAGCTTGCAGCGAACATATTAGTACATGTATCACCTTGTTACACTATAGATAACACATTATTTTAACCCCAATACCAAAACAACAACGACCTTTGACCAGTTTGTTGCAGACGACTTTAGAAAACGTTGTGGGAAAAAGAAGAAATTGATCATAATGAGCAATTTCTACTTTTCCCACAATGTTTTCTGCTCTATCAGAAAATTGCTTTCAGTTTCATCACATTTTGAAATGTCGTCTGCAAACTCTTTCAATTTGGAACAGTCGAAATTTTGGCGTTTGGTAAAGGGTTAAGTAACTAATTACTCCATTTAATATCTAGCGATAAGTCCAAATTAAAAGAATAAAAAAAAAATCAATTTTGGGTTTGAGATCATGATTACTTGAACATAAAAATTACTTGCTGGTTACAAGAAATGTTCACATTGTCACAAGTTCTTCTCAAGTAAGATCATAGAAAATTAACACAAACTTTCAAATGTGCCTTTCTAGTGCTGGAACTGACTCCATGCTTATGCAAACAGGTTAGATCCAGGCCAGCCGCCAAATAAATTGGCAGCTGGCCTACGATCTAACCTGTTTGCTACTCTGAGTATCTTTCCTCAACCTCAACAAAATTAAGCAGATATTAAAGGGTTTGGAAAGCAGATGACACAAAAATCTATTTTTAGAAATTACCCACCATTCTAAGGGCTAATGATTAAATCAGATGTGTAGGCATAGAAAGGTAGACCCTACTCAATATGAGCGAGTTCTCTTCATCTATCATTGCTATAGACAAACCAATTAAAAAATAAGTAAATTCGTGTTTCCTTGTCCTTTCTAAAGATATGTAATATGGTTAACTGATTCAAAGTGAAAGCAGTAGCTGCAAATACCCATTTTATCTGTCACAAGAGCGATTTACAGACCGATAACAGGGTGCCTGATTATAAAATTTTTGATATCCGTCACTAGATCACATGATCGCTGGGCACACCTAGTAGTGATTTCCTGTTTGTTTCTATTTTTGTTTGCTTATTGGAATTTATATGGGTAGCAGCATAAATAGAATAGATGGTTGGTGACTTTAAATAGGAAAGGCTATCAGGCTCGGATTTGGAAGTGCTGGAAATGACTTCATGCTAAGGCAAACAGGATGGATCCAGTCCAGCAAACAAGTAAATTGGTGGCTGGCCTGTGATTTCACTTGTTTCCTACTCTGAGTATCTTTCCTCATCAAAATTAAGCATATCTCTAAACTTTTGGAAAACAGACGACATAAAAATCTTTTTTTTTTTTTAGAAAATTACAAAGCATTCTAAGGTTTAATGTTGTTTCCTTAGGAATTCAGTTAGTACAGGTAAATAAAATTCTCAATGGAGTAATTCAAAACAAAACTCTTTTCCTAACCCTTTACCAAACGCCAAATTTTCGACTGTCCCAAATTGAAACAGTTTGCAGACGACATTTCAATATGTGACGAAATTGAAAATTAATCTTCTGATAGGACAGAAAGCATTATGGGAAAAGGAGAAATTGCTCATTACGAGCAATTTCTCCTTTTCCCACAATGTTTTCCAGAGTCGTCTGCAACAAACTGGTCAAATGTCGTCATTGTTTGGTAATGGGTTATCAGAGTGACCTTTATGACAAATCTCCATCACAGCACTCAAAGCAGTAATAGCACTTTAAAAATACAGGCTAGTAAACAGAAATATACATGCTATCTATATACATGGTATAAAATATCTATAGATTCTCAAGATGCATTCTTCTAACAATTGATATAACAACAACAACAAACAGACTGTCACATGCATACATTCAACCTGAACACATCGAGTTTATTCAATGAAAACACCTCTGACATAATAGGGAGGGCACCATATTGTTTCTCCCGTCACTTAACTTTCGTTTATTTTCAAATAAAGATCCTTGATGTGCAATCAAATCGTACAATTTGATTATAATTTTGCCATTTCATATGAGTTGCTTCGATAAAAAATAATTTGAAAGGATGTCCAACACACATTGAACTTCTTAACATGGATGCTTAGAGGAAATGTGTTATATTCCAGGGACGATTTACCCGAATTATTGTAACCCCTTCACTTATATCCGAGGTGTATTTCTCAGCTCACAGAAATACCCGAGTAGTTCCGATTGGAATACAGCATGTGACCCAGTCACAACTATATGGGCCTTTCGCATTTCTCTTCAATAAGATACCTGATTGGCACAGAAGTTGCAAAATCAACTTTAAAATTTTAATCATTAACACTAACCAGACATGAAACTCTTTTGAGTTCACCCGCCCATATTGAAAGAGATTGCATATGAAAACTCTGTATGACTTAAGGTTCCAGAACTGTAATATCAAAGATTTTCCAATGTTTCCATACATAAAATGACTATTACAGCTATTAAATATGAAGCAGTTAACATACAATGACCATGTTGTCACATCATGTTGTGGTAAAGATTGTTGTTATATCCCCCTTCATTTCATTTTTTCATGAGTTGTTTTCCCTGAAAATTTATAAAAGTATACACATACAAAAAGACTGTTTATGTCTTAATGTGTATATCACCAGGCCCTGCTTCATTAGTGTGGAAGATTTACATTTCCGGAAATAACGTTGGGAACAGACATGTTTGGATTAACGAGACTTCACTGTAAGTCATAAACTAACCAAAAAGTGAAAGGCAGTTTGTAGAGGATAACATTAAACAGAGGATTTAAAAAATAAAATACAATAAAAAAAAATCCTTCCTGTAACATTCTATCAACAAGAACAATAGGTTGCGTAAGATGTTTTTCAGAAAAAAAAAAACTCCTTTGTGATCATGTGATCAATTTTTACGATATATAACAGATTGCAAATGGCTGCGCCCCTGAGTGAGCAGGTATATATGCATTTTTTCAGCGGATTACTCTTGTATTCCACTACTTTATATACGCCATGTTCAGACAATCAATTTTCCGCAACAGTTAGTGAATGTTCTTTCAAATTTTGTGGGGCTGTTCGCTCCAAGACCCTGCAGAGAATTTCAAGCCAAGAGAATTTCGAGGCAAGGGATGTTCTTTGACGCACATAAACATCCCTCAACTCAAAATTCTCTGCAAGATAAAAGAGCCAAGATATTTACAGCAGACACCATTTAATGCAATAGACAAAAATGCTAAAAATAAACAATTAAAAATTTCATAGTATTACAAATGAAATTGAAAACGTTGGGCAAAGCAGAACTTGCTAATAAAAAAAAAATTCTTTTTTTTTTCACAACCCATTACCAATCAAATATGGCATTTTACCATTTTGTTGAAGACGATTCTTGAAAACATTGTGGGAAAAAGAGAAATTGCTCTTAATGAGCACTTTTTCATTTTCCCACAATGTTTTTTGCCCTATCAGAAGATTGTTTTTCAATTACATCACATTTTGAAATGTTGTGTGCAAACTCATTGAATTTGGAACCGTTGAAAATTTAACATTTGGTTAGGATAAAGACACAGGATAAAAAAAATTAAAAATTGAAGATCGGGAAAAAATCTGTAATTTTCTTTAAGTATTTTGCTAGTGGATGTAGAAAACCCTCAGCAGAATAAAAAATACAAACCATAAAAATACATTGAAGAATTGATATGAGTTGTAGATATACAAAATGGTAAATATTAACAAACATAAAAACTATCACACTTAACAAACTATAGCACTGCCCTACAAATTCTAAAGGTACGAAGATGCATGGATGATATGATTTTTTATCATACAAAATGAATGTCTGATGAAACTATTAACAGTAATTGACGGAGGCTGCAATATTTGAGATATCTCTATCTGTTATAACCAGAAAATGAGTTTTTACATTTATCATGTAGCGAGAGACTTTTGAGAAATTTGTAGCAAAAAGGAAAAGATCCTTGAATTATTCTATCATTATAAAAAAAATAATAATATTACTTCAACTGTACCCTGCTATATGTTGTTATGCCTTAAAGATAATTCTCCCTTTATCCATTACCACAAATCAACAGCAATTACAAAATCTGAAAAAACTCAACTCAGCAGTCAGAATGTGCAACAGGAGATGGAGGGGGTGGATAAGGATTAAAATAACTTCGTTCTGTCCTTGGAGAATCGGGGTCAGGCCCGCTAATCATTTCGTCCGAGAAATAATGGCTGCGTGGCGTAGGGGGAGGTGGGAAGGGGTCAGAATCATAGTTAGGTTCCACCATGTAATTATTATAGTTACTCGTAGCAAAGTATGGCTCACTCTCCTCGCACACATCTGTGCTACACGGAGTGGTGGGCGGGGGACGAGTATGATGTCTTCTAAAACGTTTCTTATGTGTACGATTTGTTGTTGTTATTGTAGATGGACTGTTTGAGACACAATCAATGAATTCTCCCGCGCAGACAGACCGGTCTGTCACCGGACTTGGGGGAGGGTTTAACGTTTCTTTAGGATATTGAGTAATGGCAGAACTGCTAGAAGAGGCTCCTGTCAGTTTAGTTCTATCATACGCAGTGGTGCTGTCCGAAACTACAGGCACTGAAGCGGTTGCTATAGACGGCTTTACACGATCTTTCTTCTTTGTACGCGCTCCTGGAGCATTGTTCTTTTGTGTCTCCGAAGTCGTTGATGCCTCCGACGTGTAAAGAGGTCTGGTCAATAGCATCATGTCATTATCATCGAACTGAGCGTCGGGAGATTTCCTCCTACACATAAACACAATCACCAGAATAAGGGCGATGATGAACAACCCAACTACGATGGCGACTGTTACATGAGCAGACAGAGATTGAGCCGTAGATTCTCTCACTTTGGGTAACTGACAGGAAAGTTCGTCGGACTCGTCATCGCAGTCCGTTATCCCGTCACAATGGCTTGTCTTGTCATAACACATGTCAGAATTCAGACACTTTTTCTGCAGAGGGTTATCACAACAAGCTAATTCATCCTCCCCATCCTTACACTGCTTTTCCCCATCACACACTTCCTCTAGTTTGATACATGTCTTGTCCTCGCACTGAAACTCCTTGAAACTATCACATATCGGACAGTCTAACTCGTCCGACTTGTCATGACATTCAGGGGTCCCATCGCACTTCCACCCCTCAGGGATACACTCGTGCGCACCCGTCAAACATGTGAACTCCTTCGGAGCACAAGTACTCTTCTCAGCACACGTTCTTTCATCAGTTTTCAACACGAGATGTCTAGGGCACGTACACTGTGCAGCATGTACTGCATTCGCGATACACAAATGTGAACAATTGCCATTATTTCTAGAACACGGATGGGCCTTCAGGGCCTCGGGTTCTATGTATATTGCAGCGTGGATGTCACTCAGATTTGGAACACGCCCCTGAACAAACGTTATCTCCCCTCCCCGATTCTTATTAATTCGACCAATCAGCTTCTCATCCTGATCAACCCAATACAAGAAGTTCCCGAACACGGCGATACCATTGACAATTTTTAACCGTGCCCCCTGTTTCCCACTGTACAGGACCTTACGATTGCCTCCCGTAGGGTCACTGCTCTCTATGCACTGAGACCCGAGATCGGCCCAGTAGAGTTTATCCGTGGATGGATCAACTGTGATCGGGCCGGGCTGGGAGATTCCAGACAGGAACAGCTCTATGAGTTCTGTCCCATCATATAAACATCGTTGAATACTGGTGGGATTACCGGCATTCGTCCAGTAAAGGTATCTGAAACAACAAACAACGAAAATGGTTTAATTTGCTTTCATTCAATTCCAAATTTTATCATTAATAATAAATAAATCAATCTCAATAACATTACAAATCTAAAATCTTGCAACAAAAGAATGAAATGCCCTTAGAGTACAGTATTTCCTCTTACCAAAGAGAAAATACTAAATCACCTATAATGATGTTCATAAAAAGAATTAAATTGTCAGAACTTATGGGCTTCGATGATGAGTTTGGTCCATTGGACATAAAAGAGTTTGTATAATGCATCTCCTTTCTACATCTTTTATATAGATTATAAGTCTAAGCTACACTTAGTTAATACGATCATAAAAGAAAGCTATATAGTAATTTTGCATGAAGCTCAAGCCCAAATAATGCTTGATCATAAAAATTTAAGGTATTCCACCCCTGATGTTGAAAAGTCAGAAAAACAAAGTCAAAGATTTAACAGAACAAAATGCTGTTTTAAAATAAAAGTTTTATATCATAAGAACTTTATGAATTGGAATTACTATTTGCCAAGTTCAATCATACTTTCAATTTCAATGTAAAAATTGATAATTAAGGGGAGGTAATTACTATAGATTTAATATCAGAATTCATTGATATTCATTTTGTAAATATAAAATTCAAAATCAGTCAAATTCTGAAAAGTGACTTGGTAAATGCCTTTGAAATGATATATTTCAATTTATTCTTTAACCAAAGCAAGTACAAGTTTTCCATCCGGCTTGGACTACCTTAAATAATCATTTTGTTGGTCTAGTCTAATATATCAGGCTTGTTATTGTTAAAGAATGCTTAAGCCTGAAAATCATTTCATTTTTATATGGTTTTTACATCACATCAACATTATTTCAGTTATGTAGCGATGCCCGACTCTTAATGATGGAGGAAGACTCAACTGCCCATAAAGGCTGGTCAATGTGGGCAGAACCATCGGCATTCCGTAAGTCAGTCGGGAGACTGCCTCTCATGAAAATCCATATCCCTCTCAGGATTTGAACCCACGCGAAGAGGGGCCATGTGATTTCAAGTTCTGTACTCTAACCACTAGGCCACGGAGGCCCCTCTGAAAATCATTACTTGAAGCCTGAATTTAAACATCTTCCATATGACCAAGAAGGCAAATTTAAAATCTCAAAGCTTGAAATCTGGAATAGGCCTGAAAATTAGCAGGCCTGATATAAACATACTTTCTTTTTCTTACACACATACCCTTTTTTCGGATTGATTGCGAGGTATCTCGGCTTTTTCTTTTCCTCCGAGACAACAACGCCGCCTATCTTGGAATCAATGCGTGTAAAGTTGATGACGTTCCTCTTTGAGTCAGACCAGAAGAGAGTTTGTGAGTAGGGATCAATCACCATATCAAACAGCATTATGTCTGAGCACGGGCCACTTACGATCACTTCAGACTGAAATACAAAGGAGTGGTAACAGTGAATATGATAATGCTGGTTATAATAGTGATTAAATGAACAAAATATGTTCAAGGTGACAATTATGCCCCTGCACATTCCAGAAGACAGTTGTACCCCCCTAATTGTTTCATGAGACACTTATGCTCCCAAGAAGGTTTTTTTATCCCGTCACCAGGGCAATATAGGGACTGAAAACAGGGTGCCGTTTAACAATTTTGATATCTGTCACTACCGTTAATCACATGATCGCTGTTCGCACTAGTCAGTATTAATTTTCCGTTTTGTTTTACATTTTTCGTGTTTGATATTCATTTTTTGATTTTTTATCTGAATCCATATATATCGGTAACAGGATATATATATAAGATGGTTGGTGTCTTTGAATAGGAAAGGTTATCAGGCTTGGCTTCGGATTATAATCTGTTTTGCCTTCTGCTCACCGGATAAGACTCCTACGCCTTGCCCAATAATATTTCCTATTCTCACCACCAACCATCTATTCTCTATTTCATTTGTTTTGATATCAAGGTCATTTCTGGTTTTTTTTCAGAAGCGAAGTGCCCATGTTCATTCAAAGAATACATGTTGGATAAATCTATATATTTCACCTTTGACCAACAATTTATTTGGCTTTTGCACATGCGACCTTAATAATATTGGGGTAAAAGAAATGAAATACCAGATATCATTTAGTTATTAGAAATTAGTTCACAGAATTTCCATTCAGGAGAAACGCTAGTTTTACACAAGGACAAACGCCAAAACAAACAGGCCAAAATCAATCTTTCCCAATTTGGTGTGGGGTGCATAAAAATAATATCAAATTTAATCATAATGTTGACGACAATGATGATGGATCGATCACCATGCCAAATAGCATTATACAAACAATTTATCCTTTAGTCACTGTGGTTTCGTTAGTCTTTGTAAAAGATATATACTACAAGATACCTACAAGGGGTAAACCAATAATATTGGTCGACCTACCATAGTTCCGTCCAATTTCGCTCGCTTGATCATGACAGATTTCGGTTTAGCTCCTGGGGATTGTTTGGACCTTCCCTCCCCTACTATCCAGTACACATAGCCTGTGGTGGGATCGAAATCTAGAGCCTCAAGTTTGTTTAGACCCTTCAGTGGGAGGACCACATCCGGAGAATTATTTACGTCATCATCCGATACCACTAGCCGTCTGATCTCGTTCTTCTGGCTGAACAGCAGGAAAGACTTTGGAGCTGGAAAAGAAATCATTTTTTTATTTAAATTTGTTTCAACAATATTCCATTTATATTGCAGCTATTCTGGGATTCATCAGTACTAGGCAATCCCTTTACCAAACGCAATTCTGACGGTCCTAAATTGAAAGAGTTTGCAGACGACATTTCAAAATGTGATGAAATTGAAATAATAATCTTCTGATAGGCCAGAAAACATTGTGGGAAAAGGAGAAATTGCTCCTTAAGAGCTTCCTACAATGATTTCCAAAGTCATCTGCAAAAGACTGGTCAAATGTCGTTATTGTTTGGTGACGGGCTAGGGCACATAAGTGTCATGCCAAAAAAGTTACACAAACCCAGTGTTGCAACTTGGGATCAATCCTGGGACCGCTTTGTTACAAGTCCACCCTTTAACCACAGAGCAATGAAGGTGAGAATAACATGAAGCCAGACAGGGACTCAAACCCAGGACCTCTGCAAACTGAGCAAATGCTCTACCGACTGAGTTATCTTGCCTGCTTACACATTCAATTCTACCTTGTTAATCGAGGCCCCTTCTACATTCTCCCCCACACAATTGATATTCGTCTCAAATCGCCTGGGAACAACAGTCAAAATAAAACAAAATTCATTTTCTACCTGTCCAGAATTACAATTTCTGCATATTCTCTCATTTCTGGAAATATCATTTTTGTTGCTAGACGTCTAATATGCCTTGGGAAAAATAACATGGCAAATTTTCTTACTCAACTCTGTCATCACAGACACTAACATTACTGTCCAGGTAATGGGTTAATTAATTATTTACCTGAACAAGAGGTGTTGTCAGCATTCAGTGTGTAGTGGGTAGGGCAAGAACAGACTCTCGTGTGATTCGCATCAAACTTGTCAGGTAGTGCCAAGCACAGATGAGAACATCCACCATTATTGGCCATACAGCCATTCCAACCTGTAACATAGAGAAGTTTTAACTTAGAATCCAGGGTAATTAGATTTTTTTGTCTTCTGCTTGCCAAAACCTTAAATATCTGCTTAATTTTGTTGCGGAAGCATACTCAGAGTAGCAAACAGGTGAGAACACGGACCAGGCGCCAATTTACTTGGCGGCACCAGCTGCTAATGTACTTTGCGGCTGGCCTGAGATCTAACCTGTTTGCAAAAGCATGAAGTGGGTTCCAGCACTATAAGGATTAAAACATATTATTGATATACTGCAAAGTTGATGAATAAACACAGAAAGCTTAAAACGATTTTGTTTGCGGTGCAACAAAAACACTTATCCCAATAAATCCCTCACTTAACTACATATGCTGCAGATGAATTTCAAATCAATTTCGTGAACAGAAGAATTTTCAAGAGATAGGCAATTCTTTCTGATTTTTGTGACAATTGTTTCAATTCCAAATGGATATGAAAAATGATCATAATTCATAAATATTGTTGGCCGTGGTTTCTATCCAATATTATAAAGAAAAAAACACATTTTAATACTTAATACTTCCATCTGCTTTTGCTTCCCATTTGGACTGATTAACTTCTTACCAAACCCCAAATTTTCGACAGTCCACAATTAAAAGACTTAGCAGACAACATTTCAAAATGTGATGAAATTAAAAAAATGATCTTCTGATAGGGCAGAAAACATTGTGGGAAAAGAAGAAATTGCTCATCATGAGCAATTTCTTCCTTTCCCACAATGTTTTCCAGAGTAGTCTGCAACTACTGGTCAAATGTCTTTATTATTCGGTAATGGGTTAAATCAGCATGAATCTAGAGGTCACAGGAAAACCCTGTGAGGGGAGAACAGATTCCTACTTGATTGTCTGGAGTGGAAGTACACAGCTTTAGTATATGACCCGAAATTCCTGGATATAACCCCTAAAGCTCATTATTTTCTATTCACAATTCCACATAGAAGGGGTCAAAAGTCCCTTAAATTAGCATAAATCAAAGAGTCAACCCTGTGTGGTGAAAATGGATTCCTACCTGATTGCCTGGAGTGGTGGTACACAGCAATATCCATCACATTATCTACATCTATCTGTATCACATTCTGCATGGCTCCGTCGGTCTTGTTGGCTTTCTCAATGGTTCTTCTCTCCCAGTCAGACCAGTATAGACGACCTTCATATTGTGTCAGGGCCATCGGACTTTTCACATCTCGAGTGACGATGGTACGGTTTTTCCCTATATATATAAAGAATTCGAAAGGGGGTTAATGTTTAATCTTATTTAGATTCTCCTCAAATTTGCAGTTAAAATGCTTAAAAGTCACCTGTGACATGAAGATATACATGAAAAAAGAGCAAAGAAGAAATAAGTTAGTTTTTTAGGAGGCATAGCAATAATTCTGTTGTCCGATATCTCTTGTCATTAACCCTTAACCAAACACCAAATTTTCTATAGTCTAAAATCAAAAGAGTTTGCAGACGATATTTCAAAATATAATAAAGTTGGAGAACAATCTTCTAATAGGGTGGAAATCATTGTGGGAAAAGGAGAAATTGCTTGTTACAAGCAATTTCTCCTTTTCCCCTAATGTTTTCCAGAGTCGTCTGCAACAAACTGGTCAAATTTGTTATTGTTTGGTAATGGGTTAAGCTCTTCATAATACCTCAAATTTGCTGAGTCAGCTGTGAAATACTTAAAAACTTGCTTATGACATGAAGAAATATTTCCTATACTGAGACAATAAAACTTTTGCAGAAAAACATTTCATGGAAAGCACAGTGAAAAGGTATATCTTGACATTTTTTTTGCCGGCCTGAGCAACATTTCTATTGTCTGATATCTCTAGTCATAAATCAGTTCATATATTGTATTGCTGCGATTTGAAAACCTTTAATCTCACAGGAAGAATATTGGTTTCAAACAGAAATGTAGAATTCATATTTATCACATTATATTTTGTTAGCTTACATAAATTATGTATACACTCAATATGGGCCAGTAACAGAATAAAAATATGGATAAACAATATTAAGTACCGTCCAAATCCGATGACTCAATAGTCTTCCTGTCCACGTCCGTCCAATAAAGTCGCTGGGCCGTATAGTCGATGGTCAACCCGTAAATACGGCCAATATCTGCCAATATGATCTCCCGGTTTGACCCGTCCAAATGAGCACGCTCGAGTCTGGGAGGTTCTGACCAATCTGCCCAGTACATATGTCTGAAATACACAACACAACATAACATTTTAACATCAACCAGTTTAAACATAGCAATAGTAATGGGAAATGTTAACACTACAGAATCAAATACCACAAATACCAGAAACCCCGGCTACTTTGCACAGCCTTCCGATAAAACTACAACTGATGGGGTCCCTTACCACCTAACACCACATTTTTGCATAAGCAATGTTTCCTTTAGTCACAATGCTTATTCAATATATTCACATATCACAAAACAGCAGAACTGACAGGTTTTTCACATGTTTACAAACCTTTTCTGAAGTTGCCTGCTACAAGTAAAAAAGAATTTGTCTCGATGTGGTAAAGAGTTAATTGTTAGTTCAACTTGCCTAATAAAAGATAACTTAAACTTACACATCATGTTCTTTTGAAAAGACCATGTAAAACCATTTATTTGCAGTAGTCTTTATTCAATCTCATTTTATAAAGAAGAAAAAGCATGCAAGAACTCCAAGCAACACTTACCCATTAGGTGGATCCAAGGCTAAAGCTCTTGGATGACTCAGATTTTGCCAGACAAGCACTCGTCGTGAAGATCCATTAAGTCTGGCCACCTCTATTCGGTTAGAGTCCGAGTCCACCCAATAGATGTTATGAGCCACCCAGTCCACCGCCATGCCTTCTGGTGAGTTGACCCCAAACTCGATAATTGTCTCTGTGGCACTCCCATTCATAAACGCTCGACTGATACTCTGGTTAAAATATAGATCAATACACTTTAATTGTATCATATCTTACCAAAATGAATATGTTAGATATACACGTATTTAACATCATATCTTTCCAGCTAACATATATGTCCTTATAATTATGTTCTTTGTTCATTGCCAAAACTGCAGAGACATTAGAGCATAATAGTAAACAGTCAATTTATTGTAAGCAGCCATTCTTTAACATTGCACGAAAAGTTATTTGGCATGAGGCTATCTTGAAATACAAGCTCCTACGGGAGCTTTCTAAATGACTGGCATACAAATTAGGCTGTTAATCTTCTGATTCACCATTGTTATTCTGTCTCTGTTTAGTATGATCTCTTCAGACAAAATTGCCTTTATAAAAGAAATATACAAAACTTTGCAATCTATTTTACTCTTGTAATTTCTCCTATAATGCTTATATGTTTTATAGTCATGTCAAGCAATTCATTTCACATGAAGGTTCTGTCCCCTCTGTCCCAGATGTTAAGGCATAAAACTTGTGACACAGCAGCCGGGTCCTGCCCCAGAGGTTAAGGTGAAGGGGTCATATGACACAACAGTCATGGATTCAATCCTCATCAGTGGCTGACATTAATTTTTCCCAGGGAGTGTTCATGGTTAAGACACCGCAGAGCCCTGACAAGTAAGGTGAAATCAAGGAAAGCCATTAAATAACTGAAAAAAAAAGCTGTTGACACAATGTAAAACCCCATATAAAAGGTTTTGTTTATCAAAGTGTCACCTCTATTGAACGGGCCAGGCAGTTTGTTTTATGAGACACTTCTCACTGATAATACCAAGTACCTTCAAACTTCTATCACTATGTCAGGCGCCAAGTCAATATAGGTTAATAACCATCAATTAAGCTAGCTCGCGGCTCATGAATCAGGTATTTTAGAATAAATTGCATGAGAAACATTTTCCATGGAAAATGGGAACAGTTCCCATGGCCTTGTGGTTAAGGCGTTCGCCACGATACGGAGAGGTCGAAGGTTTCAAACCTTCAACCCCTCCATATCGAGGCAGATGCCTTAACCACTAGGCCACAGTGACTGTAATATCAACAAATTTCACACAGGTTTAACCAACCTGCAAGCTGAGATCCGTCCAGTATATCTTGTTTCCCCCAATGTCAAAGTCAATAGCCTGAGTCTTCTCTATCCCCTTCAGCGGGATGGGTACCACCCTGTGGTTGGAGGAGAGGGACATTCGCTTCACATCGGCCTCCGTCGTGAACAAGAGAAATGCCTCGGGGACGATACACGTCTTCCCCATGCTTATCAGCTCCAGCCCCATGGGGCATGCACACTGGGGACCCTTAGGGGTGAAGAGACAAAGGTGACTGCAGCCCCCGTTGTTCTGTCCGCACGCATTTGTATCTGTTAATGAGAGATTAATACGATATTAAGTAATATTTGTATTTATAAGAATGATATATCGCGAGAGGATCTAGAAAACATTGTGGAAAAAGGAATAATTGCTCTTAACAAGCAATTTCTTCTTTTCCCACAATGTTTTCTGTCCTACCGAAAGATTATTTGTCAATTTCATCACATTTTGAAATGTCGTCTTCAATCTCTGTCAATTTGGGACAGTTGAAAATTTGGCGTTTGGTAAAGGGTTAAAATGTGCACATAAATGGCAAGAGATTCAGAAAAGAAAAGGGCATCTTAAATCTTGAGTGATGTACCAGTCAGTGAAAGAAACCGCAACAAAATCCCCCACAACAGGGGCCTTTGTAAAGTATCAAAATAGCACTTAACTCAATTATAAAATATACTTAACCCATTACTTCATATCGAGGGTTCAATGGAAGACTATAGTAAGCGCTTCATGTTTGTGAAGCACTTACTATAGTCTTGCACTGAACCTCAATAAAGTCTCACTTTGACACACTCGCAGCAGAAAAAAATCATACACATCAAAGAGAATACTTTGATGATTTCTTTTACATATCGTTTCATAATTCAACTAAGTTGAAAGTAATAGTAAATAACAACCAAGTGTATTAAAAAAAGAATATATTTTCTAATTTTGAGAAGGATCTGTTCTGATAGCAGTAGAATTGGCTTGTCACATTGTGATTCTCCTTCTGTCAATTTGGTTTCACCAAGGGTCGGCTGCAAGTATGTTACAACTATCTGATTGAAATTACTAACACACAAATAAGGTTGTAATCAACACATAACCACATGTTTGCGTCTTGGAGCAGACGACTTTCAAAAAGTATTGTGGCAAAAATAGAAATTGCTTGTCACAAGCAATTTCTCCTTTTGCCACAGTGCTTTTTAAATCTATTTTCATATCACAACAGCGGAACTGAAAGGTTTTTTACATGTTAACAAAGCTTTCCTAAGTCGTCTGCTTCAAGTAAAATAAAATGTTGTCTGCAGGTGGTCAAGAGCAGGCTTGCTATTTTCAAAATCAACATGTAGCCTGAATTTTTATTTAAACATCTTCACTATGAACAAAGAAGGATAATATAGAATCTAATAGCCTGAAATCAGGATCAGACCTGAAAATTGCTAAGCCTGTAAAGAGTTAAATGTGTGATCAAGAGTATATTTCCCAGACAGGAAATAAGGCCAAGTGGCCCATCGGCAATGTGGGTTGTGCGGTCATATGTCAATTAGGGACCTCATGCGTCTGCCCGGAAGTTCAACTTGAGTAGGCCATGCAATTTACAGTAATTGTTCATCCCTTGTCATAAAAAAAACAACACTTTGTTCACACTGTGAAATTAACCATTGACATTAAAAAATTTATAAAACTGAAAGAACACTTTGTTCACACTTAAATTTTTGGACAACTTATTGATATGAGGTTTAACGCCATACAAACAATTTTTCGGTTATATAACAGTTTTCCTGGATCCACCAGTACTAGGCTAGGGCTCTGAAGTGACTTACCAAAGGTCACTCACGTCAACCCAGGTGTCATTGGGGCTCGAATCTTTCACCCCTGAGTATCAAATCTACCATCTTAACCACTGGGCCACGCAGGACGCTTAAAAAGTATCCATTGACATTAAAAAATTGATTAAACTGATTAAATGTTAATTGATGACCATGTTAGAATAAGGCTCATTAAGTCAATAGAGAGTAAATCAGACCAGGAGTAAAATGATTCGAATTTAAATTTGAACACAAGCTAAGCAAATAACATAGCACATCTTTAGCTGTGAGATAGTCCTTCTAAATAAATTACAGGATTAACACCTACCATCCCCTTTCTTGACGTTCACAGCCCGTAGTCCCATCATGTCTGGTAACTGGTCTATTATGAGGGTGCGCTCCCCACCTGGCTGCTTACTGACTCGTTCTATAGATCGTCTCTGCCAGTCAGTCCAATATAAATACCCGCCTGCAACAAACATACAACATTAACACCCTTATAGTATTGGAACCGACTTCATGCTTTTGAAAAAAAAACTACCATATATGTCGTATGAGGTCAAGCATCAAGGGATTTCATAATTTCAAGTTAACTCTTCACCACCTGCAGACAAAATTTGACAACTTGAACCAGACAACTGTAGAAACGCTTTGTAAACATGTGAAAAGTCATTCAGTTCTGCTGTTGTGATATATGAATAGATTGAAAAAGCATTGTGGCAAAAGGAGAAATAGCTTGTAAGAGGCAATTTCTCCATTGCTAAGATACTTTTTGAAAGTCATCTGCTGCAAGATGCAAAAATGTGGTGTAAGGCAGTGATGCACTAAGGGGCGTGTCTCACAAAGATTTCAACCATAGGCTTCCTCATAAATCTAAATTCAAAGAGAAACAGAGCACCTCAGAAAAGCACAACTTAGATACATGAGTCCTACCCGTGAAGTCTTTATCATACTTTTAAACTCACGTCTATCTTTTATAAACAAAAACAGAATAACCTTCAAATTCAATGGTTACCACAATTTTCTTATGTACATGTAAAGGTAGGAATTTGAGATTTTGAAAACATATAAAGGTATAGAGACAGGCCCAAATTCTTTAACCACTAGGTCACACAGACACAAGCTGCATTGTTTCCCTGCATTGGTCAATACTTAATTTAATCCAATAAAATCTCAGTTCTATTGGCAATAACGATCTAAATAATCCAAATTCATCTTCTTCATTCCAACTAGTCAAACCTCACCTAAATAATCCAAATAAATCTTCTAGATTCTAACTTATCAAAACTTGCCTAAATAATCCAAATAAATCTTCTAGATTCTAACTTATCAAAACTTGCCTAAATAATCCAAATTCATCTTCTAGATTCTTATAAATCAAAACTCACCTAAAGAATCCAAATAAATCTTCTAGATTCGAACTAATCAAAACTCACCTAAATAATCCAAATTAATCTTCAAGATTCTTATTAATCAAAACTCACCTAATTCACTAAATCCAAACAAATGAGGTAGATTGTCTTTGACTAGTGCACGTCTCCCTGAACCATCCAAGTTGGCCACTTCTATCTTATCCAACTTTGCATCCCCCCAATACAGTTTCTCTTCCTTAAAATCCACAGCTATTCCGTTTGGCCATTCCAGCCCTGTTTCTATTATGGCTTGTCTATTGGTGCCGTCCAGAAATGCTCGCTCTATTTTTGGCTTGCGACCCCAATCTGTCCACCACATGTATCTGAAACAATTAAAAGAAGCATGTAGGAAAACCTCTTTGCAGATGCCTTTCAATATTTGTCTTTAATGATGTTTGAACAAAGGCTATATGTACAGATTTCCATTTGGCAAACAATAAGGCGACGTTGTTCATAGTGCACAGGGTTGTCCATAATTTTTGGAATAAGAGGCCAACTTTTGATTTGAGGAGGCCAATGAAGCAAATGCGCAACAAAAATAAGGTGTTATTTATGACCACATATCATATCTCAAGTTATCTGCGCTGACCAAAATGTCATTTGAAGTGGTCAAATTAGCTGGCAGCCGGCTCTTAATGACAACATTGGGTGCAGCAAAGTCTTGAAGCTTTTGGGTGTCTGGGATGACATTTGAACCGTTGCCCTCCGCCTATGGCCTTGGGTTAACAGTTCAAAAGTCTTCCCCTCCACCTCTGGACCACAGTTTTGACTGTACCAAAGATGCCCATGAAATAACTGTATACTAAGAAATGAGAATATTCTATTGAGACCCCACAATACTAGGTTTACATATGAATTAAAGCATTTACCCTTAAAAATAAGCCTTTTATCATGACCTCCGAAAACAACAACTCTCACAAATATACCATAAACAAAAGGACTAAACATACCCCATTTTTGGGTAAAGGCATATCGCCCTGGGCTCATCCAAATTCTCCGATATCACTACTTTACGAGATGTGCCATTTAATCGTGCCACTTCAATCCGATCTGTGCCCGTGTCTGTCCAATACATATTTCTAGCGATCCAATCAATCGCAATACCATCTGGATGATCAACCTCGGTCTTCATGAGGATTTGGGAGTCTGAAACAAATCAATTTTTACAATTTATATGGGTTTTACATCACACCAACATTATTTCACTTATGTAGCGTTGCCCGACTCTTAATGATGGCTGAAACAAATAAAGCATACAGTTAATCTTCATAAAAAGAAAAACACTATCTACGAATCTCAGGTGAGTAGTATAGCTTGCCTTATTCTTCGAATAGTCGAGCTAAAAAAAGCGACTAATAGCAAAATTGATTCAGAATGTGTCTATATAAAGTATCGAGGTATGTACAGACGTTATGCTATGGATTTCAAAACAGATGCATCTGTATACATATCTAATCATTTTATGCAGGCTCTAAATACTTAAGTAGGAACTTATTTTTACTTCTAATGGCTATTCTCCAAAACCTCTCATACAACAGTACAGCCACTTTACAGTTTTTAAGACATACCATTTTAATGCTCTGAATACTTTAATACAAATTCATATTACCTCGAATGTTTATTCTCCACTACGCCAAATACAACAGTACAGCTCCTTTACTAAAGAAATACAATTTTAATGCTCTGAAAACTTCAATACGAACTTATATTACTTCTAATGTTTATTCTCCAGTACGTCTGCTTTACCATATAAATGCAATTTTTATGTCCATGTTTTCTCCCATCATTGAACAAGCAGCTTTAATTAGTGCTTTTTACCGTTGCTTTCAATTTTAACCTGTCACAACAGCCAGGACGGGAGAATGGCTAACTTGTCCTATTGTTAGCCATGGATAGTGCTTGAACCAACTTCATGTTTATGCAAACAGGTAAGATCACAGGCCAGCCAACAAGTAAATTGGCAGCTGGCCTATGATCTTACCTGTTTGCTACTCTGAGTATCATTCCTCAGCAAAATTAAGCAGACATTTAAGCTTTTAGAAAGCAGACAACACAAAAATCTATATTTAGAAAAATTACCCAGCATTCTAAGTAATAAAATAGGATGTCATGCCATAGAACAATTTACAATGACAGACGAGGCTCTAAGAGTTCAAACTAAAAAAAAAAGAAGAAAACGAACACTATTACTGATTGTTTTATTTTTTGAAAGATAACCGACATTAATAAGAAAATTGAATGTTGAAAGATTTTACACAATTTCACCGTTTTCAAAAAGATTTAAATGCAGTTAGCGATGAAAGGGTGAATAAGCTTTCCTTCCTGTACACCTGTTTCTAATTTCATCAGATTCAAGTAACAGCCATTATTATTATAACTTAGTGTTTACCTTTTTTTTTTAAAAAAAACCAGACAAATAATGAAGTATATGCAGCAGTAAACATGAGTGTGATATCTACAAAGGAAAATACGGATCCTTTCTAAAAACTTTCTCTCATTAAGTTTTTATTTCATTTTCTCATACTGTTTCTCTCTATCATATTAAACTTAATGATCAAGCTTTTCATAATTGTATCACATATGTTATGCAGCAAGAAATGATAATTTAACCGTTAGTATGCTAAGTAATTTTCTAAAAATAGATTTTTGTGTCATCTGGTTTCCAAAACCTAGATAATATGCTTCATTTTGATGAGGAAAGATACTCAGAGTAGCAGGTTAGATCACCAAGTAAAATGACAGCTGGCCTGGATCTAATCTGTTTGCATAAGCATGAAGTTGGTTCCAGCACTATAAAGGATAAAAAAAAACTTTAATATAGAAGTTTCTTAAACCAAGATATTTAATAAACTTAACATATACATTATCAAAAAGACTGCTTCTTAACATTGCTAAATCAATAATGTTTTTGACCAAAGAACATAATTGTGTATTGGGTGGTCCTCATTGCATAACTTCTCATTTTGCATTAGTATGGTATTTAACACCCGTATCAATAATTTTTGTAGTTATCTAACAGCTTTCCAAGATCCTCAAGTACTAGACTAGGGGGCTGAAATGACTTGCCAAATTTAGGTCACTCCAACGTAAGCAGAGGTGTCTGTGTGGCTCGAACACGGGACCACAGAGTTTTAAGTCCACCAACTTAACCACTAGGCCAAGCATGGCCCGAGATTTAATGAAATTTGCAACATCTGCTGGAGAAGACCATTGCCTCCAAAGAATGCATTGTTCCTTATGATTACAACAAGCAAGAAATTGCTGATAGTGATCCAAATAATTTCTCTTTTTGTCACAATAATTTTAAATTACCATGAGGAGGATGTTATTAACAAAACAACAATTTCAAATGAAATGGATGATTTTTCTTTTACATGATATTGAAAAATAACACGCATAAGGCATCTCTGCTTTACTCACAACACTATCAAACTTGTCTGCTGCAGATCTGAGAATTTGAGAAACATTGAATAAAGTATCTAATATACATATATGAGAAAAGTGTCCCTCCTGATTATGAATGTTGTCTACATTATATTGTGTATCTGGATAAGTGTTATTATACTATAAAAGTGTCATAAAATGATAACTAGTCCTTCAATCATACACTTAACCCTTTACCAAACGCAAAATTTTTCGACTGTCCCAAATTGACAGAGTTTGCAGACGACATTTCGAAATTGAAAAGTAATCCGATTGGGCAGAAAGCAGTGGGAGAAAAGGAGAAATTTCTCGTTGCGAGCAATTGCTCCTTTTCCCACATTGTTTTCTGAAGTCGTCTTCAACAAAGTGGTCAAACGTCGTTATTGTTTGGTAATGGGTTAACCCTTTTCTCCACAATATCTCTATTTTCCCCCATCTGCAACAATACACCCAAGGTAGAATACCCAGAACCTACCATTTTGAAAAAAATTCTATTGGCAAATTACTTTGGTTGTTCTCAGAAACAAAAAGAAGAAATTACTAGTTCATGTTTTTAAAGAGACAAAGAAAACATAGTTATTTAGGTCTCTGATTTTATTTGCTTCTATCTTCTATTTTTTACAAATGTGCAACTGTGTGTGTGTGTGTGTGTGTGTAGGTGTAATATTACTTTATAACTTTATAGATATTAAATGCAGTGCTAAGCTTTTATAGATTTAAAACAGATATAATCTTTAGATGGTTGGCTTACACTTCTCCCATATGGTATGTTGAGATGAAAAACACCACAGTGTCATCTTTAAACAATTCACAAGCTAAATTGGACCTTTTAGTATTGCTATACAGGCGGGGGAATTCCATGACCAATGTTTACCATCTCATGTCCGAACAAGATGGTCAGACAAAGCACAGTTATTTTTGCTTTTTTCACATGCTTTTGCCAGTGATAACCACATTGTGTACCCCACATGAGTTGATGACCATCAACTTTCCAGTTCTTGTGGTATACGATAAACCATGCTTTATAGAGGCATTATGTCTAACACTCGGCAGAGTAGGGCTCATGTTCCATTTACATCTAACGATAACACTTTTCTGAGGCACTCTATTTTTGGTTCCCGTTTAGTCGAGATTATATTGTACAAACCTTTGTGAGATAGGCCCCTGATTTGCTTTATAACGGTGTTACTTCTAACAATAGTTTGAGAAATCGAAGTTGATGGCTGGGCATATCTAAACCAGTCGATTTTATAATGCGATTTCTCTGCCGAGTGTTATTTCTATCCTGCCACTAGTCCCATTTAGGGACCGATAACTAGGTGCCATTTGTGATATCCGGCACTAACCATTTAACACATGCACATGATGAATCATGACGTCATCATGCATCACTACATCATTCTCTACTTATTTTTTTCCTTTTTTCTCGTGTTTTATTTACATCTTGGTTGTTTGAAAGAATACTTAAAGGTAACAGGATAAATAGAATAGAAAGTTAGTGTCTTTAAATGGGAAAAGTAATCGGGCTCGGCTTCAGATTATTATCGGTGAGCCGAATAATATTCCTAAGCCTTGCCCGATAACATTTTCGATTCACGACACCAACCATCTACTCTCTATGTATCATCAAGATCAAGTTTTACCTGATCCATTGAGAAGAGCTCTGCGTATGACCCTAGCCTCATCGTCCGTCCAGTAAACATATCCATCTTCAGGGTCGTAATCTATTGCTATAGCATGCTTGATCCCCTCCAATGGAAGTACCACATCTGTAAAATCTGGCGTGTCAAGAGAAATACGACGGATATCTGTCCGCCGTGCCAACAGCAACATTTGACCAGCACCTGCATAATAAAGATAGATAAGTCATTATGACGACAGTGGCTGTGGGCAACAGTGGTTCAGAGGTAGAGCCTTCTGTACCAAGGGTCCTGGGTTTGAATCCCTGTAAGATGAGGAGAAGATTTCCAGGACTAATCCACAAACTGGCAGGAGAACTAGTTTAGTATCCAGGAAGCAGTCTTCGAGCGTGGATTTGAACAAGCTTTAAGCTTCCTTCAAAACTGATGTAAATCAAAAAAAGGTAAAATAAGGTAAATAAGGTAAATGACATTTTGAAAGCTGCAAAGATCATCAAATAGAAATTGTCAGAGAATTGAAGGTTTCAACAAGAAAAGGAAAAGACAGTATGATAAACTGTTGAAATAGAAATTATGAGTTACGTCTTTCATTGGCACAATCTATTCCTTTAGACATCTGCTGATGGTATGTTCAAACAAAAATATGTGTCCATAATACATTTTGTTTTCTCTCAATTATTCCTTTCCCAAACAACAAAAAGAGTTTGCAGACGACATTTCAAAATGTGAAGAAATTAGAAAATAAACTTCTGATAGGGCAGAAAACATTGTGGGAAAAGGAAAAATTGCTCATTACAAGCAATTTCTCCTTTTCCCACAATGTTTTTTAAAGTCGTTGGCAACAAAGTGGTCAAATGTCATTATTGTTTGGGAGAGGGTTAAAAGCATTACAGATTTAAAGAAGAGTATAGAATGTCATTTTCATTTCAATATAAAGTGAAAGTATGAGAAATTATCTGTTTGTTCCAGGTACATTATCACATTACCACATAATAACACATTTTTGTGTCTTATAGCAGATGACTTTCAAAAAGCATTGTGGCAAAAGGAGAAATTACTTGTAACACGCAATTTCTGCTTTTGCCACAATGCTTTTTCAATCTATTCACATATCACAACAGCAGAACTGAAAGGTTTTTAACATCTTTACAAAGCTTCTCTAAAGTCGTCCTCTTAAAGTAAAATGTTGTCTGCAGGTCAAGGGTTCAGCGCAATACTATAGTAAGCGCTTCACGTTTGTGAAGCCCTTACTATAGTCTTGCGTTGAATCCTCGAGGTGGTAAAGAGTAAGGAAGAGTGAAGAGTGTCATTTCCTTTTAAAATGAAGTGATAGTATGAGAAATTATCTGTTTGTTCCACATACATTATGCATCTACCTGTGGAGAAACGCAATAACTTGTTCCGTCATGCGAGAATTCTTTTAGATGTCCACATGAACAACAAACTCATATGAGGGCTTTAAGCATTCTTAAATTTTCAGAGAGAACCTTTGTGACAATTGGAGGAGTTGCAATCCATGAGCATTTTTCCCTTTTGTCACAGTAGTTTCTGATGTCTCCTGCTGAAGATGTGTTAGTATATTCATACATTTATAATTATGTATATTAAAGAAAAAGAGATCTAGGTTTTGAAAGGTCCAAATTGTTTTTTGTGAGAGAAAATGTTAATCAGTTTATAATCTGACACCCCATACATTATTTACTTCATTGGAACGATAAGTTTGAAAAATGAGTTTGACTAATACACATCCTTTATAGACTTTCTTTCACATCTACTCCTTAAAAGAGAAAGAGAGCCTTACATTCATGAAACCATGTTGACAAAAGGAAATATTGCTCATAATGTGCACTTTTTTCTTAGTCAAAATGATACATAATAAAATATAAAAAAATTCACAACCAGCATGGTATACATAATGCTTTTTAAGAGATTTAGAGGCTCAATGCAAGTCTACAGTAAGTCCTTAATGAGTTTAAAGAACATTGCAATAATATTGCAATGAACCCTCCAGTAACTGTTGTAGTACGGTTTTCTATCCACAAACATTTTAAGAGGAGGGTTTGGGGTCTCCTGTCAACACATTACCAAACAATAACAACATTTTACCACTTTGTTGCAGTTGACTTTAGAAAACACTGTCACTATTAATGAGCAATTTCTCCTTTTCCCACAATGTTTTCTACTCTATCAGAAGATTACTTTTCAGTTTCTTCTCATTCTGAAATGTCGTCTGCAAACTCTTTCAATTTGGGACAGTCGAGAATTCAGGGTTTGGTAAAGGGTTAGGATGTACCCCTCATGAAACAAGGCAGGTTTGGAAAATTACCACTCCAATGCAAACAACATTTCTACTTCTAATCTTACGTTGATACATTGTTCTCTCATATTTGACGATTACACAAATAACATTTCAAAATATTCCGAGAATGGTGACAATTTCTCAGAAAAAAGTTCTTCCAAAATGTATTTTCCATTCTATCCAAGAATATACTAGGACTTTTAACAGATTGAAGGATTCCTTTGACTAGGGATAATAGATATTGATTAAGTTGCTAAACAGAGCAAAGATAAAAAGATAAAAAAAGAAAATGTTAATATTTCTATTCAGAAACTCTCAAAAGCCTTCTCAATTAATTCTCAAAACAATAAAGGTTTTACATTTCCTAAATTTCCTCTTCCCAGCAAGATTTTTCAAATTTCACTTCAATTGTCTTTAAATGTTTAAATAACAACATCTCTTGTCTAATAGCTATTTCTATTTGAAATGATCAATATTGTGTTCAATGATTTTTACAATTGTTTTCAGTTACCCAAGTTAAACATATAAAAGCCTTGTGAAAGTACTAAATATAATGGTCTTTCTTCGGCTAAGAGTTAAAGCAGCAATTCTCATTTCCAGTAAAAGCTCATATTGATTTACCATTTTCAAGAGTTTTATTGCCGCTCAAAATAATCTCCATTTCCAAATTGTCAAAAAAGAAATTTCCTGAAACCTTTTGCCTCTCTTTTGAAATACAAGTTTTAGTGGATAGAATCAAAGGTGCCAGGATTTGTTATCATGTTACAAAGAGTCAGCAGTTTAAACTTTCCCTTTCTAAAATGCAAATAAGTTAACCCTTTACCAAACGTAAATTTTTGACTGTTCCAAATTGAAAGAGTTTGCAGAAGACTTTTCAAAATGTGATGAACATCAGGTGGTACATGCAAACATTATGATAAAGGAGAGTTTGCCCTCACCAGGAATATCTTTTTTACCACAATCATGTTAATATCAATCTACCAGCACCCAATTGTATGGTTAACTTAACCCACGGTTAACTGCTAACCATGGATTAAATCTTAACCATTTTGGTTAGCTAACCAATCTGGTTAACCCGTTTGTATAACAGTATTTAACCTAGTGGTTAGCTAACCAAACTGGTTAGAGTTAACCACAAGTTATTTTAACCAATATATCCCATAATGCAACAAAATAACTCAAAAGTATTTCACCGCTTCACTTCTTATAAGTAGTTTATTTCATTGAATAAGAGGTTGCCACCTAAAAAGAAAGCATAATTAGCTATGAAACAAAGATAAGTTGCACTATGAAAAAAATTTAGCTCGCGAGGAGCATATATTCCGAGTAAATTGAGATCTCGATTGTCGGCCTATGTTGACATGCAAGAATGGTGACGAAACTATCTGTGGACGCAATATGGGAACAAGAAGTCGGGGATCATGACATAAAGAGTTTTAGAATTAAATCATACATATCCATAATATATGTAAAATGCATGGGAAAACTCTTGAATATCCTTTTCATTTAAAACCAAGACAGACAATTCGTCATCTTCTTTCGATTTTCTCGACTGAAAGTTCTCTCCCCGAATCGCCGATCGTAATCTAGGCTTAAGGATTTCGCTATCTTGAGGACATGCTAACATTAAACTCTGCGCAAATCGTTGTACAATGTTAGACACAAAACAAAGCAACATTTATTTTAAGATATTAAAGGGAATAACTATTATGCAAAACAGATTAAAGGCGATCTATCACTTCTTCGTTGGAAGTTGGAACCATCGATAAAAGATACAATTGTTTACATCGTACCAAGGCAACGTCCAATCGCATCACACTTTAAATGTACATGTGTATTTGAGGTACCACACGGGGAATAATGATTTATTTGTAACACTCTTTAAGGAATGCGATCTCTTTTCGTCTAGATATTGGAACAATGGTACAATGATTTTGTTGTTCAAATCTATGTCTCTGTTCACAGACAAAAATATGCCGTGATTTTACAGGCTAACACATTTAAAAAGTGTGTTATCTTTTTCTTGAGCGAACACACACGTCAACATGTGACTTTTCATTAGAGTGTTAGAATAATAGCATATTTTACTAGTATAGTACATCTTACTGTTTATCCCAAATCAAAAAAGATATCATTAGCTAGATATTGTGTGTTAAGCCACACATGATTGCGTAAAGTTATGTTTTTGGAAAAAATGCATATTTGATATGTTTTCCAAAGTCAAACTAGATCTCAAATAACTTAAATAACTACAGCCTCTCATTTTTTTGTAAGTCCTGGCATTAAAATTGTGTGTATCATTGTAAGATTGGTTCAAGAAAAGCTATTACCTATGTGTTATATTAATTGGTTAAGTTAACCAAAAAGTTAACCGACCTCAGGACCAGGGTTAAATTTAACCAGAAATTCGACGTTGGTTAACTTTGACCAACGTTTATACAATAGCTATGCAATGACTTAACCAGAAATTCCCAGTTAACCGGGATTTAACCATGTGGTTAAGTTTAACCTACGTTTATACAATTGGGTGCTGTTATACAGTTTTACATCGATATATCATTTTGCCCATATGATCTGGGGTTTTTTTTTTAAGTTTTTAAGAAAAATTCTAAATATTTTGCTGCCAACAGCATTTGAAAAATAATTACAGGATAGAAACCATTGAGATATATTATAAAATTGCTATTAGGTAGGTATACATAATTATGCAGGTATAAACATGTATGTTAGAGGGTAGATTTTGAAGAGATTATTTTTCTTGTATGTATGATGTTTAACTCCCTATCATCAATTTATCATTTAGGTTACAGCTATCCTGAATCCACCAGTACTAGGCTAGGGCTCTGAAAAGACTTGCCAAAGGTCACTACCACAAAACCAGAGGTGCCAGTGTGGCTCAAACCGGGACTACCAAGTTCTTAACAATATTTCTTGAATTTCTTTTTTTTTGTTCTGTAACATAACTGCCTCACTCTCTACAGCATAGCAACAATCAGTAAGGACAATATCTAACCTCTGCATTACTGAGCCAACTCTTTAGCTCAGAGGTTATGCTTGGGCTCGTCCCGGGATCGAATCTCCTCAGGGGACTTTAAATCCCAAGTGGATTTTCCTAGCTATACTTTGTTGCGGAAATCATTTGCAAGAGATTATTGTTAGATAGGCTTACCATCAGCACAGTTTTTTCCATCGTCCAACAGACGGACTCCTGTAGGACAGGCACATGTGTAGTTAGGCTCAAACGGAGACATGAGACACAAGTGGGAACATCCACCATTATGGGACCCACATGGGTTCAATCCTGAAAAAAAAATATTAAATCAAAATTATAAAATGATGTCCCTATTTACAGTCCCTGACAGCTATAATGTCATGTAAACATAAACACATCAGTATGGTTTGGCCTAAAAATAGGTATACCTATTTTTTTACCTAAAACTTACATACCTTTATAATATACCTAAAACATTCTCAGGAGAGGGACTCAATAAAAGGCAGTAGGTTAGTTCCCTAACCTAATCAAGCCAAAGGGGACATAAAATACCTAAGATTATGGTGTGCATAACAGTTTTGACATGCAGTCCTGTAATATCGTTCAATGAATCCTGTTTCATGTGTACTGAAGAATCATCTATGAGAAGAAGAAATCTGTACGTTAACAAGGCGATAATGTCTTTAGAACGAACTTTGGGCATAACACATCTTAATAATCAGTATGCAGCAATCATTAAGTATAATAGCTATCCATGGGTACTAAGAGACTTGTTTTCATTTTGATATTTACACAATGAAAATACAGCTATAAACTCATAATATACAGTTACATTATGTTATTGTATGTATCGCGATTTCCTCTGGCTTCTTTGACCAGAAACCCTGGCTACTTTGTTGAGTTTTATGATAAATCTACTGATGAGGTTCCCTAAAATCCCCACCTACTTTTGCAAATCAACTTCCTATTAAAATTATTAATCAAACCCCTGAAAATGGGGCATCAACAATTCATATATAATATTACCTGAAGGCTGCCTTTCTGGTTCGTAGACATGAATGTCCATGGGAGAATCAATGTCCAGTAAAACCTCCATGTTCTGTAGACCGGTTTTCTTGTTACACGAGTGTATCGACTTTGTTTGCCAATCCGTCCAGAACAGCGTATCTCCGAACAATGTTAGAGCAAATGGGTGGGGGAGGGACTCGTCCACGATGACTTTGCGGAATCGCCCATCAAAATTGCAGCTGTGGATATAGTTGAGTTTTGCATCTGCCCAGTAGATTTTGGAGTCTTCGTAATCCAATGTAAGACCGTTAGGCCAGTGTATATTGTCGTCGACAATGATAGCTCTTGTGTTTGGTGACCCGTCCATAGCTGCTCGTTCTATTTTAGGAACCTCACCCCAGTCTGTCCAGAACATGTATCTTTTGGAAAGAACAAATATTTCTGGTTAGACCATTACAAAACAATAACAATGTTTGACCAGTTTGTTGTAGAGGACTCTGGAAAAACAGTGTGGGAAAAGGAGAAATTGCTCTTAAAAACCTATTTCTCATACCTCCTTGCCTCATTGATTATACCATATCATGAAATTCAAATGAAATAACATTATAAAACTGTTGTCTGAAATTGCTTTCAAGTTTCCTCCATAAATTTGAATATGGAGTAATTGGCTGAATGGTAATAAGATCAACTTCCTCATTTAAATCTTAAAAATGTGTAATCATGGGCTGCCTCTAATCTTTATTCAGTTTTTTACTTGAGAAAATGTCTCTGTGCTTCCGTTATCGAAGTAAAAACCAATTCCCACTGAATGTTTTACCTGTCTAGAATAAATTACAGTAGATATTTAAACAAGTGACTCAAGAGACATAAGTTCTGCAAACAAGAGCATAATCAAGGGTTCGATGCAAGACTATAGCTGCTCCATCACAAAGGTGTTAATAAATTGTGCAAACAAGAGCATCATAATCAAGGGTTCAATACAAGACTATACAGGGTTTTCATAAAGGTTTGAAGTAACAGATTCAGGTTGAGTTCTAACCGATTTAGCCACACAACCCTCTTTTATCAGACTTTATGACTGTGCATGAAGTAACCGATTCACAAGGGGTTTGGTTTTAACCGACGGTTTGCATCTGCATTCTATTTTTGCCATAGTATTGCATATCAAACATAAGTTATACTTTATATATACTTGTCACAAGATCAGAAGTTACTTACTCATCAAGCATCATGAATTTAGATTATATTATATTTGCTGGAAACATTTTTAAGCATATTTAGGTAAAGTCACAACTAAGAGCTATGTAAACATGGTATAGTATGGGTCTAGTGAAGCTAATGTTTCAATAAATTTAGAATCCTCAGAGGCAGTTTTTCAAAAGTAGCTGCTAATCTATGAATGAAATATATAGTAACATTTTCAGGGGTGAATGCAAAAAAGTTCTAAGTGCATTTTACAAAATTTTGCTCGTTCAATTTCGGGAAGTCACATATTTGCAATTTCATAAAAATCAATTTCTCTGGTGATCAAAGTCTTTTGAGATCTATCATTTTAACCCAATAGTTCACAATAACTTATAATTAATGAAAATAGAAAGCATAAACGAAATTCATTTCATTTAACAAACCATGATAACAGTAAATTATTTATAGCATAGTCAAACGAAAGAACTTTTAATTCTTTTAAATTGAAGTACTAATATATGATAATGCTTTCAGAATCTGTCTGTAAACTGGTTTAGCTATAAAAAATTTGTAAAATTTGTTTTCAGTTTACAGCTGACAATTTAAAGTTCAATGCAATACCATACTAAGTGTCCAATATTTGTAGGATATACAACATAAAGCCTTACATTGAACCAACTAACTTTAATATTCTCATATACAAATACTTCAGAAAAACTTTTTAAAAGAATCATTCTGCCTCTGAATAAATAATATTCTCAATTTTGGGAGCATAGCATGATCAAAATGGTTTTGAAAACCCTGCTTTAACACATTACCACTGTACGCCAGAGTTTTGCATCTGGAAGCAGACGACTTTCAAAAAGCATTGTGGCTTAAGGAGAATTTGCTTGGCACAAGAAAATTCTCCTTTTGCCACAATGCTTTTTCAATCTATCCACATATCACAAGGGCAAAACTAAAAGTTTTTTTCACAAGTTTACAAAGCTTTTTGTAAAGTCATCTGCTTCAAGTAAATAAAATATTGTCTGCAGCTGGTAAAGAGTTATAGGCAAGATCATCATAGGGCTATCCTGTCAAAGAGTGCCCTATATGCAAAAACAATTTATCAGCCTTAAAGCAGCTTTGCGTAAGGCAAATGACACCGCCTTGTCACCCCCAAACAGTAGATTAATCAATTCTCTGTCGTCTACTTGGTAACACAAACTTCTACCAAGTACCTTCCATGTTTCATAAAAAGTTATTACATCTAATCAGCAATTTTCACAAAAGGTATACTCTAATCAACCCTGCCAAACGTCCAAATTGATGTCTTTTATTGAATGGTCTAACACCAATTTTCAATTTTTTTTTTAAATGTTGCATTTACATCAAAACCTACAAAGATCACTCTTATATTTCAAGATAACTTAATTTGCCATAAAGCTTAGATATAAAGAGTTCTTTCCCTGATAAAGTGACTTTAGATTCATGTGATGAAGACAATGTTTAATTTAAAAGCATCCAGACAGAAGTATATTGATACCATGAGCAATTTTACAAATCTCAATAAATCAGTTTCGTAGCTTTCATTGGAACATCATAACAAGAAAGTCATGGGAATATCATAACAAAGAAATTACATTCGTCAGCATTGTTTCATTGTGACTGAATCATTTTTGATGTTTTTTTCATTAAATCAACATGAGCAAATTTTATCAAGCAACAATAACCTAAATATCAATTAATCAGTTTTGAAGTCTTTTTGTGATCAACATAAGCAGATTTTAAATTTGTCTCAATTTATTCAAATGCTAACAAATCCAATTTCAGCTTCTAGTAATTTCATTTTATTTTTTGTCTTGAAAAAATGGGGAAATATGTTTCAATGATGTTCTGCAACAAATTACTTAGAAACAAGCCAATTATTCTCTTCGTTACTCCAAATGTAATTCAAAAGTTTAATCCTTTACCAAATGCCAAATTTTCGCCTGTCCCATATTGAAAGAGTTTGCAGACAACATTTCAAAATTTGATGAAATTGGAAGATAATGTTTTGATAAGGTAGGGAAACATTGTGGGAAAAGGAGAAATTGCTCATCACAAGCAATTTCTTCCTTTCCCACAATATTTACCAGTGTCGTCTGCAACAATGTGGTAAAATGTCACTAATGTTTAGTAAGGGTTAAGGCAATGAATTGGAAAATAAGGACTCATCTGCAAATGAAGTCTTGAAAGAGCTAACCCAGAGGCTAAAAGCAAATTCCTTTCCTGCTCGCAGGTCTGCATTCAGGAGAAATTACAAAAGCCATCAATTTCACAGACACAAAATAAATGAAACTTGGGGAACTTCAAAGGAAACTTCTTCAAATCCATCATGTTCAGGCACTGATAACAGATTGCTACGAACAGAGTCTGTAATGCATTTTTGTACATCTTTTACAAGTACCAGTAGCTCCCAAACAACACCACATTCACCCCTTGTAGTCTGAAATTTTAAAATGCTTTCTTTGTCAAAAAACCCTGATGCAAACTGAAATTGCAAGAGCTCTATGTATATAATAAGTTTAACCCTTATAGTGCTGGAAAAGGAACCGACTTCATGCTTATGCAAGTGAATTGGCGGCTGACCTGTGATCTAACCTGTTTGCTACTCTAAGTATCTTTCATCAACAAAATTAAGCAGATAACTAAGGTTTTGAAAAGCAGACGACACAAAAATCTATTTAAAGAAAATTACCTAGCATTCTATGGGTTAATTTCATGACCAATATTCATGAAATTTGATTGAGTTTTGGTGAAACAGAAACATATACTATGGCTCATACTAAGTCTTGACAGTTGAAACATAATCAAAGTCAATATCAAAGGAAACAAGTTCTTACAATTTTTCAAACATTCCCCTATCATAAGTTTTAAAGGTCCACCGTTGTGAGGAAATTAGGAAGTTAGACATTAATATCTTTAAAACTGCACAACAGCTGTTCTGTACTGTTATATGATACACACTGAAGGATAGTCATTGGATGTGTGACATCTCTTTTATCTACTGCATAATTATAAACCATACGTACTAAGCTGTATTGTTTCAATGACATTTTATTTTGACTTTGAAAATTTCTCTCCTGTGAGCAGGCACCTTTAAAATGTATGTTAAGCCCTGGCAGCAGTGTCCAATAATCAATGTGTTCCATTTTAGGAATACCTCATTATACTAAGGTGGAATGTTTAACCTTTATAGTGCTGGAACCGACTTAATGCTTATTCTAACAGGTTAGATTCAGGCCAGCCGCCAAGTAAATTGATGACTGATTTAACCTATTTGCTACTCTGAGTATCTTTCCTCAACAAAATCAAGCAGATATTTAAGGGTTTGGAAAGCAGACGACACAAAACCTTTCTCTAGAAAAAATTTCCCAGCATTCTAAGGGTCAAGTCTGTTACTTTCTGGTGAGGTCCCAGTAAAAGACTCATTGTAACGGATCACAATACATCAGTCCATTTCAGGATATGTGTATATTCATAAAAGGGATGCTTAAAAAATACCTTGATTTTCAGAGTGGAAAACATAAACTGTTTATTTTCACTATGTTGATACAGAGATTAGACTTATCACTAGAAGGCATGAACGTAAACAGGGAATTAATCAAACCGCCTTATCTGTCGGCATTTGCACACTTTCTCCGTATGACACAGGTACCTATCAATCCCTTTCCCCTTAACCCTTTACCAAATGCCATTTTTTTTTGTCTCAAATTGAAAGAGTTTGCAGACGCCATTTCAAAATGTGACGGAATTGGAAAGTAATCTTCTGATAGGGTAGAAAACATTGTGAGAAAAGGAGAAATTGCTTGTCACAAGCAATTTCTCCTTTTCCCACAATGTTTTCCTGAGTCGTCTGCAACAAACTAGTCAAATACTGTTATTGTTTGGGAAAGGGTTAATACTTATAGTGCTGGAACCAACTTCATGCTTTTGCAAACAGGTAAGATCTAGGCCAGCTACCAAGTAAATTGGCAGCTGGCCTGTGATCTAACCTGTTTGCTACTCTGAGTATCTTTCCTCAACAAAATTAAGCAGATAATAAAAATTTTGGAAAGCAGATGACACTAAAATCTATTTCTGGAAAATTACCCGTCATTCTATGGGTTTACACATTACCACCTAATGCCACATTTTTGCGTCTTGCAGCAGAGGAATTTCAAAAAGCATTGCGGTAAATGGAGAAATTGCTTGTCCCAAGCAATTTCTCCTTTATCCACAATGCTTTTTCAAACTATTTACATATCACAACAGCAGAACTGAAAGTTTTTTATATGTTTACAAAGCTTTTCTATAATCAACCACTTCAAGCAAAAAATGTCATCTGCAGGTGGTAAAGAGTTGATACCTCACTTTCACTCATCTGCTTTGCCATGAATTTCAAAGAACCACTGTGACATATTGGTAAATTGCACCTTATCCGTATGTCACACTGTTTGTCTTTCACAAAATTTCATGAAGCCAACATTATGTTGATTATACTTTTTTTCTCAAGTTGTCTAAGTCAAACAAAGCCCATAATGAGGAAAATGGAATGACTCTTCACTAACAATCCTGTAATTCAACTGTTTATGAGATTTAATCAAATTTGGAATTTACCCTAGGTAGAAATTAACTCACCCATGAAAGGGATCCAATGCTATGGCCCGAGGCTGGTCGAGATTCTGCCAGTAGAGAACTTTTCTGTGACTCCCATCAAGATTACTGACTTCAATCCGATTGGTTTCTGCGTCCGTCCAGTAGAGCTTCCTTCCCAACCAGTCACACGCTAGACCATCCGGAGATACGAGACCGGTCGTTATGATACCATAGGCCGAATTCGGGGAGTGCTGGTGAAAGGTCGTCCGCATGATCTTCTCCAGGTTGATGTCCGTCCAGAAGACGTAACCTTCATCGTACAGGAAGTCCACCGCGGCAGCATCGTCTAGATTTCTGGCGACGACGGAGACGGATGATCGTCCTGGATTGCTGCTGACATTGACCATGCGAATGTCCTTTCTGTTGGCGAATAATAACTGGGGATAACCTGAAAGATAGCATGAGAGACAAACATGTAAAGATAGAATTGATCAATATCCAAGGTATTGTTAGTCCCTATGATCCCGAAGTAGATATTTCGTTCTATATCGGGATGCATTCTATATCAGAATTCAGCAGAGCGGATACAGATTTCTTTTAGGTAATCTTCTTTCTTATTGGTCCACATTTTAGTTCTCGTCATCAAGAGGGGAATACTGACACATGCATTGTTTAGAATAGTTGCATATATAGTAATGGTATTGGCAAACATCTTGTATGTACCATGAAGTGACAAAAAGATACACCAGAGACCTCTGGCATAACTTTGTCAAATTTATCTTTGAAGTATACAGGCATAGAGGTTGAAAAAATTAACCCCTTTTCTCCAATATTATTGACTCACTTTTACAAATTTGTAGCAAAAGACTTCATTAAAGGCACATAAAAGGAGATAAGTAGAAATAAATTACTAAAAAGATACATGGAGTTCTTTTATTATTTTCATAAAAGTCATGACAATTAATTTACGAATGCATTGAGACCGTATTAAATAGACTCCTTTAACATAAGTTATTTTGTGCTTGAAATATAGTAGTCTCCAATTCAATCATGTTTATCAACAACCTGTTTGTTTACATATCCAAAATAACAAATCCTGATTGGTCGGTTCAAACATTTGTGTATCAACTGTCAAGGTCAGGGGTGAAGAATCACACAATTAAACTGGTTAATCTGGGTTAATTCTTGTTGGCTTTCACGTTTAAGTTATGCTGATGTTCTTTTTTGGTGATAACTATTTAAATCTGACCAAAAGTTTACCAATTAATAAAGTTTTATATAGCATTAATCTCATTTTATGTGCCTTTAAACACTTAAATCATGCTGTAACAGGTTTGCTTACTGATACAAGGATTACCATAATATCAACAATTTTCAGTTATGTAACAGCTTTCCTGGATTCACCAGTACTTGGCTAGCGCTCCTAACCCTTTACCAAACGCCAAATTTTTCAATTGACCCAAATTGAAAGAGTTGCAGACGACATTTTAAAATGTGATGAAATTGAAAAATAATCTTCTGATAGGGCAGAAAACTTTGTTGGAAAAAGGAAAAATTTAAGAGCAATTTCTCCTTGTCATCTGCAACAAACTGGTCAAATGACGTTATTGTTTGGTAATGGGTTAATTAGGTGACTTCCCAAAGTTGTTGTTGCCAGACAAGCCATTTCCCTCCTTAATTAACTATGGTTTACCAGCGAAATTTTCGACCAATTAGCAGTCTCTAGGTTGAAGTCTGCACGGCAAATGCTTTAAATCTATTTCTTCTATACAACCTACAAGCCTTAACCCATTTAACACAAAAACCATTAGCACGGCTGGAAGGAAAGATAAATGTGATAGGTATATACGTTATCTCATCACAAGGAGGCTAGGAGATAAATTCTTCTCTGCAAAAACTAGGTGAAATCAAGGAATTAATCTATCATTGTGCCATGCATTTGTTTCTGTAAATAATCAACATTTTAAGCTATTTTCTTCAGCTGAATCTGCGCCAAGATAGTTATTTCTCATATGGCATTCATTTCTCATAAAACAATACTCCTAACTTATTCAGCCAATTCCTTCGAATAAGACTTTGTCTGAATTAAACAAGAACTACTGTACAACATTATTCTTTAATGTGATACTGAAATAAAAACTTTATTTGAAAAAAAGAAACTGTGACTGGTCCAAATCGAAAGCAACAATATAAGTCAATAACTTAACAGTTTCTCAAGCTCTTTTACTCCGTTTCACCCGTTTTGTTGTTTGCATGGTGTTTAACAACGTATCAACAATTTTTCAGTTTTGTACAGGGTTATGTACGGCTTTCCTTGATCAACCAGTACTAGGCTAGGGCTCTGAAGTAACCCGCAAAAGGTCACTCCCACAAAACCAGAGGTGTCGGTTGGGCTTGAATCCAGCATCCCAGAGTTCTAAGTCAGCCACCTTAATCAATGAGCCACACAGGACCCTACACCTTTTAACCCATTACCAAACAATAACAAGATTTGACCTGTTTGTTGCAGACGTCTTTGGAAAACATTGTGGGGAAAAGGAGCAAATGCTTGTTAAGAGCATTTTCTCCTTTCATACAACGTTTTCTGCCCTATCAGAAGATCATTTTTCAATTTCATCACATTTTGAAATGTAGTCTGCAGACCCTTTCAATTTGGGACAGTCGAGAAGTTGGCGTTAGGTAAAAGGTAAAATCATGCTAGATCATCATTCATCTGCTATGTAAGAGTGAAGAATCAAATATATCTATATATGAAGAGATGGGTAAATACATACAGCTGGACTTGTCTGACTTGACACTGACAGATGCAACAAGATAATAACCCGAGATTTGAAACCCTGCTGAAAAACCTGTTTACAACAAGTACTCTGGAGATACCTCAAACATTTAATGAATGCGCCCCCCATGTTAACTCAGATGATTCAAACTTATGAGGTGTTACAGCTTGGAGACACTATGCAATTAAAACATGTCAGCGTTCCCCCTAGGGCCATAGGAGACCAATCAGCAACGAGGATTAAAAATGTGGACAAATCAGAAATGAGATAACCGCGAATAATCAACATTTGCTCTGACGCATTTTTATATCAAAGGTATCCAGAGTGGAATGGAATATCTACGTCTGGATCAGACAGCATTCTGTGACCAGTCCCGATTGAAAGCAGATGAGAAAAAAAAAGATGTTTGACACTCGGAAGAAACCATTGTGACAAAAAGCTTGAATTGTTTGTTAGGAGTGTCCTTTGGGGGGGATATAATGGTGGAATCACAATATGATCAATTTGCAGCAACACACCTATAGCTTTTATTGCTCCTTGAACTTTTAAAAATAATTAGCTGACTGAAATAAGTACAAATAACTGAGAAACCTCTTTAGTTCTATGGTTTAAGGAATGTACTGTTTTTCAAAATAATGACGCACAAATAAGAATGAGCATATTACTATATTGTCTTCATGATTTCAATATTTCTCCGAATCCTCCATATTGAACCATAAATGCAACAAAAGAAACCACTGAAAATACATACAAGAAATTGCATGTTACAAGCATACATCTGATTTTGATATAATTGTTTTTAAACAGTTTTACAATTAACTTCTTTTTGTCTATACCATACAATAGTCATCATTTGTAACTTTTAATTATAACCAGCCACACAATCTGACATGAGGATAAGAATTAAAATCATTTTAATAAAGGTAAAAATGATACAGTTTGACAAGGTGTACCTCAACATGAAAAATCTTAACTATTTTTATCATAGGATTTTGCTGATAAAACTGATAGCATCGAAATTCCAAGCATTTTTTCAGTCATTACAGTCATTTGACCTAAAACAGATTTTTTTTTTACAAAATTCTAAAGAAACAGAAAAGAAAAGTACAGCTTTCCTTATTAAGCCTGCAATGATGGTCAACACTTTCATCAACTAAAAAATTCTGTCTTCTGATTGGTCATTATTTCCAATCAGATCTGAAATTGATCCATTTCCCCATTTTAAGATGTGTGTCTATTCCAAATTCAAAGCCACCATAGTCTACAAGGTTTATTCTTTGAAGAGAAAATTTAAGTTGGAAAAATTTAGGAAGAAACTACTGTGAAAAAGGACAAATTGCTCTTGACAAGCAGATAAATCTTAAGTCAAAATGATTTCAAAATACTATTGAATCGGGCATAATGATTATCAAATAAGTTATTAACTCTTTTCCACCCACAGACAACATATTTTACTTGAAGCAGACGACTTAAGAAAAGCTTTGTTAACATGTGAAAAAACTTTCTGTTCTGCTGTTGTGATATGTGAATAAATTGAAAGAGCATTGTGGCAAAAGGAGAAATTGCTTGTGACAAGCAATTTTTTCTTTGCCACAATGCTTTTTATGTGGTGTCAAGGAAGTTAATGTGTTAAAGCTGAAGAGATATTGAAGGGGCCAATATTGCCATTAACAAAATTGCACCATTTCTTGAGTGTTACCCCACTTCTATGTTAGAATATATATGAATGAGGGAAATGGTTTGATCAAGAAACAAGCATTCATTAACAGCAAAACAGCAGAACATCACCCGCCAACCTACCATTTACCTGCAGTCCTACCCCCCCACCACACAATAATGACAAGCGTGGAGAGGAGGAGGTTTGGCATATGCCAAGTATGATTTACAAAAAAACCTTCACATTGCATAATTCATCCGAGATTGCGGGGAAGGTATTCTGATTAGACAGGCTAATTTCTTTGTTTCTACCTATCTCCAGCAACCCAATCAACCCAGCTCTCAATGAATCACTCAGAATTCAGTAAGTTTTTTTTTTAAAAGCAAAAAACAACAACTTCCAAACATCCTTAACCCTTTACCAAACAATAACGACATTTGACCAGTTTGATGCAGAAAACTCTTGAAAACATTGTTGGAAAAGGAGAAATTACTCTTAACAAGCAATTTTCCCTTTTCCCATAATGTTTTCTGCCCTATTAGAAGATTCTTTTTCAATTTCATCATGTTTTGAAATGTCGTCTGCAAACTCAATTTGGGACAGTCAAAAACTTGGCCTTTGGTAAAGGGTTAACCAATAGGGCTCGCAGGTGACATTAAACAGAAGAGCGAAATGAATTTTGGAAGTTATTCATATGGTAGGAGATTAATGTTAGCAAAATAAAAAAGAAATTGACCATTATGAGCAATTCTCCTTTTTTGTACAATATCAAAAAATATACACCTCAAGTAGACAAATAAAAACTTGCGGACAGCTTTGTATGTTGTAAGCTACACCGACAGCAGATTGATGATTCAATGCAATACTATAGTAAGCGCTTCATGTTTGAGAGGGACTTAGTACAGTATTTTAGTACAGTATTGCATTCAACCCTCGAGATGACGTAAAAGATTGCTTTATGTATACTCATTTTATCACACTTATAAATTGTTTGTATGGTGTTTGTCACCGTATCAACAATTTTTCAGTTATGTAACAGCTTTCCTTCATCCACCAGTACTAGGATAAGGCTCTCAATTGACATGCCAAAGGTATAACCACAAAACCCGAGTCGTCAGTGGGGCTCGAACCCAGAAACCCAGAGTTCTGAGTCCCCAAACTTTACCACTGGGCTATAAGGACCCTCACACCTACAGAACGCAGTTTACTAAAGATTTCTGAAAAGTTTGAAGAAAAAAAAACAGTCTTGAAGGAAGCTATTTCATCTTTCTCTTGTAATTTCAAAGTCATCCTTTCAAATAAATCCTAATAGTTATGTTTAGTGAACATTTTACATAGTATTGATATTAAAACTCCGTTTTCATCATTTCTTATGTTCCCTTTTAAGGAGGTGTATATTCCCAAATTCCTTTGCTAAGCCGCAAAATTATGTATTTTTATAAACAACACTCCTTAATAATAAAGTTATGCAAACCAAATGCATGTTCCCCATGAAAGGGTTGCATCCATGAAATCTAAGACGGATTCTATTCTTAAGTCGGTTAAATACCTTTCAGTAGATTTCTACTAGTGTCTGTCATGCTTATGCAAACATGTTAGATCCAGGTCAGCTGCCAAGTAAATTGGCGGCTGGCCTGTGATCTAACCTGTTTGATTCTCTGAGTATTTGTCCCCAACAAAATTAAGCAGATTATGATATTCAAGGCTTCAGAAACCAGATGACACAAAAATCTACTTTTAGAAAAATTACCCAGCATTCTAAGGCTTAAAGATAATAAATTCAGATTAACTTCAATGAAGCATGATGAAAAACTACGAAATAAGGACCTATATCTGACATTTTACATTCAAAACAAAAATAGCTCATGTGTTTTCTCATATCCTTATGAAGAAAAAGATTTATTGAGAATTTAAAAAAAAAAAAATGTCTAGATTACCCTCAGTTTACTCTTACAAATCTTACGCTGACAGAGATTGCTTTATACACCTTTGCACTTAACCCATAATTCCCAAACAATAATGACATTTAACCACTTTGTTGCAGACAACTCAGGAAAACATTGTGGGAAAAGGAGAAATTGCTCGTATGAGCAATATTTCCTTTTCCAAAAATGTTTTCATGCCCTATAAAAACATTATTTTCCAATTTTATCACATTTTGAAATGTCGTCTGCAAACTCTTTCAATATCGGGACAGTCAAAGACTTGGCGTTTGGTAAAGGATTAATACAACATTTGAATAAAGATTGTGAAAATGAAAAAAATCTTCTGTTTATACTGATCAATTTTGGATGTATCAATTATAATGTTTATTCAAGGGTATCTTTTATTGGTCTGATAATTGGTATTTAATATCAGCTATAAACTACTTAATCTGAGGAAAGGGTTAATAAGGGTAAAGGCACTGGGTTAAACTTGTTATTCCATCTACCTTTCAATGTTGTGACAGGTGTCAAAATGGGATTTTAACCGAGTCACATAAAAATACTTAAAAAAATTCGAACATCAAAACTTAATACTTTGTATAAGAACTTGACTTTTGAAATTGGGTGAATACATTGTATTGTGTTTACAATCATTTTAGCTTTACATTTAATCCATACCCTTGTACAGAAAATCTTCATAACAGAAATAATTGCTGTATAGGGACATATGAAAATGGGATAATTGTCAAACAACATGAACTAACTCTTTACCACAGGTCTGCGCTGTACAGTTTATACTTTTTCACTTGAAGCAGACGACTTGTAAACATGTGAAAAACCTTTCAATTCTGCTGTTGTGATATTTTTTGTTTTTTTTCCATATGATTTTACATCACATCAACATTATTTCAGTTATGTAGCGCTGCCCGACTCTTAATGATGGAGGAAGACCCCATACTCAACTGCCCATAAGGACTGGTCAAGGCGGGTAGAACCATGGGCAATCTGTAAGTCAGTCAGGAGACTGCCTCTCACGAAAATCTGTTGTGATCTGTGATAAGATAGAAAAAGAATTGTGGCAAAAGGAAAATTACTTGTGAAAGTGGTTTGATGAAATGCAAAAAATGTGGCGTAAGGTGGTTATGTGGTACTTCAAACGGTCAAATATGTGACAACCATTAGTACATGACATAGTAAGATTAAGTCCCTTTCCCAAATGCCAAATTTTCGCCTGTCCCAATTGAAAGAGTTTTCAGACGACATTCAAAATGAGATGAAATTGGAAATAAATCTTCTGATAGAGTAGATAACATTGTAGGAAAATGAGAAATTGCTCATTACCAGCAATTCCTCCTTTTCCCACAGTGTTTTCCAGTCGTCTGCAACAAAGAGGTAAAATGTCATTATTGTTTGGTAATGGGTTAAAGCAATCCTTACAGATTTTAACATAATACCCAGATCTGTATGTAGTCTATCCAATTACCACAGATGATGCATTGTATTAATATAAACTTATTAATTTTACATTGATTGTAAAACAAATTTTTACAACTTAAAATAAATCTCTCTCGATTCTGCTTCAAGGATACAAAATAAGTACTCTCGCGGATTCTGGATTAATGAAAGGTCACAAGACAGATCCAGCAACTCGCACGATTTTAACCAATGACCCTTGTGTCCGCCTTTTTTGGGCCAAGAATTATCACTGCATTTGTATTCAAAGTAACAGCATATGAAAACTATTAAAAACCAAAACCATTGTAAGGAGCAATTTGCTTGCTATGATGGTTTGTGTAGTTGTCTGCAGCAGGTGCGGTATTGGTAAATGTAAATGGATGAACAAATCTTGAGAGATATTTCACCTTAAAATGTATGTTATTTAATGACATTAGACACTTAAAGTAGACCATAAAAATTAATAGACAGTAAGTATCTTCAAATATCATTCAAAATTTACAGGAGTAAGCAGTTAAATATTGTGCAGTCAATTAAATCGGGATATTTGCATTAGACATATTTGTGCTGTTGCTTGGTTGCTGTGCTACCTTCAGTAACTTGTTTCCTGAAGATGGATCCATAGCTAGACTGACACCATTACAACAATAGTTTTGTGACAGTATGGTGGCCAATGCACCAATTAAACCTCATAATGATTTATGTTCATTAATTATTGTATTTGTAAGTTGTTAATTTAGTTTAAGGTTTGTTTCAAACACATGTCCCATAGGGATCCTCTTCGCCGGTGCCATACCAACAATGTTTCAGTTTTGTAACAGCTTTCCTGGATCCATCAGTACTCGCCAAAGATCACTTCAATGAAACCAGAGGTGATAGTGGGGCTCGAACCCGATACCCCAGAGTTCTGAAACCACCACCTTAACTATTGAGCCATCCAGGATTAAAACAATAGTTTTGTAACATTATGGTAGACAGTGCACCATTCAACATCACCAGCAATACTGCACAATACTCTCTCAATCTGCCAACTTATTTCTTATATAAAGATAATTGATAAGTGGTGGGATACCAATTAAGCATAAGACTTCATCTCTTATCAGCTTAACTCAGATGATCCAAGCTGTATATGTTTTACAGCCTGAAGACACTGTGCGATAAAAACGCGTCAGCTTACCTCTTCTGGGCCAGAGAGGGCCAGAGAGGACCAATCCGCGAGGAGTCCAATCGGCCAGGAGAATAAAAATTGTGGACCCATCAGAAGCAAAATTACCACGAATAATTGATATTCGCTGTGACACATTTTGATATCTAAGGCATCCATTTGTAGTATGAAACATCTACGTCTGGATCAATCGGACTATCTACTTCTGGATCATTCAGACTATCTTCAGACTGGATATTCAGGCCAACCAAGTCCCTCAATCATTGCCCCTGCCTCCAAATGCAGTCTCCAAATGTGTTAAAACAGAAAAACCATTGTTTTATCACTTAAGATTTTGGGTTACATTGGTTTCCTGAAGAAGTAGGCTACAGCAAATTTCACCATAAACAAGTTTCATGTAATTCTACAAGTTTCTTTCAAAAAGTTTTTGACATTTCACAATAGAACAGAAGAAATTGCTGCCATAAACATTTTCTTTTTTTTTGTGCATGAATTTCTATCCAATAACATTTACATTTTTTATTCCTACGATATCCCTGATCTAACAATTTAAAAATTGCCTGACAAAAAATCTTACAAATGGATTTGTTTAGACAAATATCGGTACCCGACAAATATGTATGGGGCAATGGCATAAAACATTTTCTTTTGAAAATGTGGGAAGTGTATGGAGTAGGGATTGGGTTCACAGTTAAATCGTGCAACCATTTAAGTGGTTTTAAATTGTTGACCATTATATTCCCAAATTTTTCGGATGTGGGATAAACTGCACTTTACCTTAACCCTTATAGTATTGGAACAGACTTTATTCTTATACAAACAGGTTGGAATGAATGAATGAATGGTGTTTTAAGGCGCTACGGCAGCTAAAGGTCATTTAGCGGGCATCATGATCATGTGGATGAATGTATATTGAATTATTTACAGGTTAAAATGTATTTTGTTAAAGAAAAAATAAGTAATAATTTGTAATGAATAAATGATAGAAGATAGAAAATTTGTAAAAAAGTAATGAAAGTAGATAAATAATGGTAAACAAACAGGTTGGATCCAGGCCAGCCGCCAAGTAAATCATCTAAAATGTAGGTGAATTTAGGAGTATTATTAAATCAAGAGTTTAGACTGAAACTGAACTGATTCAATCTAAAAGTAGCATGTCATTTTATGATTAATATAGCCCAACCCCTACAAGCCTCTCAGTGACAAAAGGAGAATATAATACCTTGCAATTCTCAATTTCCTCCAACATAGAAACTGGACCCTGTATCTTTATCATAGTTCAACTACAGACAAATGCCTTTGTCATGGATAATATTTAATATAATTGAGACAAAAGAAGGCTGCTTAACAGAGTTATTAAGGTGCCTTATGTCACAATGATTCTAATATATATAAAACACATCTCATGTAGTTTTCAATCAATATTGCATACCAACAGATTTCATTGTGATCGTTAAACAAGTATGAATGAATGAAGCTGTAATGAAATGTGCCGTGACATTATTGCTGCATCTGTTAAAGAATTTCCTTAAAACATCTGCCCAAGATATTCCTGCATTATCCATAGATAACTGTTTACAACACAACAACAATGGGAAGATTAAACCAAAATAAGCTAATGATTTTTTTCTTACATGTTTCATACTTCTATGTCAGGAGACTCCAGCATCTATGGGGGGAAGTGTTAACCCTTAGAATGCTGGGTTATTTTCCAAAAAATAGATTTTTGTGTCCTCTGTTTTCCAAAACCTTAAATATATATCAATTTTGATGAAGAAAGATACTCAGAGTAGCAAACAGGTTAGATCACAGGCCAGCAGCCAATCAACTTGGCGGCTGGCCGGGATCCAACCCTGTTTGCATAAGCATGAAGTTGTCTCCAGCGTTATAAGGGTTAAACAACCCATAAATAGGGTTTTAAAGTATCAACTGATAGATTTCAGGGGATGTTAACGCCTCAGTTGACTTGGTTGAAACGGCATCTAAAGTTAAGTTTGTGACAAAGCATTTTCCATCTCACCCTTTACAAATCAACGATGTGTGCTATATCTTTGGGCAACAGTGTTGAAATTTTCTAACTTCGGCCTTTGCCACCATTAAGAGACCCTGGCTAAATCCAGCTGTCTGGTGAAAAATGCCGGAACTAACCAACAAATCATTGAGAGAACTGATTAGGAGGCAGAATAGAGAGTAATTAAACAACCTAAAATGTTACAAACTATTTCACAATCAATTAAAAAAATAATAATAAGATTATTAATGATAGTGAACTCTTTAGTCAACTCCTCTAGCGAAATTCATGCCACATGTTCTGCTTCGATTGATTGCAGACTTTTGGTCTGCCTATGAACAAATATAGGGAGATTATGCCTAAATTTTCACCATTGCTTTCATACAAGAAATCCTTACATGTTCATTTTAAAAGCGACGGCAGTTTAAAATTGTTGAATTTGAAAAATAATAAGTTATTTATCTCCTGTTGAAGAATGATGTACTTCAACCATTCTTTATTAAAAAGAGAAATGTCATATGTATACACTACAAACAATTAAGTTCATTAAGTTAAGCCGATTCGGAATGGAAGCTATTAGAGCTTCTCATTGGTGGCAAAATACTGGTTATTCACAATTTAACGATATAAAAGATAGGAATTTTTCACGAATTATAATGAAACAAAATCAAAAAAACAAAATATGTTTTGTTTGTTTGATTGTATTAAACGATAACAAAAATGATATCTAAACATTTAGAGGGAGGTGTACTTGAAGGGTATATGGAAGTATCTTTTTAGCCCCTCTTGAAGAAAGCCCCTTCTTTGAAAATGACAGGGAGGAATAAAGCCCCTTTCCTGTTTTACAACTCCTAACTCGTAAAATGCTGGAACTGACTTCATGCTTATGCAAACAGGTTGGATCCAGGCCAGTCAGCAAGTAAATTGGCGATTGGCCTGTGGTCTAACCTGATTGCTACTCCGAGTATCTTTCCTTCACAAAAGTAAGCAGATATTCAAGGTTTTAAAAAGCAAACGGCACAAAAATCTATTTCAAGAAAACTACCCAGGATTATCAGGGCAAAACCGCTAATGATTATTAATGTGATGGTTCACCAAAGGGGTATATGGCCAATAATTGGTATATGTAGTTTTCAATATCCTATAAAATTTTTGCTTTACAGAGGAGCACAGATTCTTTTTAGATAAAAAAAATCAATGAAAATGCACCAAATATAGGCTCATTCCCCCAAAATGTCTAATTAAGTCAACTTGGTGCATAGTAATTTAACAGCAAACTAGCTCATTACCATGCATCATTAAGTTCTGAACTCAAAGTCCCTCTTCACTCCATACATCCTATAGACGACATTCTATTCCTTTCAACTGACATCAATCGACACAATGTGCAAAATATAAAGAAAAGAATAACTATTTGTACCATAACTCTGTTGTTTAAAAGAAAGATATTTTCTTCTTTATCTTTAAATATAGTGTGCGGCAAAAGTAATGTTTAAGCATAATCAGCAATGCATTTTCAGATGTGGACATGAGGGTCACCTTAAAGTCAGAAGGTTAAGATGTAAAAAAAAAGTTGAATAAAAAGCGACAACTGCCAAACAGTCTTTTTGAAACAAAGCACAGTTGGCTTTGCTTAAATCTATGCTTAGAAAAAATGTCTATCACTTTTTACTATCAACCAAGTAGTAATCTCTTAATTGCAAGATGGGATTAAGGTAGAATATCCACAATCCGCCATTTTGAATTTCTTTTTTTTGTTGTGGGTTACTTCGTTTGTTCTTGGTATACATCTGTCAGAATTCAAGAGTTCTGGAAAAGACCGATGTATACCGAGAACAACCAAAGTAATCCAGCGAAGGACAAAAATTCAAAATGGTAGATTATAGGTATTCTGCCTTAAGTGACTAGTTTTACTAGAAATCAACAGCATTCATGAGAATTTCAAAGCTTAAAAACGACCGTTTTGACTGTGAAATTGGTATAACCCTTGTCCAGGGTATTATTTTCTTTTGCCATTAATTATAATTGTTTCAGAGGTCTTTCTAACATATGTGAATCAAAGTTATTATACATTGATGGTTCAATGCATTAGTATAATACTCCTTCACAAATTTGAATCACTTCCGCTAATTTTGCATTTAACCCAAAATATATGTAGTAATGTGTTAATAGGTCTGGCAAAAGAAGAGGCGGGGTAGGCGGAAAACAGTTGACAGTGATTCAACCCGCACAAAAACGTAGTTTTTTTTTTTCTAATTTGAGGTGTAAACAAGATGATTTGCCCTTATCATAGACTAGGTTTAGAAGGAAACTTAAGTAATCTTACTAAATACCAAGGGTTCAATGCTAAACTTTAGTGAGTGCTTCATAAACGTGAAGCAGTCTGCTTCATAAACATGAAGCTTTTACTATAGTATCGCATATTGAGAGCCCTTGATACTATATAAACTGTAAATGGTTAGGTCCGTAAATTTATTCTTAAAGTGTCACTTAAAAGCTTAAATAACTGATGTATTTGACTATAAAAATCGACTTAATAAAGGTAAAAATCAATGTCTTTCATCTGGTAAGAAAGAGAAGAGTTAGAAAAATAACTATTCAATATAAAAAATCAAAAGGGGTCCTCCTGCCTAGCCCAGCGATAGGTGTCTTAGGCTCAGGCCTAAGGCCTTTACTTACCCTGTACCAAGAACAGTCAACCGTAAAAGAAACTGACATATCAAATTGACCTTTGCACCTTGGAAGTATTGGTTAATAACCAGGTTATGTATCCAGGAAGAAAAACTCAGAGTGATCAATCTGAGTTGTAAGGACTTGTTTCACAATCTTCGTAAAATAGATAAATTCAAACTTAACATATAATTTATTTTACACAATGGATGAGTTGCATTTTCATTTGTAAAAGAATCAAAATAATAGTTCATTACTTTTTACTGCAAAGCTAAACAAATAGTTTATCTTACACAATTGACGAGTTTTGCTTTCATTTGTTAAAAAATTAGATAAATGTTGATTACTGCAAATGGGAAACAGATAACGTGACATAAAAGGGAAGGGTTTTTAGAGAAAAAGTGGGTGAAAAGTACACACCCCACGATACCAAGGCCCAGCTCCCGACACTAACCATTATTTCACCTGCCAAGTGCCAACCTTTTTTTTTACCTATTATTCTATACATAATGAGAAATGACATTACAAAACAGGGCTCTTGAGAAAATCCGTCTCATTATCCCAATCTCATCAGATAGCTAAACTAATTGCAACAAGTTTGATTATTAGGGTTAACCCATTACCAAACAATAGCAACATTTGACCATTTAGTTATAGACCACGCTGGAAAACATTGTGGGAAAAGGAGACATTGCTCGTAACGAGCAATTTCTGATTTTCCCACAATGTTTTCTGCCCTATCAGAAGATTGTTTTTCTAATTTCAACACATTTTGAAATGTCGTCTGCAAACTCTCTCAATTTGGGACAGTCGAAAACTTGCTATTTGGTAAAGGGTTGTACTAATTACAGCACTTTCAATAATAAGTGTTAACACCTTTTTTCAGAACACGTCGGATGTCACAATTTGTGAAAAAGAAGCAATATACCCTCTCTGACTACTCCTTGTGTAAATCCTTTACCATACGCAATTTTTTTCGACTGTCCCAAATTGAAAGAGTTGCAGATGACATTTCAAAATGTGATGAAATTGAAAAAAAATCTTCTGATGTGGCAGAAAACATTGTGGGAAAAGCAGAAATTGCTCGGTAAGAGCAATTTCTCCTTTTCCCACATTGTTTTCCACATTCGTCTGCAACAAACTGGTCAAATGGCTTTATTGTTTGGTAATGGGTTAAACAATTTGTTGCCATAGTCATAGATTAGTTGAATAACTTGAGAAACCTGTTTATGGGTATTTGTCACTTTTTGTTACTAAGAATTTCCCTTCCCCAGGGCAGTTGAATATGAGAAATTAGAATTCAGAATCGAATGCATCAACTTACAACAATTATGAGAAAGAGCAATTTAATTCTATCATAAAAAAAACCAATCAGTCCATTATAAAGAGAAATCATATCATTGCTTTTCTAACTGTCACAATATATATTTCTTAGCTTTCGGAAGACTCATTGGCCAACTGATGAATCCTCTTATGAAATGGACCAATCTAGGGATCTGATGCCAAACTTTTTAAATGAATTTATCCAAAAAGGGCCATGGATCATGCCTCTTTGTCCACATCAAATACTACAGGGATGTCCTTATATCCTACCTAAATCTACATCATCTTCTGCATCCTCTTTGAATTTTGGATGAGATTTCTTTTAATAAATTTGACGAATGATAAACCATTAACTGTCTTTCTCTCAATTAGGATTTTGTAAATGGTCCAAATTGAAAGCAACATTAAATTTCACTTAACAAAAGGGAGCTTACTTTCTTGTCGATATTTAGGGAAAAACATGATGACAAAAAATGAAATTACTCATTTTGCACATTTTGCTCAATGTTTCAGCATTTACATGTGTTTGTGTATTCTAGCCTGATTGTAAAAAGGAAATGATTTAAATGAGATTTCATGGTGTAATGGGTTAATGCACAACCAAGATTAATATGGTCGTGTCAATTTTAGAGTGTTTTTTTACCTTGTGACATGTGGGAATATAGTATGTGCCAGGTAAACACTATTATCAGACTTGGTCTCTCGAACATGTCAGCTCAGTCTATGACATTGCGACATGGTATGAGAAAAACCTACTGTTAACCCTTAGACTGCTGGGTAATTTTAAAAAAAAAAAGAATTTTTGGATTCGATTCCAGAACTATTAAGGTAAACTCTTTCAATAATCAGGATTCATGTCACCGAATTTCGGAGTAGCAACAACAAATACTGTTTCCCTAAAACAAAACTTAAAAACTTTTCAGAAGGGTTTATACTTCATCTTAAAAAAAGCTTGAAAACCAAAAATGTCACCCTTATGAACAATGACCAGGAACAATGACTGGTCCCTATACAAATAAATTTATATTATTCATAATATTGAGTAGAATTCATTGTTTGTAAAGGCAATTCCTTCTTCTCTCACAGTGCTTTAGCATATCCGCAATAGGTAATTTAGCTATTGACCACCTGCAGACGTGATTTTTAAAACTCAAAGCAGACGACTTTAGAAAAGCTTTGTAAACATTGAAAAGGCTTTTAACTCTGCTGCTGTGCTATGTGAATAGATTGAAAAAAGCATTGTGGCAAAAGGAGAAATTGCATGTGAGGAGAAATTGCTTGTGCTAAGCAATATCCTCTTTAGCCACAATGCTTTTTAAAATGTACCTGCTGCAAGACGCAAAAAAAAGTGGAGTTGTGTGTTAACAGATATCAAAATGGCATTTCAATAAATCTTTTAGTCATACGACTCAAGATGGCATTGCTGGTTCGAGCATTCTTTTCTTTAGTCATAACGCTTATAACCAAATAACACAAAACAGTATCATTTTACCTAACTCAAAACTTATCATCTGCTTTTTCTTTCAAATAGGACCAACTTAGATTAATCACTGTCGATTATGCTTTCTGGATACTTAACAAGTACTTGTGCAGTTCCCACTACTCACAGGATTTGAACTGGTCAACAACCCGCATGCCCCTAGGCTAACGCTCTATCCCTGATTCTTCAACTCCAAATGTGAAGTTAACCCTTAACCAATCGCCAAATTTTCGACTTTCCGACATTGAAAGAGTTTCCAGAGGACATTTCAAAATGTAATGAAATAGAAAAAAAATCTTCAGATAGGGCAGAAAATTGTTAAAATTATTATTAAAAGCAATTTCTCCTTTTCCCAGCATGTTTTCCAGAGACGTCTGCAACAACCTGTTCAAATGACGTTATTGTTTGGTAATGGGTTAAGGCCTACAACTGTGAAGTTAGGACCTATAACTGTAAACTTATTGAAGGGGTTACAGTTTTCCTGACTCACCTGTAGGTCACCTGAACAATTAATCTGCCAAAATTAATTATTCATTGACACAACAAAACAAACATTTTTTTAAGAATACTTTACTTTTATGACACTCTATGACTATGGTTTGATTTGAACCTTTATCCTTCTAAACAGAGATGGAATTTGCCAGCTTAAGGTGAGAAAAAGTCATAGAAAGTGTTGAAAGGTTATTCAAATGCTTCTTAAAAGGGACATCGTAACTTATACTTTTCAATCAGATCTAAACATTTTCTGCAGCAGACAAAAAAAAGATGTCTGCAACAAAAAAACAAACTAGAAAGGTTTCAGCAGACCCAGAATGGGATATGACATGGTAGACATAATCCTAGCCTTTACCTACAATCTCATGGGCGCCTGTTTTTTTAAATTCACTAATAACCTTTTTAAATACTCATTCAAACAAAACATAGAAAACATTTTTCATAAGCCAATCTGCATTTTATTATAACCAAACTAACGACGATTTCATCACATGCCTTTTCTCTATTAAACTGGGAAGGGTCCTTGGCCTGCTAATTTTTGGAAAATTATATCAATGAAATTGTTGAATTGGGACTTTGACTTTTTGAGAAATCTGCATACTGCATGATTTTGAAACAAAATTCAATTGGGATGATGCCTTTAATGGGCCTCTGATATGTAACATGAAAAAGCCCTGCATCAGACTCAATTTGCAAAATACATAATTGCAATGAAAATTTTAGTATTCCTTCTTAACCTCTGACTCCAAAGTATATCTCACCTTTCAGCACATACTGCAGAATATGTTCTTAACCAGTGTGACAAAGGACGAAAGACTTGCTTCCCACTCGGAGAAGTCATGCATACATAAATTTGTATGTTGGGGATAGGTGCCGAAGTCTCCGCCTACTGATTGATGATTTTGCCAACCATTCAACATATAAAATAAACCAATTCAAGAATTTGTCTACAATTCAACATATATAATAAACCAATTCGAGAATTTGCCTACAAAGCAATTGTATAGCAAACCTCAATAAAAGGATTGATTTCTTTATATGGGTTTTACATCATGTCAACACTATTTCAATTACGTTGCAGTGCCTGATTCTTAATGATGGAGGAAGATCCTGAACTCAACTCTGCCCAAAAGGAATGATCAAGTTAGGAAGAACCAATTTCTTACTCAGTCGAACACTACCGCTCATAATAATACAAATGCCGTCACAGGGACTTGAACTAACATGGAGAGGGGCCATCTGATTTCAAGTTCTGTACTCTCACCACTACCTAGGCCAAAGTGCTCGATAATGGATTAATTTCCCTTCTTAATTGTTTTTACATTGTTTGTAATTGACAATAATTGGTATCAACTCATTACCAAACAATAACGGCATTTGACCACTATATTGCAGACAACTCTGGGAAATATTGCGGGAAAAGGAGAAATTGCTCTAATGAGCAATTTCTCCTTTTCCCACAATATTTTCTGACGTATCAAAAGATCATTTTTCAAATTTCATCACATTTTGAAATGTTGTCTGCAAACTCCTTCAATTTGGAACTGTCGACAATTTGGCGTTTGGTAAAGGGTTAATTTACGCAATCATTATTGTTCAGTTGCCCAGATCTGTATATACCCCACTCCAATCTATATAATTAGCTTAATTTTGCAAATGCTCATGTGACGTCCTGCAACACTAACAATATAAGACAAACTAATATATTTATCAAAAATTAAACATTAAAGTAAAATTATAAAACAAAGTGATTACTAGCATAAACTGTATCTATTGTCAAATTGGGTTTCGAATACCTGTACAACGGTTGTGACATAAAATCTCTCTCCATCCACTTGTACACAAATTATTACATTGAATTGGTTGAATGTTGGATTGAAGCTAAATCATCAGTAGGAAAAATCTCTGTTAATCTTGGGCATACCCAGCGTTGTTTCATGACATGATTTCAGTAAAACCATGTTTGGTTGCAATAGTAAGCAGGGTTTTCATTTAGGTTTGAAGTAACAGATCCATCTTGAGATCCAACCAAATTCAGACTTTATGACTGGGCATGAAGTTTACACCGATTCACAAGGGGTTTTAACCGATGACTTGTATCGTCAATGGGTTCATAATGAAAGTAAGTTAAAAAAAAAATCACATGCTTTCTGTATAAAAAATTAAGCAAGACAACAAATGAACACATACAGAATAACAACAAATGAATGACATAGAGATGGTCTTCATCTGACTCTCTCAATTTTAAAAGCTTAACATTTAAAATGTGTAATTTCAAATATGGAAAAAGACAACATTCTTATCCTGAAATAATCATAAAAAATTAATCTAATATATTTCAAATCATTACAAAAAATCACTGGTTTTGTAACCGTTTTCCCAAACTGATGCCTATTTTTGGTCAATAATTGATATTCCAATTAACACTAATTGAACAAAAGTCTGTAATCTTCATGTAAGTGCTAAAATCAGCATCACTTTCAATAAAGTCACATTTGTATCATTATAGTTTAAAGGGACATCATTAATGCTATAATTAAACTGGATTATGGTGTGTGCAATATGGGTAAAATAGGGCAACAATAGAGTGACATGGATTTTTCAATTCTTAAATTCAAGAGCTGTATCGAGGATTAAACTTTTTCCCTTTGCTATGTAGTTCAAACATTCGCATAACTAATCAACACCATACAATACATAATGGTAAAGTCTACCATTAAGAATGTGCCAGCAGCATGTACAATATCCGAACACCTTTGTCGGCAAACATCAAAGAAAACAAATCAAAACACATCGGGAGATCAGAAGTTGATGTATACACAAACGCACACTTTTGGTACTCACCTCGAATAACGGTTAAATAGGCAACGATGGGCAGGAGTAAGGAATAAAATCCCATCCTTACAATAATTATAGATTATCGACCTCACATATCACACATATCCGTAAGTCACAGTGTCCGACAATATACTAAAATCCGAAGTAAAATGTAACCTTTCATGTTTTCGGCCATTAATTAGTGTGTGTATCGTGTGAATGGAACTACTTTTATATTGTGTATTACATATTCCTCCGCTGACACTGGCGCCGGGCAGCTCGCGCCGGACAGATAATTGGCTTCTTGATTAGTGCGTCATGACTGTTTGTTTGGCAAGTCTTGGATAAACTGGACAATTCTGCAAGGCTTCGTGTGTAGAGTTAAAAAAGAGAAATATGTAAAAATTCAATAAACGCATTTGAAATAGAACTACATTGTTGTACGCGAGAGTTATGTGATATGGCCTTAACCCCCCAACAATGGGGATAGGAGAGTAGTTAACCTATTTAGGGAAATACTATATATTTTACCCATTTACATTAGATTTATTTCCTTTGTGATTGTAAAATTTCAAATTTGAAGGGTTTTTTTTTGCGTGGAAACTATACGATATACAGTTTAATGCGTTGAGCACTGTTGGTATTTCGTATTGATTGGTGTCTATATAAATAAATCTCTTATTGTGATTAAAGAAACGTATCTAACGAACCGAGCAAATGAACCTCTCAAAGACACAAACACATCCGATCAGTAAAAAACACTGTCCTTCACTGAGCGTTTGTGTTGTCTATATATATACCAGCATGTTCTCTCAAACAATGCATTAGGTTCCTAATTTGCATAAACGTTCAACGAACGTTACACGTATTTATAACTTCGTCTGCTTTCCTCATGCGACATTTCGATTCGAATTTTTAAAAACATATTGAAGAGGCAGGAACTTCATCATGATGAACATCTTTGTTGTGTTGTCGCGGATTTAATTGAATAAAATTCCAATTGAAAATGAACAGAAATAGCTACTTAATCAGCCTCTTGGATTCACGAGTGTGCCACGATTGTTTCGTTGGTATATCTAAGAAAAACGGAAGAATATGCCAACTTCAGGGGACCGCTTGTATTCTTATGAAATTCCAATTGAAAATGAACAGAAATAGCTACTTAATCAGCCTCTTTGATTCACGAGTGTGCCACGATTGTTTCGTTGGTATATCTAAGAAAAACGAAAGAATATGCCTACTACTTCAAGGGTCCGCTTGTATTCTTATAAATGAGAAGAACATATAAATATAATGGCAGCACTTGAAATAAAACTTCAAGACAATACTTTTAAAGTATAGTTTAACCTTATAGTGCTGGAACCGATTTCATGATTATGCAAACAGGTTGGGTCCAGACCAGCCGCCATGCAAATTGGCGGCTGGCCTGTGATCTAACCTGATTTCTACTCTGGGTATCTTCCCTCAACAAAACTAAGAAGATATCTGAGGTTTTGGAAAGCAGACGATACAATAATATATTTTTACAAAATAACCCAGCATTCTAAAGGCAACTGCTGGCTAATGCATGTCTGGGCTCTGTAAATAGTTCGATGGCCGTCCTAGTGATTATGCGGTTTGCCTTCCCGCCTTATCACTTTACAATCTACTTTTTGGGTCTTGAATCAGACGACCTATTCAGGGAGTATTTTGTTTCTTCTGGGAAAAAAAGAAGCGATAGAAGGTGAAAATGTTTCTAACCCTGCAGATAGCCCTATGAAAATACGCGCACGCACACAAGCTAGTGCGAACAGACAAACACAGACATGTGCACATATAGTACACAATGCCGCCTTTCTCGGAGAAATATGTGAGGTTATATTGTAAAGCACGAATGTTGTGCTGAAATGCTCAAAAAAAGAAAACTGTCTTAAAAAGTTTGAATAACCAAGATGCATAGCTTCACATTTTTTTATGTTAAATAGAAGCTGCCATTTAGACAATTCACATGCTTTGAAAATATCTTCTTGAAGTTGTTGAGTGTCACTCTCATTCTGGATCTCTTAGTAGATTTTTGTATCATCTGCGAATAGCATGGCAACTGAAGAAATAACATCTGGCAGATCGTTAATGTACAATAAGAAAAGAACAGGTCCTAGTGCTCTTCCTTGCGGAACTCCAAAAGTTGACACCAAAAGGACTGTGCCCCAGCTTGATGTATTTCCATAAACAGTGACACGCTGTTTCCTGTTATGTAAAAAGTTGGCTAGCCATTTGAATATTAGCCCTTAGATACCATATGTCCATATTTTTTAAAGAAGCCTTTTATGGGGTACTTTGTAAAATGCTGCTTTGAAATCTAAATATATGACGTCAACTTCTTTTCCTTTGTCAATTGAACTGGACCAGTCTTCAATACGAATACACTCTATAAATTAAGCTGTGTTGTACATGAATATTCTGTTCATAATTCATGTTGATTTAATGATAAAAGCTGCTCTTAAGGACCTATTACCGATGATACCAAGGGAAAGTTGATAAATTTATGCATTGAAATTGATGGAAACGAACTAAACCTATGCAATATGAAACAAACACACAACAAAATTAATTGAAATAGGAAAGAACCGAAAACGTTGATGGTTTATAAGGAGCGACAACCCCCCCAAAAATATTTCAACTTGGTTCCCGGCATTTATCATTTAAACCAGCATGGGGCATTTCGAAAATTCCCTCTTCCACAACTTCGCCTAAGGACCAATCAAATGTTTGGACTGCACGCGAAATTTCCTGAAAGCAGACGATGTTGAGAATGAAATTCACTTGACGTTTCTTTTCGAGTATGGACGGAATAATGGTCAAAGAGAAGAAAAGTTTCGTTAATCTTTTGTTTCGACGTGATATCGGCAGTTCAAGTTCATACAGTGGGAGAAAGACTGAAGCTGAATCTCAGCACTGCAGCCAAAGTATCAAAAGTACCCTCGCGAAATACCATGAAAAACCGGTGTCCAAAGAAGACGTTGAAGGATTTCGCAACAGAGGATTTTCATACCTTGGATTTTACGGAGGCATAAGTAATTACAGCAAAGCAATAGACATTAAAAGATATAGTGATGGGAAAGTTGGACGCCCAAGAAAGCATGCCAATGACTCTCGGTTATCTAATTCTAAAAAGAGGAAGAGATGTTCGAAACAATGCACCAATGAAGGTATACCGATGGACAGTCTGGCGAACTCAAATGGTAAATAAAAGCTGTTTTGAAACTTAATGCTAATTACACATTGATTTTTACATTCATTCTCTTTTCTGATAATTCAAAAATAAGTAAGAGAATTAAGGATCAAGTACTGAACCTTTCTCTCGTCAGACCACTGAATAAAAGTGTGCCATTTGTATTTAAATGAGATAAATTTGAATAAGATGGAGACTGGTAAAGGTAGCAAATACACTATGAAGCAATCGTCACTGATTTGGCAAAATCAAATTATTCATTTGTGTTGTGTGCACGCAGGTTATTCAAGATTAAATCCTTCAACATTGCTAAAAATATATCTTATATGCCTGCTATTGGCATCCTTGCAACCACCATGGTTGTGATGGGTATTTTTTTCTTTTTGGGTTTCATAGGCGGAGGAGCTGGGGGGGGGGAGGGAGCCTGCCCCTATCCAGAGTATACTTTGCCCCCCCCATATTCACAATGGCAAATGAAGATATTTGAAAAGAAAAATGAAAGAAACGAAATTAAACAGCAGAATAAAAATAAATGTGTTTTTTTGTGCTTTATCTAATACCAATTCGCATTTTGTTACGAACAATAAACAAAATGTTTTAGACGTCATCATCGCAAATGGCAATCTGAACACATCAGGTTTATCCAATGAAAACTCAGCTCAAAAAACTACCCGGGAAGTCTTGATTGACAAAAACAGTGGTTTAAAACATGCCAAAGAAGTCAGACTCAATAGTGTCTTCAATTGTTAGCTAAAGCTTTAACAATAATTTAATTCTTTTGCTGTTCGAACAGTTGACGCCGGGCTTCGACAGTCTGGTCGCTGCCACTTTTTGATTAGATCAATACATTTGATTTCCGTGTGAGATCGAGACCTGGCATATCCTTTATTTTATTTTTTTTTTATTAAAGATACACATTTTAATACGCTTTCTTTTTATTCTTATGAATTTGTAAATGCATAGTCATGAAAAAGTTTAGGAACATTTATTCTTAGACCCCCCCATGTTGAAAACGCTCCTACACCTATGGCTTTATGACCAGTCACAACTTTGTCTCAAGGCTCGTTTAGATTACTGCATAGAGAAAAGTTTATCTACTTCATCACAATGCTTGAAGACAACAGAATCAGAAATGGTGTTGTTAAGTTTGGCAAAGTACTAACATTCATCTTCCTAGTAATGCTCAAAGGCATGCCTCACAAATGGTGTTTGTGATAAGGACAGAAAAGCAAAGTTAGGTTCCAGTTTTCTTCTTTGCCCTTTTTACAAGAAGATTTTTTTTATTTCTTTGGTGAAGCAGAGGTATAATATTTTAGCAACTGCTTTTTCGTTTAACTTTGGTGTGACAATCAGTTCAGTGAGTTCAAAGATCAAAGCATTTTTAGGAAATCTGTTAGATTACTTGAACAATGTTCTTTTATCAATGAAAGCATCATTGTGTAAAGTTAATAAGCTTGTAATTTCAATAGCATTGCCTCATAGTGAAAGCAGTAAGAGAACATGAAAGCCCATCATTTTAATTCTCACTATTTTGAACAATTTTGTTTTGATTCAATAATGTCTCTAACAACACATTGCTTGCCATTGGTATCTTTGCAGGACTGGACTCACTTCCACCATCCACAACTGTTAATGAGGTCCTAGATATCATTGAAAAGAGGAAACAAAGTATCAAGGCAAAAATAAGTGTTAAGAAGGAACATCTTTTAACAAGGGTAAAAAGATTGCCATTTCCTTTTGAAACTATCAAGTAAACAGGAATAATTTTCACTAGTTTAGAATAATACCAATGCAGAGTCAGTTCTAAAGTTTGTAGGATCTTCTACCTCTCAGATTTTGTTTGTTTTACATTTTTATCCTATTAAGGATAATATTTTCAAGTCTTGATCCCTTCTATGTAATTGCATTGTTTAAGATCCTTTGACAAAATGATGTCAAAAAAGGTAAAATCTGATTTACTTTCATTCAAATTTTGCTCAAATGGATAAGAAAAAGCTTAACTGGGGAAAAGTGATACAATTAAAACTGTGCTTATATATTCTGCATAAGCACACTCTTTATTCCATTGCAATATTTTTTATTTTTCCTAGTGATTTTCATACTTAATTGAATTGATATAACTGAATTTTAAGAGAGAAATGTTTTAAATCAAATTATAATTATGAATCACCAAGCCTTTATTCTTTAGTAGTCTTTAAATTGTAGTTTTAGAGTTAAATTCCAAGAATAAAGTTCACAAGTCCCTCACAAAAAAAGCCATGTGAACAATAGTCTTCTTATTGCACCCACAAAAAGAGAAAATGAGGACAAACTTGCATTTATTTCATTAACCCATTACCAAACAACATATGCATTCATTTCATTAACCCATTACCAAACAACATATGCATTCATGTCATTAACCCATTACCAAACAACATATGACCAGTTTGCTGCAGGTGACTCTGAAACATTATGGGAAAAGGAGAAACAAGCAATTTCTCCTTTTCCCACAATGTTTTCTGCCCTATCAGAAGATTATGTTTCTTTTTCACCACATTTTAATAAGTCATCTGCAAACCAGTTTAATTTGCGACAGTAAAAAATTTGGCATTTGGTAAAGGATTAAGCTTCATTATGTTATAGGAAGAAGAGCAAGACATTCACACAAGAGCTGACATATATGCCATAACCACGGCCCCTGATCCAAACTATTATGTTGCCTCTCAAGATGAACATCTGCTTCGACCAACAGTCACTATAGATGAATCCCGCATCAATACGGTATATCCTACAGCCAAGAAAAAGCGAAGACGAAACTATGGCAATTCAAATTGTTATGTGACATATCACAACACAGATGATATATTTGACAACACCAAAATGCTTCCTTTAGGTATAAACTTTTTCATTTTCCAGATGACTTTTGAAGCCTTTTGGTCCCGTTTGGCTAGCTATTGAAATCCAGTTCCTGTTTCAAATTTTGAAAATTCTATTTGATCTGGTTTAATTAGAAATTATTCCCCTGACATGAGCAAATTCTACTTAGATCAATTTCTGCTTCTGCCAGATTGCTAATAAAACATTCAGCTGTATGTATGCTTAACCCTTTCCCAAACAATAACGACATTTGACCACTTTGTTGCAGACGACTTCAGAAACATTGTGGGAAAAGGAGAAATTGCTCGTGCAATTTTTCCTTTTCTCACAAGGTTGTCTGCTCTATCTGAAGAATATTTTTCAATTTCATCACATTTTGAAATGTCGTCTGCAAACTCTTTCAATTTGGGACAGTCGAAAGTGTGTTGTTTGGGAAAGGGTTAAACAAGCATGAATGAGGCATGGATTAGTTAGAAGAATTCATTGTGTACCATGTTCATTAAGCAGTTTTTGTTCAGTCTAGATAAACAAGTCACAAGTTCAGATTATGTTGGGATATGTGTCACAACAACATTTTAAGTCTTAAAAGTTAAGATTAAAAAAAGGTGGCACACTTTTCTAAGATGTTTTTGAAAAAAAACACCTGTTAATTGTCTCCATAGATGTCATTTGAAACTTTTCTATAATCCCTGGTTACAAGTTTAAAATGAAAAACTCAAGATAAATTGTTCTTTTTGAACTTGAATCAAACAACCACATTTGCAATTGTTATTACTTCTCATACCAGACATATGGCTCTTTTAAACATGCTGCTAGACTGAAGGCTTATAGATATAAGGGTATAAATGTTTATAAATCCATTTTTCATCGCATTTGACCAGAAATGTACTTTTTGTAGGTACAAGGCTACTCAAGCCACCAACAAAGTTAGTGGAATTGGTGGCTCAGGCAATTGACGGGAGTCCTGACGGCTTGTTACAAGTTCAACAGATCTACACATTTCTACAGTAAAGTGTTCATTTATTTCATGATTGGGTTAATGCTGTAACCTTATTTCTATAACTTCTTAAACATTGATATACATTTATAAATGAGAAACTTTTCACAATTGATAAAAATCAATAAGAATTAAAACAGTTTTTGATCATAGCATTATATTTTCTTGTTTCAAAGCAGAGTTTTCGTTGGATAATTAACTGGATAACAAATTGATAATGATTTATTCATGAATCTTTAAACTATTGTGACAAAAGAAAGAATTTTGCGCAATAACGCATTCTTTTTACATTTTTTTTTTTTTTTTAATGTATAATGCAAAGTTGCTTGACATGCTTTTTATAAATAAGGCAAAGGATTAAACAGAGTAAAAGTCATCAATTTCTTTTTATTTCTATACATTTCTGCAAGAAAGTCTAAACCCGAATGACTTGATATTACAGAAGGATTTCATCATTAGAATGACTTGTATCTTCTTTCATAAAAGGTTATGTTATTTTTCTTTTAGGAACAGATATCCTTTCTTTAGATATATGGAAAGAAGTGCAATCAACAGTTGGAGGGTATGTTTAAAGTAATTGAAATCAACTAACAAATATTTCCATGTGCACACTAACAGGTGTAGAGGTTTCATTTAGAGCCGAGAGCCGGGGATTTCCCCCCTGCTTCTTTGACCAGAAACCACTTCTTTGCTCAGTTTTATGATCGATCTACTGACGAGCTCCCCAAAACTGCCGCTTATATATATATATTATTACAAATCATGCTCCTATTATAAGTACTAATGAAACCCCTGAGGTATGTATCAAATCTTTTCCTTATACAAATCAATATGAGCACCGTTATAGTTGTTTCTTTTAAAAAAAAACCAACATTTAAATGTAACATACTCAGGGGTGTGGAATTACTATGCCCGACTTGTCCGACCCGGGACTTTTTTCCACCGGACAAGTAGGTTTTCAAGTTGCACTTGTCTGAGGACAAGTCCTCAATTTTGCTGAAATATAAAGCCCATTTTCAATTCTTTTTCTAAATGTTGATCTTTCATGTCTTTGAAATAAAATATAACCCATGTTCCTACAGCTAAAAGTCGCTTGATTCATAAACTATTTAACACTTGTGATGCCTCTCAGTGGAAGCAGTTGCCATTGGAAAGAACAGTTTTTCTGATTGGTTAACATTATACTCTACTCAAACTCTTTTAATCGGACAAGTGAACCTTGGATACGGAGAAGTAGAAAATTTGGTCTTACTTGTCGGTGGACAAGTGTCTTACTTGTCCGCGGACAAGTTGAACAATTCTATAATTCCTCACTTGGATACTGTTTATGATGCCTGTTTTAAATCATTTACTCAAACTTCTACCTGTTACAATGTCAATGTTAGTTTAATATTCATTTATGAATTTGTTGTTTTTCTTTTATTTATCCAGAGTTCAATACGACATGCCCTATATCAGAAATGGTTTAGAAAGATCCGCTTTGATCTGTCTTACATTAGCTGTAAAGGCTGCTATTGGGCTATTAATCACAAGACAAACCCCAAAGAATGGACAATGCCAGATAGCAGTATATGGCTAAATACAGGTAATAAAACAAAACTGATCTTTATGAGAATCTTAACATATATGTTCATGAATAATTCTAAAACAAATGAATGAATTGATGAAAATGTTGATGATGACATTTGATGTACAATATTGTGCAAAAGACAACAACTTATACACCAGTATCAAAACACATGTTGTTATGACAAAGCTTAAAACAAAGCTTACTGTTCTTATGTTTCAAAATCACCCAAAGTATGTGTCAAAAGTTTGCAAATAGTCTAATCAAAGGTTTGCAGACAGCACTTCGAAAACAGTGATAGAGCACACTGTGATTTAGGTCTTGGGAAAAGAAGAGATTGCAATTTTTGAGCAATTTCTGTAAATATTATGTATGCTTCTAAGATGCTGAAGGTGCAGTTTCAATCACAATTGATGATTATTGAATTGAAAGTTTGTTTTTCAATCTGTTTATATTCAAGTTTTTTTTCTATGATTTTCTATTAAAGTAAAGTTATGAGCTTTAACAAGTGAGAAATGTAGTACATCTTCTACCAATACTGGTCACATTCAACTGCCTGAATAGAAACTGACTGAATAATTACCACCAAATGTTTTTTTTTCCCCTGTGTTGGTAGATGACGATTGCTATCCACTGGGTGGTCTCGATATTGATTCAATAACTCATACAGATATACTGGCATTACTACGCGATGAGAACTCGGATGGGGATTCCGGAGAGGTAATTAGTAACCAAGATCTTAATGCAAAGTACTATTCTGTGTCTCTCTGTCTAATTACTAATTACTGAATGTGACTAAGAGGAACAAGATGACACTTTGAGTGGGTGTTTCTGATCATCTGGGGTAGTTCACAAAACCTAATTATGGTCTACACACAATGCTATCATATTACAAAGGTATGGAGAAGTTTTCTTGAATGACTACAAATATATCTGACTTGAATTGCAATAGTATAATACCCATTCTTGGCCATTTTGTTTTTTTCATTAAATTTTGCATTTATAACTTTAATTAATAAAAGCATTCCATATTTTTCTCTGAGCAAATACAAAACTTATCAAAATTGTGCAAGACAAATTTGTAAATATTTTTGTATAACAGGTTGGGCGAGTAGCCCATAACTTCAACTTCAGTTACAGCTTACACACCTTTTGAAAGAGATTTTGTTTTTACAAAGAAGGAAATCCCATTTGAGGTGCAATTTCTCATTGATTACTTTACTCCATATTTTGTTGTCAAATGTTGTTTTTAATTGGAGCCAATCAAAATCATCAGTTGATGAAAGGATTATAGATTACTATAAATCAATTGTTTTCTTACTATTTATAGTGTCGCTTTTATTCAGCGGCTGATTGAGGAATCACGATGGTTGTAGGAACTGCTAAAATTAAAACTCAATCACCAAAGATCGCATATATGCTGAAAGAGGAATTCTATGTCATATCTTTGACAGAGCTCTAAATGAATCATGTTTTTATTTTTTATCTTGTTCAATACTAGTATGACCGAGTCATCTTCAAACAAATCAATAATTAGATACCTTTCAACACTGGTCTCTAAATAAAGCTTTTAATTTGAATAGATGACAATTATGTACTATTTATCTTTCTAAAGGGTGTAATAGCAGTAGCCAGAGAGTTTGGTATAGAGCTAGAAGACCCATTTGGAGTAGAGGAAAGTCCCAACCAACATGCCGAGTCCCCTGTAAGAGAACTTGACCCTGTACTGGCAACTTGTGCCCCAGGCCTACTAAATGAAGGTATCTATGAACAATGAAAGCCCTTTAGAAAGACTACTTGAATGAAATTGATAATCCTTAGAATTCTATTTTTGTTATAATGCTTCCTATTCCAATATGCAAGTGGTACATGTTTTTTTTCTCTATAATTTAGAATGGTCATTACCTGGGGGTTTTCAGAATGGATCAATCACAAAATTCCATATGAAGGCATGGGTTTTAGACAATTTTCTTTGGAAAATGGGCCATAATAATAGAGATATTGACCCGAAAGTGTCCATTTCAATAGCATGAGTGTGGACTGCAGAGGATTTATCCTAGAAATAGTCTATATCTATTCCTTTAACCCTTTAAGGTATAGAGATAAGGCTTATCAGTGACACTATAGGTATAAACCATCCGATTATCGAAGACCATTAACGCATACATAATTAGTCACCCTGGGTACCTATTTGCACAGGCTTATCTCCGATAATTTTTATTGATTGGGGTACTGTTAATCAAACCCAAATCAATGCATTTTACATTCATCTAATAGATTTTCTCAAAGAATAAAAGACGACGAGAACAAAATTTCCTTTAAGTTGATGTTTTTTTCTTTATTTAGTGATACATTCATATCAGGATTAAGTTGTAGAAAATTAAACAAACAATGAAAATGTATATTACGGTGTGAATTATACAAAATCTAAAGTAATAATATGACTTATGTGTTCACCCTGAGAGATCCCTAATTTGTTTTTCTGTTTTGTCATCAATTGCAGGGAATTTTGTTGCCGAAAAATACCATTCATGACTCGAGATACATGCTTTGTCTTTGCATATTTCTCAACAAAGCTGAATCGTTTTATTTCAATTCCCATTCAAACCGTTTCCAAAATGAAGAAAAGAATGTTTTTCAACGCAATATTGCTTTGTAAAGAAGTTAAACCTGGTCCTTCTAATAAATGTAAAACAGTAAAAATCAACTCATTTTGGCAACGAAACATGCTAATATTTCCGTAAAATACGTGTCCATGGGTGATGAATTTACCAAAGGCTCGTAGTTGTAGTCAAAGTCGGAGGAATGATCCAATTTGCTTGTCCGTGAATTGGTAATATTTATCAACATTTAATCATCTTCAGGCTTAAAAAAAAACGATCAAATTACTGCTCTGAATCTACATTGATGTCTGACTTGCGATCGGAAACACCAAATTGGCTAAATATTTTATACAGGCCGTCTTTATAACGTCAATTATTTGACGGCTCGATTTTCAATCGCCTTTAAACTTTGAACAATAGCTCCGTGTCATAAACATTCTTTACAGGTCGCGTGCCGTATGCTCTCGTTTTAATTGGATAGTATTTTTAGAAATGTGTTAAGTTACTAAAGAATTGCATGAAACCCTTATCGGGTCTTTACAAATCGGCAGTGTTTTGATCTTTTATGACCGGAAGACTTCTCATTAATTGGATTGGTAATTTGGATTCCCTTCATCTCAATTTGATAGCGTTATTTCCATAAGCGTGTCGTGAGACCATTATCAAACGATTCTCTCTAGAGCAAAAGTTTAAACTTTGACCCTACAATTTTATCATCGGAAATGAAAGAAGACATATTTATTTAAGAGGAAAACAAACTTTGGAGAAAATGACGTGTGTGCAAAGATGTGTTATTAAGAGCTAAAGTTGAATCAATTTTTCAGCTGTCAAAAAGCGTTCTATGCGGTAATCGATAGAACGTCAAAATAGGTTTTATACGGTAATAGGTATAACGGCGAAAAGGGTTTTATACGGTAATCGATAAGGCGGCGAACGGCGCTATATACCGTAAAGGGTTAATTTATCTTTTTCAATAAATGGAATTTTGTTACTGGTTCTAATCAAGACAACTTTTAGGCATTATCATAAAGTATAAAAGCTGCTATTTTCTTCATTGCTTTTGATAAAACATTTTGACAAAAGAGGAAATTGCTGGTAAGAAACAAGTTCTCCAATGTCACAATAGTTCTTATATCTCCTTGTGCAAGTGAGCTAACAAGAGAGCAATTGAAGGTATTTTTCACAGAACAAAAGTGATATGTCCTTTTTGAGAACTTATACCCTGTAACTGGTACAAGCTTAATTTCATTTACACATACAATTCTAGTATTTCCTATGTTTCAGATATCTACTTGTCAAGTACTGAGTCCTCAGGAAATGAAAGCCCACTTGTCAACAATCCATCCTACTTCCAGTATTCTGATTCAAGTCAACCTTATGATTCATACCCCAGCAAAACGGATCGAACAAATTCAACTGATCAGCCAAGGAAAGAAGAGCAATCTAACAGACCGAACCAAGGAAAGAAAGTCCAGCGGGTGAATAAACCCTCTGTCCTTTCGCCTATAGTTAATTGGACCCCTAATTGGGAGGAGTATGGATCCTACATTCTTTCACCGCAAAGTGTCTCCAGTCAACAACATCTGTTTGGTGTTCAGTTAGGGAAGCCTGAAAACACAAGTGGATATCGAGAAAGACGCAGTTTGTTAGAAAGTAAACATAACTACAGGTCTGTCATAGAGGATGTTAACTTTATTTTAGCCAATACACCCACCACCAATGTTTCCAACAGTACCAGTGATATTGGGTCTGATGTTGAGGTTATCGCAGAGTTTACAAAACCAAGTTCAGAAAGTTCAGTAGATGATCCAGAGGATTTTTACTTGCTTGATGTGTGAGCTCGACTGTCAAAAAATGGCATCTTGTGTCTTCAATAAAACAAACGAAGACTGATTACTTTAAATGAATTGGTATATTGGTGAAGTCTGTACAGATGTAGAAAGATATATTTTTAACTTGTTTGAACTACTTTCATGTCTTCTTTTTTAAAGAGTATGATCCATTATTTGTGACAGTTCTAGACAATGAAATACTGTTGTTGTAGGGACCAATATAATTTTTGTTTACAATTTCTTTGACCCTTAACCCTTTCCCAAACAACAAATTTTCGACTGTCCCAAATTGAAAGAGTTTGCAGACATCATTTCAAAATGTGATGAACAACATTCTTCAGAAAGAGCAGAAAACCTTGTGGGAAAAGGAAAAATTGCTCGTTACGACCAATTTCTCCTTTTCCCATGTTTTTCTAAAGTCATCTGCAACAAAGTCGTCAAATGTCATTATTGTTTGGTAAAGGGTTAAAAGGCCTTTGCAGATCTGAGCAAAACTTTTGAAATAGAGAATTTTGCATCCAGTTTTGTATATGTAGGACAAATTTAAAATTTGTTGGGAATTTCTGTTTCAAACAGGACATATATAGATCTATTTTTGTTGAAATTAACTGTCATAGTGTAATGCAGTTCTATTGGCCAATCAAATTATTTCATGCAGAATTTTGACATCATGTAGTTCTTAGAAAATCTTATAAGGATTTCTTCACCCATGGTGCATGTTACTAATTTTATATCTATAATCTAATTAAATGGTTATAGTTTTAATGCAATAATGATTGAGTTTGATACTTATTCATGAATTTAGTTCTCAATCTGGCAAAATTTTGCCATCAAAGATCTTGAAAAAATATTAACTGTTAAATGCATGTTTTCAATTTTATACTCATAAGCAATATAAGTTAAGTAAAAGCATGTAAATATTCATATTTTTCATCATTTATTGTTTTATGGTTATATATTGGAAACATAACAGAATTCTACCAAAGAATTCAAATATCTCTACTGTCTAAATGCATGTTTACAATTTATAACACAATCTTATCTCAAGTATAAGCATATGTAGATTTCTTTTGTACCTGTACTCCTATCTGACGAGTAACAAACAAATTTAGTTTTAAATTTAAGCTGATTGTTCACGTATAAGAAAATGAGAAAGTAAAATAAGACTAGCGTATGAAAAGTCACTTTTGACAGCTTGTTTGGTTCAAACAAATGGAATGGTTTTGAATTCATGAAGCAGTGGCTATTTTTATCCACTAGTCACAAGACTAAACATCTAAAGCCCTTTGCTTGCATACTTTTCTCGTCTGCAAACTCTGTCATGCTTCCACACAAAAAAACGACAAAAAGTTTTGAAGAGGCCTCAACATAAGGCTATGTAGCTAAATTTTCTCTTTAATTTGTTACATTTTGCAATAAGACATTTGTAAATGAAAACTGCACTTGACTTTAAGAGATTCAGTCTCTCTTTATCACCCTACTTCCTGATTGCTTAGCAAATCTGTGTCGTATTTAGAGCTGAATCAATGAAACATCATAAATTGATTGACTTAATGCCGTCTTCATGCACTGGGTGTGTACTTACAGGTAAAGAACATTGATTGATATCCATTCACATTCTGATTTGTTTTGCATGTTTGTGCTTATCTGTGAATAAGCAACATTTAGACAAGAAGTTTCAATTTACACAAGAAACATCCCTGATCAATGAATTTTCAAACAGTTATTAAGAGTTAAACCCTTACCTGAAGTGGGGAAAATTACATGTTCTCAGTGAAATTGGGGTTGTTTAAAGTCTCAATGGATTAAAAAATCATTACAAAAAATACAGAAAAATAATTGTTTAATCATAAATTATGTCTTAACATGTATATGTTGTATTGAATTGAACAAGTTATTGAAATAAACTGATAATGAACTCTCTTTCCATCTTTTACTTGAATTTAAAGCTATGCCATGAATGTTTATATTCCATAACTTGACATGTGACTTCCATATGAAAAAGAAAGATACCCAATCTATTTTTACTTTTGTGCCAAAGGTTTCTGGATGAGCATTAATTTGGTCCAATGAAATGGTTACAGGTTAAAAGCTTAAACAAACCTATGTAAAAATGGTAATATAGATTGTAAACAGCAAATCCACATTTGTTTCAATAAATTTTAACGGCAATCACATAGAAAGTTCTTTTTTTTCCATACCTTAATGTCTGTTATCTTTTTCCTTTTTTTTTCAATTTGAACAAATTACAAAATTGCCTGAAGGAATAGGTTTAAGGATATGCCTGTATCTTGGAACACACCACAAGTCACAGTTATAGATCGCAAACGTATGATGAATCTTATTGCATTCCAAACTTGGTTCTTATCACAACAGTTTTTATTTGAAATAACACTTTAGCACTTCTCTAAAATAACGGCGATTCCTTGGCCACCTCCAATACATGCTGAGCCAAAAGCAAGCTGTTTGTTTTGGCGTCTGAAATGAGAAAACATATGTTAAATGGTTTTACAAGTGACGATACTATATCAACTTGTTCTTAGTTCACTTTCGACACTAACTTCTTTTATATACACCTGTCTTTATGCAACAAGCAGGGGACTTGAGGTAGAACACCCATAATTCACCATTTTAAAACATTTTCTTTCATAGTATTACTTTGGTCATTCTTGGTATACATCTGAGTGAGCCAGAACTACTAGTATAAAACTGAATAAACTGCGCAACTATACCTGCCTTGTTGCAGTCATGTACATTAATGGAAGAAGACGAATAAATCTGGCCCCAAACCGGTGCATGCTGAGAACAACCGATGAAAGAAAATTTTCAAAATGGCAGATTATGGGTATTCTACCTTAAGTACTCAATAAGACAAAAGAGGAAACTTACTAGTCAGCAAGTTTACTCTTTTTGGTAATGTCAAGTGTTCTCCCAATATCATAGACATCATTTATCTTTTTATAATTGATATCTTGTAACCCTTTCCCAAACAACAAATTTTCAACTGCCCCAAATTGAAAGAGTTTGCAGACAACATTTCAAAATGTGATGAAATTGAACAATATTCTTCAGAAAGAGCAGAAAACCTTGTGGGAAAATGAAAACTTGCTTGTTACAAACAATTTCTCCTTATCCCACAATGTTTTCTAAAGCCGTCTGCAACAAAGTCGTCAAATGTCGTTATTGTTATGGAAAGGGATAGTTTTGAGTACTTGAGATCAGAGGAGCTAGGTTCATTTCCTAAAATGGGCAAATTATGTCACAGGTAGGTAAGTGTTAAGTTAGGATTTTTCAGGTAAATCGTCTCCGGCTTTTAAAACATTTCCTATAAGCGTCCATGTTAAGTAGTTCAATGTATATGGAGGTGTTGACCATCATTTTAAATCAATATTTTTAAACGATTCAAAAATAATACTGAAGTCATAAGTTGTGATATACACTGCAGACTCATTATAACGCGGTCGTCGGGAGCCATGATGCTAGATCCGCGTTAATAGTGGGGTTGACAAATATAACGCGAGGTCCCTTACGCGCTATATGCCAGACCATAACCACTTAAGAAACAATAAGATTCAAGAAGTAGTCTATTCATATTTCAAGATTGTGTTGAGTTACGGACTTATCATTGAATTTATTGTGAATAAAAGAAAAGCAAATAAAAAACATAATCAAAACTTACATGTTTAACTATATATTCCTTTTTATTTGTTTCATTACGATTCAAGTTAAGGATCATTGATAGAGGCATGTGCAGTTTAAATACACACTACAGAAAAAGGAGGGTGGATTCAGTTAACCCATGTTCTATTTATAGATTTAAACTCCAAGTTAGGAGTGAGTAAATTTTATCGAAGTTCTCCCAGCATGTGTACCTAATGCTTTACCATTTAAACTAGGTGTAAAACACTCCCCTGAATAAGCGTGTACAAACTAATGATATTATGTAATTTATCAACACTATGTACACACAGATTTAAATCTTCCCTCGGGTCACGGATTGTGTACGTATAAAGGCCACGCGCTTTGTTTAAAAGACCGTGACAAACAATGGGGATTACCCAGGGAGTTATTGATTTTCACGCCTTCGGAGTGCAATTTGTAGGTAGACTTTCTATTTAGGATGCCGACCGCGTCATTTTGCAGAAAGGGGGAGATTTAGGCTATTGTTTAAGCCCTAATGTGCTTGAAATTTTGGGAGCCATAGGAGACCCGCGTTATAATGAGTATCGCGTTATAACGGGTCGCGGTATAATGAGTCTGCAATGTATATCTGGGGTTTTTTAATCAAATTAATTGACTATTATATTTAAGATCTATAATTGAAAACGAAAGAATAATGAATGAAGTCTTGTGAGAAACAATATGGCGGCTTCCATATTGCTTCAGAAGTGATTTCATTGGAAAAACCAAATGGGTTCAGGTTGACAAGACGGTTCATATTAATCTTAACTCTTAATTCTTGCTCATGTTACATTGACATTTACTTAACCTAATTTTCAAAGTGTAAGTCCTGCTATAATACAGAGAATATTTACCTCAACTCATGCACTAAGTGTGCTGTAATTCTCGCTCCTGAGGCAGCTAGAGGATGTCCAAGAGCAATTGCGCCTCCGTTCATGTTTGTCTTGGCTCGATCGAGCCCAAGTCCTTTCTCGACAGCCAGGAATTGTGCAGCAAAGGCTTCGTTGACCTGTTTAAAATGTGAATACATACTCTTTTACATACATCTGTAGCTTTTGTGATTTGCAATGAAAACTCCTTTAAATAATCAAAATGTTTCTGAATGGGAATTATTGGCAAAACTATAGATACAAATCAGTGTATAAATCAAATTATAATGAATGGCTGTCTGCTTTGATTTTTGCAAAAGAGTGTCTGTGAAAACAACCGAGTATGTTGCTTGTTGTTGTCATCATCATATTTTGAAAAATTGCAACTGCCACGGAAGCTGGATTGTTCTTGCTCTGATTGTGCATAAGCAGCCTTGGAAACTTTTCTAATTTTCCTTTCTTTTACTATTGACATGATTATCTTGTTTGCTATTCTTCTAACTTTTTTTAAATTTCACTTTGTCTTTTTAATCTTTGTCTTAAACACACCATTGTGTAATTGTCAAATATGACAGAACAACTTATCAACTTAGGAGTGGATGCTCAGAATGTGTAGGCTACCCATTGTCTCTTGTGGAACATAGTTGACCCAGTAGACAGCCAGGAACCAGTTAATTGTCCTTACCTCACAAATATCCATGTCCTTGATCTCTTTACCGGCAGCCTTCAGGGCGCCTTTCCCAGCAGGGACTGGTCCAATACCCATGATCTTTGGATCACATCCTGTAAGGCAAAGTATACACATCATCCTCACAAGTACATATCAAATTTGTAACTAACATAGTACTGTTGGGGGAGAAGGGGCACACACACCGTATTATATCTGCTGAAATGATGTCAAAATAACTGTGTCCACCATGATATCAGTATTATAGTATTAAGTAAAGATTACATAAGCATGAAAACCAGATCATAAAATAGTTTAAATTTAGATAAATGCAAATAAACAAAAAATCAGGGAAAAACTTTGAAAGGGGATCCTTCATAGACCATCCATATCATTAACAGTTTTAAATAAACACCTTTTTTGATAAAAAGAAAATTAATAGGATTACCCTGTATCAAAATCTTCCAAATAATTATTAACAGATGTAAACACAAATAAAAATCACACAGTGTAATTAGTTCAGGCCTGCTAATTTTCAGGCTTTGAGATTTTAAATTTTCCTTCTTAGTTCATAATGAAGATGTTTAAATTCAGGCTTCAAGTAATGATTTTCAGACTTGAGCATTCCTAAATAATAGCAAAATGTTAATTACCTGCTATTCCATACGACACAAGTCGTGCTAGCGGAGTGAGATTGTGTTTCTTAATGGCCTCCTCACTGGCTACAACCAACGCAGCGGCACCATCACAGATTCCCTGTCAAAAATTAAATTCAAACACATCTTGTATCTCCTATAACAAAGTCCCTCTCCAAAATTCACAAATCAATCGTTCAGTATAACCCTGGTTTCATAATGGTAAAAAGACTTAACAATGCCTAGAACAAAGTTATCAAAATACTTATTGTGCTTTACTTAACACCAATGGAAATCAGTATTTAAGCTGTACGCCTAAAGGGAGTGAATGAAGGAATGAAGGGTGTTTTAAGGCGCATGGACAGTTAAGGTCATTTAGTGCGCTTTATGATGATGTGGATAAATGTATATTGAATCATTAACAGGCTAAAATGTATTGGGTTAAAGAAAAAAAAAATAGAAAATTTGTAACGAGTAAACGATAGTAAATAGATAATTGTCACACACCTAAAGCGTAGACTCACTTTCTTCCACTTGACCCTTCAAACCTCTAGCACTTACCGATGCATTTCCAGCTGTCACTGTGCCATTCTTTTTGAAAACTGTGGGAAGTTTGGCTAGAAGCTCTGGCTTGCTCTGTGGTTTGGGATGCTCATCAATTTCAAACATTACTGGGCCTAAATAATCAAGGTTTCATATAAACAAGGTTTCATATAGCAAGGTTTACTATAAACAAGGTTTACTATAAACAAGGTTTCTTATAAACAAGGTTTCGTATAAACAAGGTTTTGTATAAACAAGGTTTTGTGTAAACAAGTTTTTGTGTCGAGTTTTGTGTAAACGAGGTTTCATGTAAACAAGGTTTCGTATAAACAAGGTTGCATGTAAACAGAGTTTCATATGAACAAAGTTTCATGTAAACAGAAAATGTTTTCTTCATTTATATCCAAATTTGTCAGTTAACCCTTTACCAAAAGCCAAATTTTCAACTTTTCGAAATTGAAAGAGTTTGCAGACGATATTTCAAAATGAAATGAAATTTAATAATAATTTTCTGATAGGACAGAAAACATATTGGGAAAAGGAGAAGTTGCTCGAAAAGAGCAATTTCTCCTTTTCCCACAATGTTTTCCAGAGTCTTCTGCAACAAAGTGGGCTACAGTGGTGCAGTGGTAGAGCGTCTGCCTCTTTTACCGTAGGTCCCGGGTTCGAATTCCCGTTAGGCGAGGTGAGAATTGCTGGGACTAACCCACAACTCGGCGCGAGTACTGGTGCAGTATCTAGGAAGCAGTCATTGAGAGTGAATTAAATAAGCTTCAAGCTTCCGTCACAATCGATGTAAAATAAATAAGTTTAAAAAACAACAAACTGGTCAAGTGTCGTTATTGTTTGGTTATGGGTTTATATACCCTAACTTTAGTCATTTTTGATAAATAAGTGTTAAATATTTATCACAATATTTCCTACTCTTATCAGAAATATTCATCATTGACTCCTGTGTACAATTCTATCTTACCAATGTATTAATCGATCTGTGTCCATTATTATGGAGAAAAAATATTCCTGTAACTATTTGCAAGGTTCATCAACTTTAATAAAACACAATGGGAGCTATGGAACTTTTGTCCTGCACCTCTGTACAGATAGATATATAAACATAATGAAGATTCATCTACATATCATTTATACTTTCTGAGATTTGGTCTTGATAAAAGTTTGTTATAACAAACATCAGAAAATAGTTTCTGATAAAAAAAAAGATATACAAATAAACAATGGTTGCAGTTTTTGGTAATGCATTAAACACCGTATCAACAATTTATCAGTTATGTAACTGTTTCCTGGATCCACCATTACTAGGCTAGGGCCCTGAAGGGTTGCAGTTTTTGATAGTTTACTAATGCACAATTGGTTTCTGAAGGGTTTGTTAGTAGATGTCATCAAAATAAGTAAATGTGGTAGTATGTCTAAATATATCTGCTCACAGTCTTAAAATATTATGACAAACCTGAAGCTCAACATCAAGATATAAACTATCAAATACCTTTTTTGCCTTTCACTTCTATGGGAGTTATCTCTGCTTTAAATACACCACTTTCCTGAGCTGAAATTAGAACAGTTTAACCTTTATAATGCTGGAACCGACTTTATGCTTATGCAAACAGGTTAGATCCAGGCCAGCCGCCACTAAATTGGCAGCTGGTCTGTGATCTAACCTATTTGCTACTCTGGGTAATTCCTCAACCAAATTAAGCAGATATTTAAGGATTTGGAAAGCAGACAATATAAAAATCTATTTTTTAGAAAATTACCCAGTATTCAAAGAATATATAATGAGATAGCACGCATACTCCAAAGATTCTTGGAAAATAAGCAAAGATTCAATCAAGATATGTACCATTGTCAAACACTTAATAGGCTACAGCTGCTATATATGACATTTGCACATTACTTAATCTATATGTCTGTATTTTTTTTATTTGACATTACTGCAGTTAAGGCCACTTACTTAACTTTAAAGTTAATCTATTAAAATAGTTACAAAAATGTCTTTTAACACTCATCTATTCAAATTCTTTTTTTAATGACTGTTTTTGCTGTTCTTACACTGACTAAGGTCATGGTAAATTAATATAAAGAGAATTCTTGATCAAGGCCAACACTTCATTTATCCCTCTAACTGAAGAAAAAATATGATATGCTACGGCTTTCATGGATATCCAACATTACTAGACTGGGGCTCTGAAGAGACTTGCTAAAGGACATTCCCATGAAACCAGTGGTGTCAGTGAACCACAGAGTTCAAAGTCTGCAACCGTAACCATTTGGCCACAAAGGACCCCAATTTCGTTTAGTAAACAGCATTTATTTTCGTTCTTTGTTTGGGTCCGGAAAAAGGACCCTATCCCAATCAAATCTATGTAACATTTTTCCCAAATTTAAAATTTCCCCCAAATTAGACCTTAATTCTCTAATACACATTTGAGTTTTGAAATTTTTTTTGACTCAAAGCATATATTGACAAAGTAACTGTACTATTTCTGCAGTGTCCATAAAGAAGAAATAAGCTAATAAGAAGAGTTTTCTATTATTTGGAAACAAATCCCAAAATTCCCAATAATATGAAAAATGATTCAAAATGACGCCAATTTCCCAATTGCCACGGCACCGGACCCTTTCCCAAGTGGTGAAAAAAAACGCTGGTAAAGACTTTCAATCCTCCTACCTTTCCCCCATCTTTGTTGGGATTGGAGAGCAAAATCGTCGCAGTCCTGCCTGGATATCCCATATTGCTCTGCCAGGTTCTCTGCTGTTATGGCCATAGGGAGCTTGGTGTACGAGTCTGTAAGGGCAGACCACATCATATCCTCCAACTGGAAAAGTCATTTGTTTGTTTATATGGTGTTTAACGCCGTATCAACAGTTTTTCAGTTATATAACGGCTATCTTGGATTCACCAGTACTAGGCTAGGCTTTGAAGTGACTTGCCAAGTGTCACTCCCACGAAACCAGAGGTTTCACTGGGGCATGAACTCTGGACACCCACGTTCTTAGTCTGCCATCTTAACCACTGGGCCATGCAAGGCCCATGAAAAGTCATGTCAAAACATCTCAAAAATTTCTATCTGACAAAAACATAAAAATTTAGCAGTAATTATTCCAACACAACATTTGGCTTATGGCAGTTAAAAACTATGAAAAATGAAATTATCTTCGTGATATATGGTGGATATCATTGCAACAAAAGGAGAAATTTCTTATTGCATATTTTAAATAATTAAGGATTCAATTTATTGTTTATTCCAATCTCTTTAAGAAAGGAAATAATTAATTCATTTCTTACAGTTTTAAAACTCATGAAGAGTGTTGACATTAAAATATTTTTAATGAATTCAGTCTTAACAAAAAGCAATTATATAAACATGTTACAAACACCGTAGTATAGGTAAAATCAACCTCTCATGGGATGTTAATGATTCAATTAAACAATACCAAGCCTGAGATAAGGGGTGATTGCAATATCTGCGGTTATCTACCTACAGTTGCACTTAAGCTATATCACTTGTTTACATTTTTTTAACTCAGACATATACTGTGTTGTACCTTTAGATTATCAGCACTTTTATTCAAGGAATTATTGAGGTATTGTTCACCAACATTCACCGTCTGTTGCCCTTTAGGCATGAATAATTATGATGCGGTATATTCAATACTCGACAGTCTTCCCAACACAGTCAATAAACTATAGAGCTATAAAAATTTTATATCAACAGGATAGCTTAGTAGTATTTACAAAATAATGCATGTGAATGAACCATGTGGTCAAACATTCCGGACGGCTCCGAGGATATTTTTTTATGCTCAGTAAAGCGTGTAATTCATGCTTATGTGGCAGGTCAAAAGACTGTGAATGTTGGTGAACAATATAAATTGAATACACACCTGCATTGGTTCACCGAGTTTAGTACCAAATCGTATGTTCCTGATTGCATATGGTGCCATGCTCATGCTGTCTGATCCTCCAACCAAACATATCTCACTCTCTCCAAGGCTGATCTCCTGTAAACACAAACATTTCAAGTCAAGGGTTCAATGCAAGACTATAGTAAGTGCTTCATAAGTAAGTGCCGGTTTCATTCAGTAATGACGGATTCATAGATTGGTTGTTGTAGAGAATTAATAAAAAACAAAACACATTGAATAATGATTTTCGTTGCAATTAATCATCCAAAATTAACTTTAAAAAATATTGGTCAGATGTGTTAGAGCACATGTTTTTTCAGTCGATATAGATTCCGTTTGAATTGAATCGCAAGATTTATGACATCATTAAGCACTTTAGATCAATAATAACATGTTATATGAGACCTTTAATTCACCTACCTGTGATTGTGAATCAAATGAAACTTCATGTATATCCAAATACAATAAAATGACAATGGCAAAATAATATGGTTAAAGGACTCTTGGGTGATTGTGAATTACAGGGGTTGTCGATCGGCGAAACAATACATGATGTGTGATTTGAGCATATGGTGCAAATGTGACAGATTAGTGTGACTTTGCATCGCAACTCTTTATCCTTTTAACGTCAAACATTGCCATGTCGTAACAAACATAAGAATATATGAATATGGCCATTAGATTTGAGTTATTAGAAATTATCACAGTCTTTAACAATAAAACATACATGGCACATTAATCATAATTACAACGTAAAATCAAGATTAAGTTGCTATCTTTTATGAAAAACAAAATTAAAAACATTTTTAGATAAAAAAAGAAGTAAGGAATGCATATTGTCACTATTGAGCATGACTAAAATGTTTTAAGAAATCGAATATCTGATTGAAAAAGAATCAACATAGCAACTGAATAATGTAATAGATGAAATCGCTGATTATGACTTTAAATATGTATAAAAATAAATTCTATTATCTCTTACAAGCATGCGTTCATTTGTTACACTTATAATTTTTAATATTCAGCTTTATTTTTCACAAATGTTATGCTAGCTGTTCAGTATCAATGCAATTTATCGATACCGTTCAAACCGGAACTACTCCAGACACTGTTGCATTGTGGACCTCCCTGAAAGCGGGTGTGTACCTGTGCAGCATTAATGACTGCCTGAAATCCACTACCACATAGTCTGTTTACGGTCAAAGCCGGGGCTGCTACAGGTACTCCACACTTCAGTGACACATGTCGGGAAATATAGCAGGCATCAACAGCTGAACCCTGGAATTGAAGAGCATTTCCAGGGTTCAATGCAAGACTATACTCACTATAGTAAGTGCTTCACAAACATGAAGCACTTACTATAGTCTTGCATTTAACCCTCAATATTTACAAGGTTTTTCCTGACCTCAGACTTATATAGTAAATGAACCTCAATTCCTGGAAATTACCCTAAGGATCATTATTTTCAATTCACAATTCCATATATATGTATGGTGTTTAACCCAGTATCAACAATTTTCAAGTTAATTAATGGCTTTCCTTGATCCACCAGTACTAGGCTAGGGTTCTGAAGTAGCTTGCCAAAGGTCATACTGGAAAAGAAGAGCATTTTTTAAAGGCTTTTTCTTGACATCCGATTTACAAAGTTAATACACCTCATTTCCTGAAAATGACCCCAAGGATCATTATTTTCCTTTCACAATTCAGTAGTTTTTTTATGAAACATTTTGTGTTATTATTAAGTATTAAGTCTCATTCCCCAATCTCTAGAGTATACATTTTTCTAAAATTAAATGGATCCAATAAGAATGAAGGACGTTCCAGTATTATAAAGGTTAAACATTCCACCATAGTAGAATCAGGTATTTGTAAAATGGAACACATTGATTATTGGACACTTTGCTGCCAGGGCATAACATACATTTTAAAGGTGCTTGCTTACATAAGAGATAGTTTCAAAGTCAAAATAAAATGTAGAAATAATGCAGCAAATTTACTTGGCAGCTGGCCTGTGTTCCAACCTGCTTGCATAAGAATGAAGATGGTTCCAGCCCTATAAAGGTTAAAAAGACAAAAGCCTCTTACATGAAACCCTGCAAAATAAACCAAACAAAACTAACCTGTAGAACATTGCCAATGGTGACAGAATTGATCAGTTCTGGGTTCACATTGCCAGCATCAAGAGCAGCTTTGCAAGCCACCTCTTGTAGTCGAGTTGGAGAAACAGTTTTAAGCGTGCCACCATAGGTCCCAAATGCAGTCCTTTTGGCTGCCACAATGAACACATTGGAAACACCTTGAACAAAAATAAAACAAATTCTGACCATAAGAAACAAGAGGGTGTAAAATTGTTTGTATGGTGTTTAACGCTGTATCAATAATACAAATGTTCAGATATGAAACGACTTTCCTGGATCCACCAGTACCAGGTTAGCAGGGGTGGCAAAATCAATTGTCCGAGTTGTCCGAGTCGTACATTTTCGTCAACGGACAAGTGAAAAATTCCGTATGCGTTGTCCGTGGGCAAGTGAAAAATCCAGATTTCTGAATCACAAAAAAAATAATCTAGCGACGTTGTTTTTAATTTTAATCAAAGCCGATATTGACTTTTCAATGAATGCATAAGAAAGCGGATGTTAACATATGTCCGTATGGTTAGGTCTAAATATCGATCTGATTGTCGCAGTATCAGACCAAACGTCGTAGAAGGGATGCAACTCTTACTTAATTTCATTATGGTTGAGTCGTAGTTACTGTTATTGTCTGCTAAAATGTAACATATTTTCGCGTCTCGAGAAAGCAGACGATGGATCGTTTTTTGATCAAATCACCCTCTGCTAGTTCCAAATCTAAGAGTGCAGACGAACTTCCGCCTCCCAAAAAGTCTCCTTAGGAGCTGTCTAATCAGGGTATACTTTATTTGCAAAAGATGACTCAACACATCACCAGGGCTGAACGAGTAAAAGCTGCTTCAAGCATGAGACTGATTTGGCTAATACTTGCAGACTCTAGTTAGAAGATAAAAGTTGTTTGTATTTTTAATTATCTGTGTATGGGGCAGAGATCTAGCTAAAACTTTTAAGCTGCCTTAATTAATACTGAAGTTAGGTGTTGTTTCATTTTCTTATGGGTTATATTAAATACTGTTATTATAAATGCCATCTGTTTTATATTTATTTCACTCCAGACAACCTGGTTTGAAAAGTTAATTTCTATCCCTGAAGCAATATACGGACAAGTGCACTTTGGGTACGGACAAGTGATAATTTCAAATTACTTGGACAAGTGATTTTTTTCGAGATTTCGCCACCCCTGGTTAGGGCTCTGAAATGACTTGCCAAAGTAACTCCCACATAACCAGAGGTGTCATTAGGGCTCGAATCCCGGCAAGCAGAGTTCTAAGTCCGCCATCTTAACAACTGGGCGGTCCATGGGGATTCAGAAAAATCTCGGCAAAGTTGAACCGGCCAAAATGTAATTTGAAGTGGTCATTTTGGCCTGCGGCATTTTCTTATTGAGAACACCGGTAGCAAGTTATGATTGAATTAAGGTAATAATTTTCTACGAAAAACTACTCCCGTGTGGTTTGCGGAGTAAGAAAAGAAGTCAGAACCACCCTTGAAATGGTCTAAGAACTTCAAATGAGGTAGTCGGTTCAAACTTAATAAAGTCAAGGTAGATGGGGTTGTACTGAATGACAGGAATCTCTTAATTAACGTGTTGTCTAATTAAATTATTTTCCATAGCAAGTCTTTGATCACCAAGTACTGTCAAAATTTCTAAATTGTGTGTGAAATTTAACATTTCGGGTCAAATTCGATAACGCCCGGCGTTATGAATTTTGACCTCATAGAATTGTCTTTATCCAAACTCTTTCAATCTTTCAGTAACTCAAAGTATCTCTGAAATTTGAAGAGAATCAATACATTTTAAAAGATATAAAAATAAAAATCCTGTTTGTATTGGTAATGAACTAAAAAACTGAGATAAACTCACTCCTTGAGACGACCATGGCTGCAGATCCGTGTGCTGTTGTTGTAGTTATACATACTAGGGGAAATAACTCGTTCAGAATAGTCAAAGATGTTAAATGACACCCTTTTGATAGTCCGAATGATCCAGACGTAGATATTTCACTCTACTCTATGTCACGCAGTTACAGCTTGGATCATCCGAGTTACCCTTTTGAAGAAATTTTATTCTGTGTTGCTGTTTTAGTTGATCTTTCACAGCGGATATGGTCACTAAAATGAATACTCGAATATACTAATAGTTACAAATGACAATAAGATGTATGTTATTCATTATTCATTGCGAAATATATATATATATATATCAAATTATAAAAATCAAGGTGTAGTAATGAAATGCATCCCTCGCACGTTTATAATTTAAAGAATAATGTCATATTCGCAGACCAATATACAGGTAATGTAACGATTCGCCACAATAACGACTCGCCACAAATGATAACGATTCGCCACAAGCCAATTAACGGTTCGCCACAAACCAATAACGATTCGCCACAGTTTTGAAATGTTCTAATTAACGGCCAATTAACGAGTCGTGAACTTGAAAACGGCGATGATTGTGCAACAATATTTAATGATAATAGCTCAACCGATTTTAATTGTTGTTGTATTTTATAATAACAGGTACGGATTAAGCTAAAACAGTTTATTATAAGGGAATATTTAACTACAAGGAAAACACAAATGAACAATGTATTTATTTTATGTTATCAAACATGCAATTACACATGAAACATGAAACTTAAATATATATTCAATAGAGTTTTTAGGGCACATATACATAAGTCTTGTCTAAATTGGCCCGTACATGTTGGAACATTTTTTTAATAGTTCGCTCGTGGTGATTCCACCCTATCAGTAGGTTTCCCACGCAGCCCAGATTCGTCCTTGGAGAGTCCTCGTCATTTTCGTCTGCGCCCGCTTCAATTTCCCTCCCGAACAAGTCGTACCTGAAGCTTCAGGTCACTGGCCTTGGTGTGAAGAAAGGACAGCATGAAGTAAAATGGAAGGTCCCCCTTCCTGGCCCGGTTGTTCAGCTTGTTGTGCCAGCCCTCGCAGTCGTTGTTTGTCCGGATTGTTCTGGAGTACTGGCACCAATCGGCGATGGCCCATATATTCCTGGTCTCGCTGGGCTGTGGGAGCTTTGAGAGCTCTGGAAAGACTGTCCCATCTGCTTAACGGCCACTGAAAATTTAGTGGTCTTGTTACGAACGCTACAACGCCAGTCAACAGATCCCTTCAGTCGTCGGTTAATCACGTAGCAATAACCATCTGACGAGACTAGTGTCTGGTCCCCCCGTTCTGTTCCCTTCTCGATGACCTGGTATGTGACAGGGGCTTCTCCTGGAACTGTTGTTTCCATGATAGAGGGTTCAGCAAGTTTGTTCAGGAAAGAGCGATGTCTCGTCGAAAGATCAAATGTCAGAGACGTATTGTCATCTTCAATGGGTAATGATAATCTGGTGGACTCTAGCGACGGAGGTGTAAAATGACTCTGGTCTGCGACCTCTATGTCGTCTGTATCCATGGGCATATGACGACAGGCGGCCGATATACCTGTCAATTGACATATATCATTACAACATTGAAAACTCAACCTGATTGTGCTTATTCTTTCTTACTATATTTAGTTTGGATTTTTGTTTGTATTTTGTTAATTATACATAGCTTAAAACATATATCAAATCATAAATACAATGCATAATAAAGAAATACACCCTCGTATGCTAATTATTTAGAAAATAGATGTCATATCCACATACTGATATTATACGCGGACATGGAAAGAAATACAATATAACTCGAATATACTAAAAGATATATGTGAAAGTAAGATGTATGGTGTTTATTATTGTGATGATATATCTGAAATTATAAATTATAAATACCCGACATAGTAAAACAAAAACTATCACGCGTCAGTTAATTATTTAAAAATTAAAAGTCATATCCGCAGACCGATTTCCATATCCGCGGATAGCCTATAGGACATATCCGCTGTTTAGCTGTACCGGAAATAAATCGAGAAGTCTAATTCATTGATAGTGCCAATCGCCTTTGCAGAGCGCGCGTTCCCCATAAAACTGTGGGAGCCTTCGGGGACTTGTAGCAAACATTTTGAATATACAATAATAAGATATGCCTGCCTATTCGTAGCATTGATATCTGTTAACGTTTTGCTTTGGCGCCGTCAAGCATCTTGCAGATCTGTATTGCATATAGTTCATATAGTTTTTGAGTCAGATGTGAACATTGTTCACATAGTCCCTTGGATTCTATAGGTACTTGGTCTTGTTTTCCCTCAATTAGATTATTTTAGCTTTTTACAGCAATGGGTTCATCGAGTAATTTATGGTAGACTTATTACTTATCACAATGATGCTTTCGGGATGATGAGCTTTCAAACGATAGGGCAGCCCTTACACAGCCTTTTAACCCATTATCTATTTCCCAACTGGTCTGATGGTTTTTGAACTAAGGGTGTGTCTGCTCCTTAGTGCATTGAATTTACATACCACTTTTTGAAGGACGGTACTTTATCAATACACAAACAGCGGTCTGGCCCCACTTACTCATTAAACACCCGCCTTCACTATGCGGACTAATACCTTCTTGGAACTAGGAATGTAGTCCAGATTTACTCGCTTTGTTTTGCTCTATATTATTATAACTGTTGCCTCATGGGAAATCGAAAATGTCCAGATGTTCGAAAAATAGACTATCATTCAGTCTCTGTTCACAGAAAAAATGATTATAGTAATGGTGGTAAAAGGAGCAGCTGTTTTCCTCGAGATGTTGCGCAAAGAATTTTTCAAATGTATCCTCAATCATCTTGCTTTAAACGCACATTAGTCCTTCAGCGCTATCAGCGCTTTGATTATATTTCAAAGGTCATATTTGGACGAATTTTTCTTTATTTAAGATTTTTGAATTAGGTTATGGTTTCATCATGACGGAGGTATTGATTTTTTTCTCATACAGAAGCGAAAAAGGTTGTTTTTGACTACTTTTATTCACCTTTATCGATTTTTGTGAATGACTTATCTCCCTTGTTGTGACGTCATTTGTGAATCAAAGTCATTTGTACTATCAGTAAGAAGAATGTAGTTCTCAGTAACGATGGCGTCTTCCCACAATTTTCGAAGATTTTAAGTGTTGAATTGTGTTTTTGGAAACGTAAATTGGATATTGAATATGGTTTCTTGACAGGTCTTCTGGTGTTATTCTGCTTTGGGTCGCAGTGATGCGAGTTTCTCCCGTTTTCCGAGGAACATGAAAGCTGCAAAAAGTTTCGAGTAGTAAACTGGACCGTGTTTACTTTACAAATAAACAAAAGTTGTAAGTTGTTTCCTTAATCGAATTTAACGACTTTTTAGATTTCACATTTAAGATCTATTTTTAAAAACGAAAGAAAAGTGACATCATTCTCGCTGGAAACAATATGGCGTCATCCCTATTATTTCAGAGGTGTTTTCATTGGATAAACCCGATGTGTTCAGATTGGTTCATTGTATGTGGTGTAAAATGCATGTGGAATTAAAACAATTATGCAAATGCAATGGTAGTCTGCTTACAATTTGACTGTTATCTGTGTTTGATTAGGATATGATGAAGACATCAAAATGGATCGAATCTGTCCCTACACTTGCTGAATTTTTGCTTCTCGTTTCAATTCTTGACCGAAAACGCATACACCGATTCGCGTTACCACATTCGTTTATTCATTTTCGTTTTAAAGCACCCATTCCGATGAAAACAATTTGATAAATGGAGAGAATGTTCAACCTAAAAGATATTTCCCGATTATCAATGCTTTGGAATGAATGTTGCAACTTGAACAAAATCTCTTTATAAGTTGTGATTTACATGTTTGTTCACCCTTAAATAAGAACAGCTCATAGCTTTTTATAATGATTCATTGTATTTCATTCGGATTTCCATCGATTGTGTAGTTCACTGTAACAACCTATATTACCAGAAAGATAGATACCAATGTCCCTTATATAACATAACTTTAAAATATATATGGCATATTCTCAGTATGAATTGTATATTCAGCTGCCATATGATGAAGAAAACGATGCTGCCTTATTTGAGTTCAATTTGGTTTTAGTACTGTTCTGCAACAGACGCCTTTGACGATTTAATTTGTAGCAATTGTGGCACTAAACTTTCATTTAAATTGCCGAATACCTCAATAAATTCATTTCTTTTTACATGAACGTAGTTTGAAAAAAATGTTGCTGTCTTAAAAAACGTCATAGACTTGAGCAATAGTAAACTACTATATAAGTGTGTGTTCGCAGATGAGAGTAAATAAGAAAGTTAAAGATTGATTTCTTCAAAACTAAAACAAGAGCATATGTTTTATGTTTTGCTAGAACTGAAGAAAAGTCATTTGAAGCAAAACCGTATCATTGTTAATTTGTTAATTCTTTAAAATATGTATTCAGTGGATAAACATGTATTTAAATTTGTGACACTGTGAAAACTTATTTCAAATTGTCGCTTTGTTTTTTGTTTCAACAACGTTTTATTTTGACTTTCAAACTTCCCCTTCCGTGAACACTTTTGATGGAACCACAGATGTGCACAGTTAAGGTTTTTCGTCGGGGACTACGAAAATACAAAAAATCTCTTTAATAAAACGGGAACCAACTTTAACGCCGATATCTATAAATGGATATTGTTTGCGAGTGTGTACACGCTTTAGCGTCTCAATTTCAAAATTCCAAAATGGCGGACAATGAAAAAGGTTTAAGTTGAAACCGAAAGTGGAATTTATAAAATGACACTTTTTGTTAGACAGAGTGGTTAACCAGTTAGCAATCAGTGATGATATCAAGCGGATAATTCAACGGCATATTGAATATAAGGTAGTTCGTTGTTTTGTTGCTCAACTCTTACTACGTTGTGTGTACCAGAGTTCAAGTCTTTAAAACTGCGTCGCCATGAAACATAATCGTTGGGATAATTTGGATAAGGGGAAGCTACGTTCTTGCTACCATAATTGAAAGTCATTCATGCAATCAAGTAGTAGTCACATACTCTTGATTCTTTTTCTCTCTCCTCCGTATTTCTTATTGCAGACGGTATACGATTAAAGCAGTTAACTATGACAAAAATGTCATTTTAAACTCCAATCTTGATGAATTCCCTATGACTATGCGTAGTAAACATACGCATCATTTAAAACATTTTTCATACATTATTCAGACAGTGTTTGCTGCAAATGCGTTAAAGGTACCATTAAGGGTTCTGCGTGGCTCAGTGGTTAATGTGGTGGACTCAGAACGCGGGGGTTCCGGGTTTGAGCCCACCGAGGTTTCTTATTCCATGGGAGTGGCCTTTGGCAAGTCACTTCAGAGCCCTAGCCTAGGACTGGTGTATCTAGTCGTTCCAGAACTGAAAAATGTAGGTATGGCACTGACGAAAAAACACATATGGCACTGATGAAGAAGACCCATATGAGACCTGTGTCAGTTCATGATTCTAATCTAATCTAATCTAATCTAATCTAATCTAATCTAATCTAATCTAATCTAATTAATAGCCGTTGGTTGTCATAGGAAGATCTAGCGTGACGTTTAGTTCAGATTTCTGGTCCAATTGCTATATTGACTGACGCCTTCGAGTCGTAGCGAAGCACGATTAATGTCCAAATGATGAAAAAAGCGTCGTTCACAGATCATTATTGAGACGAGCGTGTCATTAAGAGCTAGAAATCAAAATGTCCCATATTGCTACCCTATACACAGGTATATTCATACATTGATGAGTTGTTAACCATTGATCTTGCAATATCCTCTTTCATATAATCAATGGGATTTGGTTTTATGCCAGACTTTGAAGAATGCTTCTTTGTCCGACTGGAACATTTACCTCATGATGGTTATCTGATACTTCCTTATGAAAAGCTACATTACGCCGCTTTCAATCTAATTGTATATGACTAACCCTAGACCCCCTAGATTTATTGTTACTACCACCTTCTTTGCTCTTTGGAACAGGCCCGGTTGTGTATCACAACCGCTACGATAATTAAACAAATGGAGCAACTGAATGCAACAAAACTTCACACGATTTAACATGGGCAAACAATCTCATTGTCCAATTTCTTTACTTTTTAAAGATGAATAAAGATTTTGCGCAGGATTACTTTCCTTTGCTACAACATTGTTGTGGCTGTGTCGTTGAATATTTTTAGATGCCACGTGATAGCAAGGCGCGCGAGAAAGAATTCCCAATTTACTTACAAACCGGCATTCCCAAAGTAGAACAGACAAACGCGACTGCTTACTTCACATGAAATTACGAAAACACGGGGATTTAGCAACTTATAAGTTAAGAACTTGAAAAGAGTCTTTGGTTTAGTAACGAGGATTGTGAATATAAAATGTTTAGCATTTGTTTACTGCCAGAACACACATCTCTGAGAGAGTATCTTTAAGAGAAAAATAGCACTATCGTAATCCTCGTATACATATTCATATCTGAAAATCAAAACTTCCTGTTTATCATTCGGTCATCTCAGAACAAATGACGCTCTAAAAGGGCGGAGCTTATCACTCTTTATTCCATATTTGGAAATCGTAGTAAAGTTGTAAAAAAGGCGGGGAAAACATGAATTGTTTTCAGTCATGAGTCCTACAGCGTTAGTAGGTAATTAATTAATTGATAGCAGAAAGTGCGAGAAGTTGCGATTAAAATCAAAATGGCCACTAACGGTTTGTTTCTCCCAAAATTTCACCGAAAATTAGGAAATACAACTAAATTATGAAATTTTAGCTTCTATCAAGCTGTTTGATTTGCTAGGGTTATCATAAGAGCGTTATCTATCATGTGGTTGTTGAAATTGATTTGCTCCGTGGAATCGTAGTTACGTCGGTGACCAACCAGATATCATATCTTATCATATATATATTACGACATCGTATCTAGAGAACCCCCCCCCCCCCAGTTCTGAGCCCACCACATTCACCACTGAGCCATGCATTTTTATTGCATGCAATAAAACCAGTCACAAATATTCTCACGGGGGAATGGGTTATTAGACGGCGGCGTATACTTTGTCACTTAACCCTTTCCCAGACGAAATCTTTTCGACTGTCCCAAATTGAAAGAGTTTGCAGAGTTCGAAATGTGATGTAATTGGCAAATGATCTTCTGGTAGGTCAGAAAGCATTGTGGGAACGGAAAAATTCGCAATTCCTCCTTTTCCAACAAGGTTTTCCATAGTTGTCTGCAATAAAGTAGTTAAATGTCGTTATTATTTGGTATTGGGTTAAACAGAACCCATTGTTATTTCTTACCCATAACTTGCTGAAATCGTGTGATTTCGTTAAATAATGTGAAAAAAACTTCGCGTCTGGCAGCGCTTTTTCTATGGGAAAGCTGGTTTATAAATACACATCACAAGAATGCCGTCTCACACACCTTTCTTTTAGCTAGTTGTTGACGAAATAAACCCGTTTAAACGGTTTGCAATAACCGCAATACAAATGATATACATATTTTCTGTATGGTTATAAACGGGATTGGAATGCTGTCAGTACTTAAGTCTTATATTACTTATATAGTATATAGATATATGTTAACATTTTATCAGAAGACTAAGAAAAATAAAATTAAATCCAAATCTGTGAGAGAGTCCCTTTAAGACCAAGAGTTTGCGGGGGTCATGCGTTCAAATAAAATATGTGAATGGAACGGGAACCAGATAAAACACGGGTATCGGTTGTCCCGGTAGAGTTAATTGGATATTACCACGAACGTCATTTATGTAGATATGGGGCTATCTTCATGATCATGTGTGTACTTGTCTCAATTTCAAATACCAAAAATGGCTGACAATGAGAAGAAGGTTTAAGTTGAAATCGAAAGTGGAATTCATAAAATGACACTATTTTTTGGACAGAGTTGTTAAGCAGTTAGTAGTCATTGAAGATATCAATCGGATAATTCAACAACATATTAAATATAAGGTATTTCGTTGTTTTGTTCCTGAATACTTACTAAAATATTGTGTAAAGTCCCTTGATTTAAACTGCGTCGCTATGAAATATATTGTTGGGATAATTTGGGTAACGGGTAGCTAAGTTCTTACTACAATTATAGGAAGTCATTCACGTAATCAAATGGAAGTCACATACTCTAGTCAAAATAATTCGACGTGAAGATTGCTTTCTATTTTCTGATGGGACAATCTGACGTCGAAATTTCGAAGGATCAAAATAGTGTCGGACTTTTTAAATTCTGATTTTCGGATTTAAAGCACAAAATAGCCATTCAAATGCAATTGATAAGACAAGATATGTAAAATAAACTCATCTACCACCAAATAATGATCAATTGCCGTTAAACAATTAAAAATTCTCTCAATAGGGTTTTCCCCATCTAGTGCGCATGCGCAGAGAAACTTTATCGGGAGCAGGAAATTGCCACATAGAGCATAGACATAGCTAACATTATCTATGGCTCTGCCTAGAGTAAATCAAACCGTTCTAACAAAGTGAATATGCGAAATACAGACATGTCAAATGCATGGATTCGTTAAAAATGATAAATTTACAACTGTGAAGAAAATCATTTGATAATTTTCAATAACAAGGGCAATATGGGTCTTCAAAGGTTGCGACAAATATTTTGTCACAATTATCCTCCATTAAATGAATCGTTCGAATGTTTGACGCGATTGGAGATATTGCCCGGTACAAAAATTTCTCAATATTTTCCAATCGAGTCAACTTAGTTTGAATATCACATACTCTAGGCCCCTTTTTATTTCTTCTGAGTATTTCTTGTTGCAGACGGTGTATGATTAAAGCAGTCAACTATGACAAAGAATGTCATTTGAAACTGCAATATTAATGAATTCCCTATGACCAAGCGTAGTTAACATACGTATCATTTTCATACATTTTTCATATATTTTTTCAAACAGTGTCTGCTGCAAATGCGTTGAAGGTACCGTTCATGTATAGCCAAGGGTTGACATAGGGAGATCTAGCGTAACGTTAAGAGCTAGAAATCAAAATGTTCCATATTGTTAGCTTATACACAGGTATATACATACATGGATGAGTTGTTAACCATTGATCTTGCAATATCCTCTTTCATTGAATAATGGGAGTTGGTTTTATGCCAGACTTTAAAGAATGTTTCTTTGTCCGACCGAACCATTTACCTCATGATGGTTATCCGATACTTCCTTATGAAAAGCTACGTTACGCCGCTTTCAATCTTATTGTATGTGATTAACCCTTAAAACGGTGGGAAATTTTCTATAAAATATTTGTTGTCTGCTTTCCAAAAACTTAAATATCAGCTAAATTTTGTTAAGGAAGGGTACTCAGAGTAGCAAAAAGGCTAGCTCACAGGCAAGCTGGCAATTTACTTTGAGGCTGGCCTTGATCTAACATGATTGCATAAGCAAAAGTCGTTTCAAGCTTTTTAAGGATTAAGCAAAGACAAGTGAACATAAGCATGTAGCGGGTGAAAGGATCGTTACCCTAACTTGGATGTTGTCGGGGCACCGCCCCTTCTGAATTCCAAAGGGAGATAAATCACTGCTGGTTTCCACACATTATTCTTCCCAGTGATTTCCCTTTCAATGTTTCGACACTTAACAAGTCAGTCTACCTCATAGGCCAATGTCACGTTTAACGTCGTTACCCACTTCCATCACAAACGTCACGTGACGCTATATTGCAACTAAAGTAATTTCGAAGGACCAACGAAATTTCTTTGAATTAATCGTATCAAACAAATATTTTACATGTACAATTATATGTCTTCTTTTTATCTGATGTAGTGTCAAATGATTATACATTGTGACCCCCCCCCCCATTAAAGTTTTCCCTTTTCGGTGAAACTCTTTGACGATACTGATTTGTTTAGAAATAGGCGGAAATTCAGTATTCAGAAATTCAGCTCAATGGCTTACGCTGAGGTAGTGCCCAGTGTTTCGTAGCAGAAGTAACTGCTCACTCTCTACCCGAGTAATTTGGTTCCCGCTATGCTTCAATATGTGTGAAACGCACCATAACGCTACATAGGAGATTGCTAAGTTTGTGAGTGCCTACAAGAAAGACAATGGATTTCTATGGGAGACATTGGTGCAGGGGTAGAGCGTCGGGCTCTTGTACCGAGGGTCCCGGGTTATAATCCCCGTTAAGCGGGGAAGAAAATTTCCGGGACTAACCCACGAGACCGGTGCGATTACTAGTTTAGTTTCCAGGAAGCAGATTCATCGACAGTGGCTTTGAACAAGCTTTAAGCTTGCTTCACAATCCATGTAAAACAAATACGGTGAATTTTAGAAGGACACTGATAGTCTCCCTTTATAAAGTATTCAAAATTGAGTTATTTTCCTTTTAAAGCCAGAATGTCGTTTAAAAAAACTTGAAAAAGCTGGGTAAATGAATTGTAAATTATGAAACGATATGTTAAAAACGTAGCAATGCACCACATTATCATGTGAATACGACGCCTGAACTTTTTTTATTGATGCCTCAAAGTACCATTATCTAGAAATGTCCAGCACACTATTTTACATAAATTTTTGTATTCTGCATTCGACAGAAGCTTATAATGTAAAAATGAAATCTTGTCGATTGTTAACTTTGTCACACACCTAAAAAGGAGATTTCATATAAATTTACCATATCCGTCAACTAAAAACATCTTCGTTTAACTTCGATAATGATGTCCAAATATTGTCTGAAAAATGTATTCTCTAAAAAACGAGTGGTATGTACCCAGTTAGAAAGTCACGTGATAGACATGAAAGTTCCGTAGTTTAACCACCATCAACAACAACGCGAATATTCAAAATGCAGAATTTCTCCGATTTCATCAGTCCCGGACGTTTCCGAAATTCAACTGGCAATTTTCGGCCGACCACGTTTAGTCACTAATTGTAAACAAACCTTATCACCCTAACTCTCTTATAAAGAATCACATGAACATATTACCGTCTTAGCTATTATCTAAAAGACAATTTTAACCATTTTCTTTATAATTAACATCAATTATTCTAGAACTTGCACAAGTTCACAGTAAATGAGCGCCTTTCCGAGTTTAATCATAATATATTCAATCACTGTTTGAGAAAAGTAAGAAAAGTGAGAATAACAGTCAAAGAATTAACAGAACAAAAGCCGTTACAAAGTCAAGTTTTATTTCCTAAGAATTATCTATGGATTAAAATATTTATTTGCCACCTCTCATTATTTTGATTTCAAAGGAAAAAAAGAAAAAAGAAAAAGACACCCTAGGTTTACCAAACTAATTATCGTTCTTTCTTTTTTCAGCAATGGCCTCTTTATATGAATTATTAGAGAACCCAGAATACACAAATTGGGTGAAGAGTGGTTTGGCACTCAACATCACAAATGAAGTTCTAAGACCATTTGTGGTCGAAGAAATTAAAAAACTTCATCAATCAATCTTAAAGACACTTCCACGAGGTGTTTCGTGTACAGGATGTAGTGTCAACACTAGATGTCCAAATGGTATATGTGATAAAATTCAACACGAAATCGAAAACAAGCATTGGTATCCTAACCCATCCTTCACAAACACGTGTACAGGACGCTGGAGTGCAGACCCATGGGAAATTGCGAAATGCTATATGCCACCATTAGACACCTATGGTGTGTTATAATGGATAAAAATAAAAAGAAAAAGACACCATAGGTTTACCAAACTAATTATCGTTCTTTCTTTTTTTCAGCAATGGCATCTATAGATAAATACTTAAAGGACCCAGAATACAAAAATTGGGTGAAGAGTGGTTTGGCACTCAACATCACTAATGAAGTTCTAAGACCATTCGTCGTCGAAGAAATTAAAAAACTTCATCAATCAATCGTAAAGACACTTCCACGAGGTGTTTCGTGTACAGGATGCAGTGTCGACACGGCATGTCCAAATGATATATGTGATAAAATTCAAAGTGCAATCGAAGACAAGCATTGGTATCCTAACCCATCCTTCACAAACACGTGTACAGGACGCTGGAGTACAGAACCATGGGAGATTGCGAAATGCTTCATGCCAAAGGGGTACAGGCGTAGTGCTGCTTCAGACGCAGATTTTTCTGCTTGCATTAACGTGATCATCAACTGCAAACATTTTCAGGCCTTTGGTACAAGCGATCCTAACGGCAAAGAAACCGATCTTTCCAAGGTAAATTAGGAATTATGAAAACAGAAAGAATATGCATTAGAAGGTTGATAAATTGTAAAGAAGAAGTATTGATACTAAGTAATTGACATAATACTTTAGTTTGAAACAAGTAACTTATGATGAACGCCAACTTGGACTTATTCCAATGTTCTAAAGATTCGCACTGGACTTGTAGGATCTCTTCCTTGAAAAGTCACTGTAAAGTTCGAAAATCAATTTTGATTATTTGCTTCGATTTTATTTATTCCTGGTTGCAATCTCTTATGATTTGACCATAAAACAAAAAACAAAAACTTTTAGAAATGTGGCTTTTAAAAGCCCATCGATCTATTTTCTACAATATTGTGGGATCTACTAATGTGTCCCTTCCAAGATTTTGTATATCGTTTTTTTTTAAGAAAAAAAAATCCAGAATGGGACATGTCTTCTAACCTAGGATTAAGTTCAATCACAATTATTAAACTTTTTCGACAGACTGTACCTAAATTTGTTTTGTTTTCGTTAGGAAACCAGAACTGCTTTTAAACCGTGTCATCTCAAAGTTCGCCTGAGGAGATATATAGATATAGGTAAATAACAGAAGGGACGATAATCGTGTACACAGCATGCCAAATGTCTTCTTGTTAAAACAAGATTTGTTTGGTGTGAATAATCACATAAAAACGCGATTAGTCCAAAAGCAAGCGTGATCATTAGCGCATAATGTAGTTCTCCTCCCGAAAAAGTCCACCTATTCTTAAAACGAGCGGACAAGCTTCGTTTCATTGACTAATCAAAAACAGAAGTTATTTGATATAACAATATTTTGTTTCAGTCTAGGGATTTCAGGAATAAGGTCATGCATGGAGGTTCTCAGAAAGTATCTGAACAGTACATGAAGAAAAACCTAGATATACTCATCAATATTCTCAAAATGGTTCAAACAACCGACACCGAGGATGATACAAATGAGGCAATAGGAAAAATACAAAAGGTAAACGTCTTCATATATAAGGTCTCGCACCTCTTACGGAGTACTTCCAGGTCGTAGTACCATTTAGAAATTTTGAGGTCACCTTTTGATGCATAATTTTGATAGAAAGATATTATCTGGTAGAATACTGATTTGTTTCCTGTATAGATGTAGGCCTTCAATGCTTTCAAAATTTGTTTTATTGCATTTTGCAGGACTATTTGTTTGGGATGTATGAACGCAAATGCCGGTGACTCGGCCAGACTTTTCAGCTTATTCGCCGATTATCAGCTACAAATATATCAATAACTGTTGTGTTGTCTCATGAACTTCATTTAAAGAAAAACCAACATCTCATGTAAACGGCACATAAACAATTTAATGCAGAGACCTTCTATTGATTATCAATGAACATAATACCAGTAATGTTCAAAACGAGCCATTCTTTAGCTCTTATTCATTTGGTCTGACCTTCACCAGACGCTGTTTCACTTTTCTTCGTATTGAGAAGTTGCCAATATGTTTGTTAGAAATATGTACAAGTAACTTCGTATAGGAGAAATTTCATCAATAAAACGGTAGATGATTGATATCTATCACAACAATGATTATCAAGTTTCTGTTACCGCGAGTTTTAGCAGAACCATTCTTCAATGAACGGGTGTGATTTGGTTATTACAGTAGTAGCATCGGTGTGGTAATGTTGATGTCCTCTGCCGGATTGGGGATTGAAGTAACATTAAAGAAATGGTTTTGGAAATGAGATAGCTTTACTCACTTTGAAAGAGGACATGTTTATTTTAAAATAAACGACGATGTGTTTAATTGAACAGATGTGGTTATTTTATATGATATCTCCTTTTAAGGTTTGTGACAAAGTAAGCAAGCAACATTACATGACACGATTTCAATTTACATGATTGGCTTCTTTCGGTTGCAAAATATTCATCGTCAATCCGTGTTATTTATAAATTATCCTCATTTCTTCTTAGATCAAGAAAGATCAGCTGACCATAAAACTTAAGGATGTCATAGAAGTGCAGAGAACTGCTACAGAGGCAATTGCAGATAAACCTGAGAAAAATAAGGATCAAGGTAATTTGAAAAAAATAAGACAATGGATCATCAGTGAACAACTGTTAATGTTGGTTGTATCAAGTTCATGATGTACATATATATTTGACCTAAAGTTACTCTCGACATTGAATTGTCAATTTGACATCAGTAGCTGGTTTTGAGGGTAATGAGTCAGTTTTCAAGCGTACCAGGATATATATCGATACAACTGCATAGCTGTCAAAGGTATCCTCTAGTTCTAAAATGGTAGAGTATCAATTCATGGAAGGAAGTATTCGATTATGAATTTGACAACAGACTACTACCGGCTGTAAAATTTTAGACACCGTGCAATGTCGTGATTAATTGTAAGTCAAATACACGTACATACCATTAAAATGATACAACCCACAAATACAGTAGTTTGGTTAGAAATGCCTATCAAACCGAACCATTTGAAAAGCTTCGAAAGGGGATCTCGATTTTTACATGAAATGAATTTTAGTTACATATATCTCGTCTTTTTAACGACCAACTATATCAAATATCAAAATACTAGGACAAGCCTCGGATTTTAACCAGACACATTCCAGAGGTCATGATTTACAGTTTCGTTTATTATGATTTTTAAGACTGTAGAGTATGCAACATGCTCAATTTCTTAGAAATTCGAATTATGAAATACATGCTAAAGGTGGTATAGTTTTAAGGCACAATCATCAATATATAGTTATTTATACAAACTTGATATTTGTATTTTTACAGCATTTGCTTTAACGATTGGTGCAATGTTTGAGTTTTCATTCATTTCTATGTATACTTGTTAAGTTTATCAAAAACCAAAATGAAGGAACTAGGATAAGAACACTGAGTAAAAGAATAAAAGCAAAACCGTTCCATGTACAAAGTGAAGTAACGGTTTGGATGTAGAGAACACTAACAATTTATAATTGTTAATAGATTATGCAGATCAGTAGATGTGTTTGTTTCTTTTCATTCATAGTTCAGATGGAACGACTGCTTGTTAACTTTGAGGCCGGCTGTCGGAAGGCTCTATGCAGACTGACAGAAGAGCACATAAAAAAACAAGAAGAAAACTTGTCAGTTGCAGATTTCTTATCAAAGATACGTATATTGGCTTTGGTAAAGGATTTATGCTCAAGGCACCAAGAGATGCTCTTCCGTACGGAAGCAGACATCAGAGAATGGGACTTGTTCGTTTACTGCTTTATATTAGAGAAACTAGACTTGTCTGAGCCGTTAGATAATGCGGTTTCCACTTTTGTTAAGGAGGTAAAAAAAATACGGAATGAATTACTTGTTAATGCCACAGGGGTAAATCAAAATGATCTGTCAGAATTATGCAACTATCTTATTGATACTGACCTGAACACCGAAGTAACTGACATATTCAAGAAGGACTCTCCGGATGTCAATGTTATTCGTTCTAATAACATACTTGTATCATGGTGGAGAGAAGAGGAAGACTATGGAAAGAAACAAGGTATGTAAAAGTGAAAATGATATAACATAATTCTACACATTTCGTGGCGTTGTACTTATGTTAAGCTTTCACTTACTTGTACATCAATTGATATAGGATACTGATGTAGCCTATGGAACAAAGATACATTTACATGCTGTCCTCTTTAAAAATGCAGGTGGTCTTGAATTTGCATGAACACTATACGACCCTCATACTGACCTAACCAAGCATTTTTGAAGTACCCTGGAAAAGTTATCCACTTCAAAGATGAAGTTTGGATAATTGGCAAGGGTGATATATACGAGTATAATATAAGACCAAAAAAATAGATATGTACCTAATGTAATGTACTTGAGATAACCCCCTAACTTTCTTATGTCCAGGATCAAAACTATTGAGTAAGAACACTGCATACGGGGTGTAAAATGCATTATTTATTGTAATATGTTACTGTATGCAATTTAGATTGGAGGCCTGTAACAACCGGAAATGTAATAAAACAGGATATGTGAGAATTATTACGTTTCCTGTTAATTTAATTCCGGTCGACATAGTCAACAGGAAATGTTATAAAATCTAAGATGTAATTAGTTTTGATAAAATGGTTGGACCAATGTGTCATTTGTACAGTCTCATCCTTTCACTCTATTGTTCACGCTAATCATTGAAAATCTGCTTAAATTCTATTACCGACTGACTCAGAGCGATGTCAAAACCTGTTTGTAATCGTGCTGTGAGATATTTTAAAGCATTTTCGATCGAAGTTTACTGTATTGATCTGAATGAAAAGCTCCGATCCTCAAATGTTTGTGTATAGACTCGCCACGCCATTTCAAGGTTCGGGGCAAATATAGAACACATGTTCAATACCAAAATTCGACTGGTTCAAATTAATTATTTCAAAACCTGTTTTATTACATTTTCAGTTGACTTTGTCAACCGGAAATGTAATAAATCAGCAAATGTAATAAATTACTCTTAGCAGGTTCATACTTAACATTAAGAAAGTGTACACTGTTTATCATAAATATTTAACCTGTTAGGTGACTTAATTCGCATGCTATACTGATCTGGTCATTTTTTAAAACTTATTACATTAAAGATTTTATTTCTTTTCCTGTTGACTATGTCAACCGGAAGGGTAATAAAACAGAAAGAAATAATAAATTGCAGTTAGCCGGTTCATATTTGATATAAGGCAATTGTACACTGTTTATCATAAGTATTTTACCTGTTGGATTAATTAATTCACATGCTTTACTGCTTACATGCTTTACAGATCATTTTCTTGTAATTTGTAACATTTTCAATTTTATTCCATTTCCTGTTAACTTTGTCCTCTAACAATGTAATAACACATATTTTGAAATAATTAATCTGAACATGTCTGGTTTGGGTATTGAACATGTGTTTAAAATTTGTCCCAAACATTTAAGTGGCATGGCGAGTCTATACACACATACTTCAGGATTGAAGCTTTTCCTTCAGATCCATTTTTTGTATTTTTACGTTTTATTACATTTCCTGTTGACTATACCGCAAAAAGTTGATATAAAACAGGTTTTGAAATATCCGCTCAAGTATACTTTTTGAATAAAGTAAATTGGATACACAACGATTCCTACACAAAAGATGTGCATTGAGTATCACCATTTAGTAAACATCGAAAATGCTCTTAAGTATCTCACAGTACGATTACCAGCAGGTTTTGAAATAAATCGCTCTGAGTCCACATAAGAGATCAAGCAGATTTTCATTTGTTTAGCGTAAACAAAAGAGTGAAATACTGAGTCTGTACAAATACAACGTTATTCCAATCATTTTATCAAAACGTATTACATTTTAGATTTTATTACATTTCCTGTTGACTATGTCAATCGGAATTGTAATAAAACAGGAAATGTAATAATCATAATTTTTCCTGTTTTATTACATTTCGGTTGTTACAGAGGCCTATGCTATAATAAGGTATGGTTTGTTTTGTTATGTTAGACGCGGCTTTTCGACGTCATTTATGTCCAATTCGTAGACTTGAAATTGCCAGATTGATCAGTAAAATTCACTTAGTATTTTGATGTCATTATCGTTAAGTGTAGTACATGTAAGATGTTGATGCTTATGCATCAAGTCGCCCGCAAAACTGGATTTTCCTTTCTATATCATTAAGCTAAAGGCATTAAAGAAAAAAAAGTACACAGTAAGAAATGTTTATTTATTATATAAATTGCATAGTGCATAAGATTCATAAAGAGGTTGTTATCTACAGAAAACTAATACCACACAATATTTCAAACGCATATGTTAGTGTCAGGACAATAGGCTAATCAGCTGCAATTAAATTGGAATTGAATCCATGCAAAAATAATTATTACTCATTCCGAGCAGTATCTCCATACTCTTAATAGTTTTAAATATGCTGCAAAGTCACATTCTGACAGAATAAGGTATTTGTTCTATGCCTAAATTCTATATGGTGATAGCTTTTACTTAAAATCCACCTTAATGTAGCAGCCCCACGCTTTACGACCATGTTAGTTTAGTCTCCAAGACACTAACAGTTTCTAATTTTAGCAAGTTTGGGATCTCTTTGGTTGATGAGTGACGTCACATCCACGCTTAGCCTAGTTCCGAGACGATTATCACTAGACTTCTTCTCTCGGGGATCAGTCGTATTTATTTCAATCATTTTCACTTCGAAGTTTACGTTTTTGTGAACAAATTCTTATATATTTTAAGACCGGAAAACACAATTAATTTTAGTTTTTGTTTTAACATGTGTCAACAACATCTACAGCCATCGCAATCGTATATCAATGTGGCATTTTAAAAGGACTTCTCCAACCATAGACCTAAATCTAAAGCGTATCAACTATACTCTCACGCTCCTGCGGACGAGTTATAAGTTTATTTGCTGGTCGAGAAGGGTAACCTTTTAATAATTTTACGCAACAAATGAAACTTTGTAAGTTGGAATCGTAGATAAGCATTTGTGAAATATGATAACAGGTATTGTCTTGCATCGAAAATGTGTTAACAGGTTTTTGTCTTACATCGAAAGTATATTAATGAATGTCAGGATTATAATGAATATATTTATTTACAAATGTAGAACGGCCTGCACCAGATCAACTGAAAAGCAATAAGTTATTCGCATTAAAAAAGCGTTAATCCACCCTGTTTTGAAACGACTCGTAAATCTCTTAACTAAGTCAAGGTTTATTAAGAAAGAATGGGAAGAATCCTAACTATCGTCTTGTTTTGTGAAATAATTCTTAGAAGTGTCATAGAAATATTATGAAATGAGTGTAGTAAACCTACAAATAAATTGGTAATAATGACGCCATTTAATGTATTTTCCCCTAAAAACAACCCCTCTTTTGTTGTAATTTATAGACAATTGTCAGTCTGGCAAAAATGACACTGCATTCTTAATAGACTGGCATAACTCGGATTGGCAACACGTTACTTTAAGAAAACGTTATGGCATTGCTTAGGAAAAACAAATTCTTGTTTAGTCGGAATTGCCCAACAACGTATCATTCAACCAAACACAAACAACATGCATGGCTTTGTTTTGTTGTTCTTTTAATCGCTCTCAATGGATTTTGCATTAGAAACATTGGATAGAGGTCAGTGTTACTCTTGTAATGAATCTCTACGTTAAAATGTAAGCTCTTTGCGATCATCATATCTGATTGTATCGTGCGAATTCTCTCCATGTCTACAATATCCTTTGCATGAAACTATTGTAGATTGTCTCCATTCACGCTTAACGGGTTATTGTATTTTGTGACAAAGCATGATGCCCAAATAGATCAAGTTATTACATTTGCGTCAAACCACGGTGCCTAAATTAATACATATATCATAGATTTTCTTAGTTTACTTTGCTAAGTCTAGAGTGCTCATCTAAGGATGCATTTATACATATGGCGTTTATTTGATGAAGTTGGTTGCGTACCTTTACAATATTTCAAACGTACTCACAGAAATGCTTTAAGTCATCACCATTTTAGATAGAAAGTTTGTTGTTTATCAAATAAGACAAAGCGTTGTGTTACAGTCAGATATTTATTTTTATTTTTTCATATTTCAAACTTTGAATGTTTCATTTATTTTTACCGTAGAAATAATAACGATATGTATGCTTACCTACCTAATTTACAATGAGTACCTTAAAAAGTTTTTTTCAGAACTTGACATTAATGTGTTTTGTGTGATCAAAAGAAGGATACACTATGCTCAAACCTTTTTAAAAGCCGTCAAATCGAATTATGTTAATTAGGCCTTAAAAAAGTTGTATCTTGTTTATGGAATGTTCACCGTACAAACATTTGTTTTTAAATACTGCAGCTTAGCCATAGATAGATACCATTTGAAAACTGTTAAATAGTTCTGTTAGAAAAAAAAACGTTAATAAAAAAAACTAATCTGACATCACACAAACGTGATGTTTCATTTGGAAGACTTCTTGACAATAGAAAGAAATCTTTGAATCTGCAAGTTGTTAAATTCAATTAAAATAAAATTAAATCAAGACAGAATACCATTCTTTTTTCAAACGTTTTAAAACACCATGCTCTTCTTCCTATACTCTTGAAATGAAATTCGAGAAGTGTTCACAAATTAAAAATGTCAGAAATTGCAAATATCATTAAAGAGTTGATGGAAAGGTAGATTACCTCTCTTGAAAACAATGCCTAACCCTTTCTTACTTGCTCGAATAATTGATATTTTTGATTTTTGTTTAAAAAGAGAAATATGATAAATTTTGATAAATATTCTTTATAATATATATTTCATCTTGTGCGCATTCTTTTAAGTTGTCCTTGTCGTATTAAGAGATGTGACAAATGGATATTTTCTTGCCGAATCCCATATAAAGTCGGGGATATTTATGAAATACATCAAATTCACCTTTATTTCAGTATCAAAAGAGCAGTTGTATAACAAGACACAGTTTCTGGAAGAAATTGATAAACGCGCGAATGAAATCGAAGACAAGGTATATCAAAGGTTGAGGAAGAGGCTTCTAAATGAAGGAGTGCAAGTGCCATTACAGGAAGCTCATGAAGCCGCCAAAATAGGTTGGTAAATAGCGTTTCATGAACAGGGTTTTGTTTTACTAAAGGAGTTAAAGAGATTATCTGCTTGAGTATCCATGGGTATCATATTGTAATGTGACACACCATTGGAAACGTTTCGGAGAGACAACTCCAATGATGTGTTACTTTACAATATTGCTTATCGCATTATTTAAAGTAAGAGGGAAAATTGTTTTAAACTCACACAAATTCTTACCGTAATATCTTTAGAAAAACGCTACCCTGGTCTCTTTGTATAATTCAATAACCCCATTCTTTATAAAAGTGGTCTTTATAGCTAAAACTAGTTAAGATTTTATTTCAATAAAGGTATGGCAATGTCTGTTTATTATATTTATTCAAGATTCTAGGAGTACAAACGAGAAGTCATTGAAACTACGTTTTAGATACTGTGGGAGCCTGTTTCACATTGATATGCACAACTTGGTTGTTTTGAAAATGCATCTTTGAAATATGCATTTGATACAATTAGAATAAAAAAATGGATTTATAACCCTTTTAGGTGCAGAAGCCGAAGTAAGGCCTCGTGGATGCAACGAAAAATTGAAGAAGGCATTACAGGAACATATCACAAACTCAAATAATGACGACACTGAAAAAACAAAGTATTTGAATAATCTTTGTCATAAGCTGAACGTAAGTGATCCGAATCTAGAGGAAGGAAGCATAATACTTAACGTCACTTGCTCATCTATCACAAACGTGATAGACTTTTGGAATAGCTGTATTGACGGAAGAGCAGTAGAGGCATTGTCGGACTTAAGAGACTACTACAGACGACACTTCAATTGTGACACTTTGGAATTTGACGTGATTCTGACGAAGAAAGGAGTTTCTAGATGTGTCAACAAGATAGGTAAGACCAACACCTTTGTAAGTTTTGTTAAATGCGATAAATAATATTCAGTTATTAGTTTTAAAAAAGATCTTGTCTACGCCGGTGGCGTGACATAACATAACTATATAATTAAATAAACCGTTTTATAGATACCCTTCGAGCCCTGTTCATAACGATGTGGTGAATATATAACATATTGTTATAGCGGTTAAAGAGGGTGCCAACCATTTTATCAGATGATTTCGTTAGCCATGATCAAAACTTCAATTATTATTACGTGTGCGTTAGACTATTTATTATCATCATATACTTTAGTCTTACAAACATTTAACAGTGCATGATCATATCTTATTGTCACCGTTTAGAATGCTAAAAATAGGTAGGAGTTTGCAATCAAAGAACTGAAACACATTGTTTGTCTTTCTATAGCCAATATACAGATGTTTAGATACTCTGGAATGAATCAATTGAGAGTTGCCTTCTATTAAATATAATGTAAATTGATGTTTGATTTTCACATTTCAGTTTTGAAAGTCATTAAATGAAAAAAAAAGAGTGGAATGAGATGTTAAATTATTATATAAAACTAAATTTTTGATAATTAACAAAAGCATTTTTACAAAGTCTTTTCGGCATTTTTCAATTACAATAGATACGAAATCGTTGAACGAAATACCTGTAAGAGTAATTTCGGGCTAATCGTTAACATCAGACAATTCCAATTTTCGGAATTAAGGTATAATTTCTGATGTCAGACTAGTTAGGTAAACTCTATTATGATACCGATAGATAATCAATTAACAGATTCTTGGTGACAATGATGTTGACATTCTGAAACATGTCAGGTAGAACACCACTTTTCGTGCTTCAAAGAATTGATTGCTTTAAATTTCAAGTTTCGACAGAGATGGTCACCAAACGAAATATTTGACTCGATTATGATTACATTATTATAAGTTCTTTGAAAATCCCAACTAGAAATGCTACTTTTTCCATGTTCTTTTTTACTATTCATGTCAAACCAAAAATTCATTTGTGTTTGGTTAAGCTAATTCTGTAATTTTCATACCTGATTTTACGCTACAAGAAACTTAAGCTTTTCTTTTAGTAGGGTTATAAAATCATTCATATGTTGATAAAACGTTTGTACTAGCCTGTGATTTATTACTTGGAAACGCTCTATTAGCTATACCACATTGATTTTGAGGACTTTTCAAACCAGAGAGTTATTGGTACTTTTTCTTGTGACTATATGTTGTTTGACTAATCAATATTTCAGTTGACCTGAATCATTTATTTAATAAGCACGTGCATTTTTATAAGTCAATATCCAGATAAGAAGTAATGTGTCAATTTGCTCACAATTCCATAAATACAATCAAAAAGGATTTCTGTTGTTAGGAATGAAGTAAACAATTGCCATTTATAATTTCAAATGACACAACTTTTAAATGCAAGTGTATGTGAACATAAAGGAACATTACGATTAATGATAAAGTATCCTTCTAAATCAAATATGGGTGGCCACTTGTAACCATGCAATGAATCCTTTTTACAGTTGAAGACTTGCCATCTCGTTTGGATGTGCTGGTTGATAATGTGACCCATAAAGTTCAAGAGATCTTAAAAGCTAAAGGTAAGTGTCCGCTGTAATGATAAATACTTTTATGGCACAGCAAAGAATGGTAATTACTCGGAATAGCAGTCTACCTACATATCCCAATTTTCTTTACTAACATACTTTTCAATTAAAGATTATTTGAAACAACAACTTATTCGCATGAAATTATCGTGTTTTTGGACCTTCCAAAAACAAACATCCCAAAAGCACTTCCATATGTGAATTACTCTCTATTTCTGACCAGCTGTCAGTCTAAACAAACAACCGTATTTTTCCTATAACAATGTGTAGATTCTAGAATTTGTATGAACGTTAAACAAGCGTTTCCTTACCCTTATCAAGAACACTGATTCCGAGTCTTGGCTTAGGTAGCTTCGTTGGCAATGACACGTCTATAGAAAGAGAAATTATTGTCCCAACACGACCACAAACGAAATATATTTTTAAAGACAAAATTCCATCAAAAGAAAAGACAACGGATCTTTCACTGGTCTGCTGTGCTGCCTTTATACAAGATCGGCTATTTTCGATTATCAGTGCATAGGTGTTTTGATAATGCATCAACCATTCCTTAAACAAAACCTTCTAAAAAGGTCATCAGTAAATTCATTGTTGAAACAAAATGAAGATATCCGTTGTCTGATTTATAATTCACTGTTTCTCTCACTGATCTGCCGTGCTGCCTTAATATAAAGTCAGGTGTTCTATTTAAACAACGCATATGTCTTTAGATCTTAAATCGAAATTGATCAATCCTTATATAAACATCTTATAAATAGGTCGGAAGGTACTTCATTATTTAAGAAACGAAGTGGAGATATGCGTTGTCTCATTTCCACTTTAACGTCGCGGTACATAGTTGATATTTTAAGACATTACCCTTGCATCATTTACCAGGAAAACAGTACATGCATTGCATACAATCAAATCATTAACAAACTATTTCTTAATGAATAAAGAATTTTAGAATAATAGTTTATCACAGCTGAAACTATGCAGATCATTCTATAGTGTGTCGAATCGTTTTCTTAAACTGATGCGCAAGTAAACGTTTATATCTTCTTTCAGACATAAAACCAATACCAGAGAGAGGCATAGTCTCTATGGTTGTTGATGATGGATCAGACACTTTTGTCAAGTCTGATAACCGTTGTTTGATTCCACGCCTTTATCATTCTTAATGAATTTCGATGAAACTACTATGTGTGATAATAGTTCACTTACAATCAAATAGAAATTCATTCTGTCGCAAATTTACCTTTTATTGAGAATTTTTATTTTGATCTGCTTTCTATATCTTCAGACAAAAGTCAGATCGACACCAAATTCATTACATAGAATAAGTTTATGAAGAACTAGAGATGCAATACGTAAACTGTTATAATTAAAACAAAATTAAACTCTCTGAGAAATTAACAACTAGAACAAAGGATAGAAGGTAATAAACAGGAACCTGAAATTGTTGATAAATGGAATGGATATTTTGTTAAGTTTGTCTGGTTTCTCATCCTTGTTTGGGTATAATAAGATGCTCATATTAATCCTTTCATCATCTTTGTCTTATTTGTCAGATATTCAAATAAGTGGCGCAAATGTAGATTATCCACTTTGTTTGTCTATAAGGGTCCATACCCGACGAATATGCTATGATGTAATGCTAACAACATGTGTTGAATTGTTGTGTTGCATTTCCTTCTTGGTATTCGTGTTTTCCTCTTTTTGTAGAAAAGCCTTCCTTGATAATGCACAAGGAAACTGATATCAAAACCGAAGGAGAGAAGAACAGGGAAGAAAAACAAATTAAAGGTACGAATAGATTCTTAAAGGTACCTTTATGTTCTAAGTATAGATCACATGAACAACTTTCTTTGACAACTTTACTTTTAGAATCGGTACAATCGTTGTAAGACACATTTTCTCTTTTGATTTGCGAATATGTTTCAAAAGCTGTATCAATAAACCCTCATTTGTCCTCTCGAAATACTGGCAACGAGTCACATCACATCTGGTACAAAAGTCAAACAAATTAATCACTAACGAAGGCACCTTCTATACCATGGCAAAACCGAATTCTAACAAAGAAATAAATCATCATTTTGTGTTGGTAGCATAAGAAACATTAACTTTTCGTTGTAAGAATGAAGTTGTGATGGCAGTGTGTTTTCATTGTTTGAAATCCATTATGCATAGGTTCAAGAAATCATCTTATATGCATCACTCAACTATTGGAATTATGTGTCTGTTCAGTTTGGTAAAGCATTTTATAATTGAACTCTTAAAACTGATAAATCTTATGATTATAAAGTAACCATCCGAATCAAAGATGGAGAGAGACCATGTACACACCTTTTATTATCATTTTCATTACAGTTAAAGGCTTGCCTTCTCATTTTGAGAGGCTGTTTGTTGAAGTTACTGATGAAGTCCGTAACATCCTAGCGGTTAAAGGTATGTGTATACTGTTATGATAAATACATACGTGTATGCCACAGCAATGGTTTTTAACGTCCTAAAACGTTGGGCTTTTGTGTTATTAACCGCTTTTTAAAATTTTAGGTAAATACAAACATAAAATACTGGGAATTTTGACAGTCGTCAACAACAGCAAGTCAGCAAAATGTTCCATATTAACTTTGATAATATCAGATGTGTGTATTCTTACGAGATTACTCATGACGCGTGAATTATCTTGGCACGATCTTAAATATCAGTTGGGATTTAAAATTCCAACAAGAGAATGGTTATGCGATTCCGACGCTCTAAGAGATCATGATATGTTGCTCTACTTTTATTTTGACTGCTTAAACAGGTGTTTTTATTTTAATGAAGATGGGGGATAAACCAAAGCAATTTAACGCATGCGCAGTATGATGATATCCTACGTTAACCGAAAGGACTATCTCACTGATTTGGATTTTAACTTTTTTCTTCTACCTTAAAAAAATAACAAAATACTTGATAATTAGCAGATTTTCAACCCCGTACAAAAAAAATACAAAGCATTTAAGGACGTTCTCGGTAGTTTTATCTGCGCCCATCATCTGCGCACCCAAGGGAGATAATAATCTGTTACCGAAAAGGTACTTGCATAGTAGTCGGATAAACGTTTTATTCGGATGGAATTTATTGTATGCAATTATTTTTTAAATGATAATCATATCATCCATAAAACAATAAAAGGTTATTAACAAAATTATATATTTCGCATGCGTACTAAGCCCCGAACTTCTATTTTTTTAAGTTCAAAGTTAGTTTAATCGTTCTTATAATTGTTTTTCAAATACGGTTACCATGGATACTGTCATTTTTACACAAAAAACTAACTCGTCAACATATTTTTTTTTTAGCATTCTTTATTTTAAGATTGAATTTGACTTCACATACTAAAAAATAAGAAAATCCTATGAAAGGATTATCAAAATATATTCATTGATTTGTAACAAACACATCAATTTTCATTGTTTTTTGTCGAATACAAAAACTTGAAAAACCGATTTGGATTACAAAGATTGTTTGTTCAGATTGTAATGATTTGAAATAACATTGAATTAACAAGTATTGAATGTATGAATTCTTTTTTTGTGTTAATAAACCTTCTAGAAATTATTCTATTACCTTTGAAGATGGTATGGTCATTTTGACATTTTGCCCCAAATGGTTACCATGGAAACTGCCATTTTACAAAAAAACTAACTCGTCGACCTGCATATTTCTTTTCATTTTTGAATTGACATTAAAATTTCAAATAAGATATAAAAAATTAAGAAAATTGAAAGGATTATTTTCTTATAAAACTGTGGAACATATCTTTAAAGTGAAGATGTTGCAAACCATTAAAACGGGTATATTTCGTAATCAACAAGCTAAACGTTTATATACCATACTCGCTTGGGTCTTCAGAAACGATTAACACGTAACATTAGCAAGTTGTGCAAAAATGAATTCTTGCGTTTATTAATGAACCGGCCTTATCATTGAAAAGCTGACAGGCGCGAATGCTCATTTCACATTATTAAACGAAATCACATGGTTTCAGCAACATCGAATTATAGAAGAAATTGGTCTATGATTTAAAAACAATGGTTGTAAATATCAAATTTCTAACCTTTGTTTACCCCAGACAACAATATCTCTGCGTTAGTCCCTTTAAACATCAAAGTCCCAACTGACCTCACATTTTAGTCAGGTAATCTTATTTCATAGAAGGATGACGGTAACCAAAAAGAGGCTGGAGACGAGGATTGTCATATGGCTCAATACTCTAGCTTAAGAATAACGATCTGAATTTCCAGTTTCTAGAAACGTTATATCAAAATCGTCTCCTCCCATAACCATGTAGTGGAGATATATCAGTTTTATGTGGCAGGTTTAGTAAACAAATTAAAAGATTTATTTTGAAAATAAAGATCTTTATTTCAACCCTTCGAAAAAGTTGAATTGGATATTGTAGGCTTCGACCCAGATTGTGAAGTGGCCGTCACCCTGATAATGTGGCACCAGCAAGGTGCGTCCGAGAACTACAAATCACTACTTATCAACCCGGTTCCTTTGTTCAACCAAAGCACCAAAGGCACTAAATGCTTGTTTCACAAATATTCATCGTAGAAAACACACGTCTTTAAAATGTAGAAATAAACAGAGTTAATGCCTCAATATCCACCTATATAACTTGTGTTGACACAAAACATGTCGAAGACACAAAACCTCACAGTCCGAAGAAAGAAATGTAGCAAGCCGTTCTCACTGTCTGTGACAGGAAATGACAAAACTTGTGCCTCACATCAAAGGACTGGAATGATACAGGACCCCTTTTGTATATAACCAGGGTCAACATTGGGCTTTATAAAACAAGAGTATGGTCCTCTTGGTACGCCCGATAGATACCGTTATATTGCACTCACAGCCAATGGTAACAGGACAACTGAATAAATACAATCATAGTCTATATGTATGAACTGTTCATTTTTTGACAGAATACAACATGATACACTCACTGGCCACACCAAAGGCCAGGAATTGCAATATGTTTCTGACCACTGTTGCCTTAAATGGCTGGAATTGCGATAAACAAACATACTAGATGAATAACGTGAAACGCCATAAGCTAAACCTAAACTATGTTCCACATATTGAAATAATACCAACACAAACGCAGATACAATCCGATTATTAAATGAAAATCACCGTCGGGGCTTTAAAGATTATGCTCATATAAATGACAAATACTTATCTGCATTAATAACAGCTACAACTGCGGCACGTATGTTATAATACAGTTTCTCTTGGCCCCTTGATGAGAGGTGAACTCCGTCATCAGCCAATACTCGTGTTAGTGCAGACTCTGACCAAAAACCATTGCATCTCCAAAAAACAGCTTTATTCGGTATTATCGATTGTAGGAGGTCGGACAAATGGCGGTTGAAAAGGTCTACCCTATTATTTAACTAGATGGGGTCGACTGGCCAACGCGATGGGCGAATCGAACAACGTCTGTGGAAAATGGGAAACACTACTTCTTGACAAAATATAAGATCGTTCGTTAATGTTAATACCAATTCTTTTACTGACTCTGCATCGCTTTCGATGGTGTCTGATGGTTTGTACAGATCGTTTGTCCCTATCATCAAGACGACGAAATCTGGGTCGAAATCCGCGACCGTCTCCAACTTCGTGTTTAATGTCTGTATCGAAGCCCCTGGGAAACCGGAGAACTGAACTAGTGTGGGTTACGAAAGTTGAAAGTTGTACTGAAACATTTTAATAATAATATGCTGAATACATGTTTTAAGTCTTTTTACGTAAGAATGACCAAACAACTGGATTTTCACCGCTTTGTCCGCCATTGTTTATCGAGATAGCACAACAATGAATTCCGGACGAGTCTTTGCACAACAATAACACAGAATATAACACACGTGCCGGGAAGTAGTTATCACAATCGGAAGGAAAAGAGTATAATGTACACTTTACCGTATATATACACCTTTTAAAGTCCGTAAAACAAGTTAAATAAACAAAACAGTTAATAAATGAAATTCTCTTCCTTCTCTAAATCTATAAAAATGGCAAAGTGAAATCCGATTAGATCCGGTATCCCTTGTAATTGACGGTGGCCATTGATTGGTTGATTGAGCAGTCAACATGTGTTCAATATTTCCTATAACAATGTGTGGGTTATAGAATTTTCTAAAACACTTGATTCCGAGTTTTGGGCCCGTGGTAACTTCGCGGGCAAGAAAACGCAAATCGAAAGGGCATTCATTATGTCAACAAATGACGCTAACGGAACGAGCTATATTTTTAAAGACACAATTTCATCCAAACAGAATGTTAAGTCGGGTATTCTCGATTAAAAACGCATATGTATTTTGATAATGCATCAACCGTTCGTTACATAAAACATTCTAAAAAGGTCAGTAGGTATTCATTAAGGAAACGAAATGAAGATATCGGTTGTCTAATTTGCACATATAAGTCGTGGTCTATGGTTTTAAAATTTGAGACATTATCCTCGTATCATTTACCAGGGAAATAAATCATACCAGGAAACAACATCATGCAATGCACTGCATAAAGTCTAAGCTTAAACTTAAGTCTTTGTTTCAAATGAATAAGGATTTTTGAAATAATAGGTTGTCAAAGCCAAAAGTGTGCAGGTCATGCTGTAGTTTGTAGAATCATTTTGTTTGCTTGGTGTTATATCTGCTTTCAGACACGGAACCGACAACTGAATCAGACAAAGATTCTATGATTGTTGATGAAGAATCTGACATTTTGTTCAAGTCTGGTAACTGTTCTTTGATTTTAAACATGCATCATTGTTAATGAATTTGAATGGAAAAAATGTGTGATAATAGTAAAAATACAATCAAATTGAAAATTATTTCTGTAATCAAATTGCCTTTGATTGATAACTTTCTTTTGATCCGCTTTCTAGTCAATGTGGATAGTTTGATATTTGTAAAAGTTGTAATACTTCATATGTGGATTCACGTTTGAAAAATCGTTTGTAGTCGAAAGATGCATAATCAATGTTACCTTAAATGTCGGATAGGCCTCTGTTCAAACATTGCAAATGTCAGTTTACCGTTTTGTCCTATGGGTACATTCCGTTTCTCCTTCTTCTCAAAGTGAAAGTCCTTAATGAATGCCAAAGCAGCAGCCTACTAACGATAAAATAAGTCTGATCAACAACACTTTATTATTATGGTTATTAAATATCGTTCAATTCCATTTGAAGGCTAACAACCATTTGAGTGAGTATTGGCCTAACGGATTCGTCTACACAACAAGTTCATGTGTGAAGCTTTTACAACAAGCATATTGACTCCGATATTTTAGCTAACGAGTGCTCCCTTTATTGTAGATAATCCTGCCTCGAATCTGCCAAAGAGCATTGATATCAGAACGGGAGAAGAGAAGACCAAGGAAGAGAAACAAATTAAAGGTATGCATGAACTCTCAAAGAAACTTCTAATTTATTTGATGACTCACACGTACTACTTACTTTGGCAACCTTTACTTTTAGAATAGAAAACTCGTTTTAAGATTCTCTCTTTCTTTGCTTTGTGAATGCATTTCAAAAGATGGATGAATAAACCCTCATATGGTTGTTCCTTTCAAAATACTGCTAACTAGTTACATCTGTTTATAAGCTGTAATCCCTATTGCATGATTACATGCTTAATAGATCAGGACATTGGTACAAGTACAACGAATTAATCAATAACGAAGCTCCCGTCTATACAATAACAAAGGGGATGTTAATCAAAGAAATCAAAGAATCAGTGCCTATTCGGATGTCAAATGAAGTTATGAATGACATACGTTGTTTAAATCTATAATGTATGTGTTGGAGAAATCATTATTTATACAATATTCAACTATAGGAACGATGTTTTGGTACACATTTATTGAAATCTCATCGTAAAACTTCATAATAGCTTATAAATAGTTTAAACCTCAAGTCAGAACTATACCATAATCTGTTTCTATCATTGATCTGCCGTGCTGCCTTAATATAAAGTTCTCGGTAACCAATGCATATGTCTTTAGATCTTAGTTCGAAATCGAAAATTCCTTACATAAACACCTTATAAGATGGTTGGAAGGTACTTCATTATTAAAGAAACGAAGTGGAGATATGCGTTGTCTCATTTCCACTTTAAAGTCGAGGTACATAGTTGATATTTTAAGACATTACCCTTGCATCATTTACCACGAAAACAGTACATGCATTGCATACAATCAAAGCATTAACAAACTATTTCTTAATGAATAAAGAATTTTAGAATAATAATTTATCACAGCTGAAACTATGCAGATCATTCTATAGTGTGTCGAATCGTTTTCTTAAACTGATGCGCAAGTAAACGTTTATATCTTCTTTCAGACATAAAACCAATACCAGAGACAGGCATAGTCTCTATGGTTGTTGATGATGGATCGGACACTTTTGTCAAGTCTGGTAACCGTTGTTTGATTTCACGCCTTTATCATTCTTAATGAATTTCGATGAAACTACTTTGTGTGATAATAGTTCACTTACAATCAAATAGAAATTCATTCTGTCGCAAAATAACCTTTTATTGAGAAATTTTATTTTGATCCGCTTTCTATATCTTTAGACAAAAGTCAGATCGACACCAAATTCATTACATAGAATAAGTTTATGAAGAACGAGAGATGCAATACGTAAACTGTTATAATTAAATCAAAATTAAACTCTCTGAGAAATGAACAACTAGAACAAAGGATAGAAGGTAATAAACAGGAACCTGAAATTGTTGATAAATGGAATGGATATTTTGATAAGTTTGTCTGGTTTCTCATCCTTGTTTGGGTATAATAAGAGTCTCATATTAATCCTTTCATCATCTTTGTCTTATTTGCCAGATATTGGAATAAGTAGTGCAAATGTAGATTATCCACTTTGTTTGTCTATAAGGGTCCATACCCGACGAATATGCTATGATGTAATGCTAACAACATGTGTTGAATTGTTGTGATGTATTTCCTTCTTGGTATTCGTGTTTTCCTCTTTTTGTAGAAAAGCCTTCCTTGATAATGCACGAGGAAACTGATATCAAAACCGAAGGAGAGAAGACCAAGGAAGAAAAACAAATTAAAGGTACGAATAGATTCTTAAAGGTACCTTTATGTTCTAAGTATAGATCACATGAACAACTTTCTTTGACAACTTTACTTTTGGAATCGGTACAATCGTTGTAAGACACATTTTCTCTTTTGATTTGCGAATATGTTTCAAAAGTTGTATCAATAAACCCTCATTTGTCCTCTCGAAATACTGGCAACGAGTCACATCTGGTACAAAAGTCAAACAAATTAATCACTAACGAAGGCACCTTCTATACCATGGCAAAACCGAATTCTAACAAAGAAATAAATCATCATTTTGTGTTGGTAGCATAAGAAACATTAACTTTTCGTTGTAAGAATGAAGTTGTGATGGCAGTGTGTTTTCATTGTTTGAAATCCATTATGCATAGGTTCAAGAAATCATCTTATATGCATCACTCAACTATTGGAATTATGTGTCTGTTCAGTTTGGTAAAGCATTTTATAATTGAACTCTTAAAACTGATAAATCTTATGAAAGTCGAATTGGCATGTGTAAAGTTTACTTTAAGAAAAGAATGTTGACAAAAAGTATAAGCAGTTTAAGCTCTTCATCAAACATTCAGCCTAGTTACAAAATTACGTTTTATACGTTGGATAAAATTCTAATCCAGACCATGGATACATTCTGATATTTTAAAATTCTTGGGCCATTAGTGTTAGAACAAAATGTTATCATACTTTAAAGTACTTTAAAAGATACCTTTAGATTAATTATTCCCTCTGTAGATAAACGTAAAAATTGTACAAAAGTTATTGTTCAGATATCAGACCAAGTACCAAGGTTTTAGACAAATGATTTCTCCACCGGCTCTTGAGGGCGAAATGCAGGGATATATAGCCATTCATTCAAATGCCCGAGGTTTCTAGCCTAATTGGGGATCATTTATCATTAACTCACTCCTGTGAGATCGGAATGTTTGATCAGTCCAAATCTATAACAAGATCAGACAAACGAGTTTAATAAGGAGGAAATATCTGTGCAATGATGGATAAAGAGCATTATGACCAAAAAAGATCATATTTTAGGCAGCAGTTCACCCCCCCCCCCTCCCCCCTCACACAGTCATAATTTAGAGAGTTGTGAAACAAATTTGTAAAAAGCCCAAACTAATTTAGTTTGAAAAGAAGGAAATGGTTTGAGTGAGCCACGGACCGGTCCAAATGTCGAATTTCTGACAAATCACAATAAAGCTTTACATTCACTGCACCATAGTCTGTTGCTAGGCTTCACTAGCGGTTCCTTAGCGACGGATTGAAAAGGTAGTTTGAAGAGAAGAAATTTAGATGATGGCACGTAGATTTGCACGCAATGGGTGTTTTGTAGATATTAGATCAATAGAGGCAGTTGTTATGCTTCTATCCTTTTCCAAGCCAAAAAACTATTACAAAGTTGTTTTGTCGTACATACCACGAACAGCTCAAATTTAATAACATCAAGCCAACAAAGTGATATGCTCGGAGGGAAAGTGAAATTGTATAAATCTAAGGCTTTACCGCTCTTTAAAGATGGTAGATCCAAACTCTAACTACATGAACGGTTCACCAAGTTGGCTAAATTCCATTTGCCAGAAGGGCTCGGTAAGAACCATTGTTTTTCCCAAGTCAACCGGGAGATTGTTCCATGAAAATCCGTATCTAACTCTTTTTTGAGATTTGAACCAACATTGAGAGGATCATGCGATTTCAAATTTCTATGCACAAGTCCACTTAACTATTAAATAAATATATATTACATGTATTCATTCAAAGACTATGTGAAATACAAGTATTGAATTATATTTGTCAGTAAAGTTATATCACAGTCAGTAGGTATATTGCATTCATTCTTTTTACGATTCATGTACTTATAACAAACTATGTAAATGCCTAATTACCTTTTATAAATAAACAGATAGTCTCCCTCATAAATATTAAGGGTTAATATCCATATATAAAACCTGTTGTCAATGCCATGGTGGTATAAGTTAATCAGGGTGATTTAAGTGATTAAAGCAAAGAAAACTTCAAGTTGGGTTTTATCAAGTTCAGGTACTAAACAACTGCTTTCGATAAAAGTGTTGAAGATAAAAAAGTTCTTTTCAAACCCATTGTCATATGGAAGAACTGACATATTTAATAAAAACGTGTTACCTAGAGAAACTGATAAGAGTATTATTTGTAGAACTATTTTCTTTTCTTCTTCCCTGAACCCTATGTTGTGGGCAGTCATTTGAAATGTCCCTCCATGACCCTTTGATTTCTGCCGAATTTGAGGGGGGGACATTTGACCCATAATATATGAAATTGTGAACGGAAAATAATCCACCAAATAAACGGGACTTACCTGTAAGTTGATGTTCGGTTGGGATTCTATATAGTAATATAACAACTGGAGGGATCAAATGAGATGTGCATGTACCGTGACCGTCAGTCTTTGAAGCGCTAAGGTGAGTACTTCTTACTGGGTTTAAACCCAATACAGACCGAATAACAACAAATGATTTATGGGCGGACATTTGATCCCTCCAGTTGTTAAATGACTAAATAGACTATATAGAATCCAACCAAACATCAACTAACAGGTAACTCTCGCTTATTTGTTGGATTCTGTTACGTCATACAACTGTCGGTCTTAAATGAGACTTCAAAGCACCCAATAAGAAGTAAGAAAGGATGTGTTATTGAAGTAAGTGTAAACACACGTACCTTGTCTCCATTTTTAATGAACATCTGTATGGCTAACTTGAAGTACAGATGAATCGTAGGAATTGAATCTCTATAGGTTTGTTGTAATATTTAGCAAATTTCTGTTCACTAACTCAAATCTGCAACCTTTATTATCTCTTGTATAGGAACGCCCATTGATTTTTCTTTAAATGCTGAGGCACCCCTAACACTATGGGAACTGAATATTTCCATATCTACATGTATATACGTCTGTAATGCATTATAAACACAAATTATTCTATCTGCAGAATACCTCTTTAACTCCAACACTGGATTATCCCAACCCATTTTTGATTGCTTAAGCAACTCACAATATCTTAAGATATATACATCCGGATCTTTCTTGAGATCATTCAATGTTATCAAACTCAAAGAGTGTGATCGACTTGCTTGAGTCAACGCTATTGATATTGCTAATTTAAAACTTAATAGTTTCAAAGATAAAGATACGTTTGGTGACAAACTCTGTAGGTACAGAAGTACTTTTGACACATCCTATGTTTCATTGTATTTACACTTAGGTGGGTATGAATTAAATACACCTGTCATAAATATTGTAACTAAGGGATTCGCTCCTGCAGCAGTAAATCCATCAGTTGTGACACGCATGGAAGATAGAGGTACGTGCAGTATTGATTGCATCATATTTTAAACCAGAATCAAATATTTCTGTTAAGAAATCAAAAACGTTTTCTACAGATACTTGAAGATTACTAATTTCCCTTTTATAACAGAATGCCACCCATCTATTGATATAGGAAGAATTTTGTTTTTGGTGGGCTTTCCATGATGATGTCGGTAGACCTCTTTGAAATTCCTCTACTTTCCTATAATCTCCAGACGAACAACATGCCATCAGATGTAGTTTGTTTGTCAATGGATGAGTCTTCAGGGTCTGATAAATGGTTAAATACCTGGCTTTACCTTGATGAGCCAAGGAATGTCTATCAATAATTCTAGGCGTGCTAGGTACCAGTTCTGTGTAGCCCACAGTGGTGTCACCAAAATTATCTCTGCTTTGTTGTCCCTCACTTTCTGTACAATATGTCCAATCAGACTGAAAGGAGGAAATGCATAGATCAGTTTGTACATTGACCAATCAAGAGAAAAAGTATTGACAGCTTAAGCTTCAGGATCAGATTTCCAGGAAACAAACCGATATACTTGTTTATTCAATGTCGATGCAAACATATCAATCTCTGGTTCTCCTAAGCAAATGAACTATCCTTAGAAAGACTGGTCTAGCTAGAGACCATTCAACATTTTCATTGAAATGTCTTGACTCGAAATCTGCACTGTAATTCTCAGTACCTGTGGTATGTACAGCAGATAACCATATGTAGCCAATCCACCATTTCATATCTGGTTTCATTTCATTAGAGATAGACATGAATGCATTGAAATTATTCTTGCTGAACTTTAAAGCCCCTATTTTTCGTTTCTCAAGGAGTCTGTAGAACAAACGACCATGTTCAACAGCCGATGAAGATGAAACCATCAGTCCAACAACTCTAGCAACTTGCTGAATTTGTACAGTATCCTGTTCATATAAAATTTTACATTCTGTAACAAGATTTAGCATTTTGGATTCCGGTAAATTGACTGTCATCTTCTCCGAATCAATTTCATTCCGCAGAAATGTAATTTTGGTTGAGGGATTCAAGACAGATCTTTTAGGATGAATCATGAATCCAACATTTTCCATTAAACCAACAGTATCTGTTACGTTTAGTTCACATTCTTCGTAGGTATCACCGGAAAGAATTGAATCATCAATGTATCCGGCATTTACATAACCCATCATGCGTAATGAAGCATAAACCGGTTTCATCAATTTTGTGAATAGCCATGGGGAACAAGAAATACCATTAGGTAAACATCAAAATTGGTAGATTTTGTTGAAATAAATAAATCTAAGCTTTATTTGATGCTCTTCTGCTACAGGCACAGAATAATAAGCATGTCTCAAATCTACTGAGCCAAATAAAACATTTGGTTCGACCAATTTTAAAGCTGATTCAAATCATTTTAAAATGATGGTATACAATATTCTTATTTAATTCTTTTAAATTAGAATCATCCTGTATTCACCATAACTTTTCTTTATGAGGAAAGTTGGAGATAATAATTCATTTGTATGGTATTCTACCTCAATGGTGCCTTTTATCTTGATCATTTTTTGAATTTCTACTTCAACAACATGCCTTTCCTCACAAGTGAAATTGTTTTGAAAACATAAGGGATTTATTGTGTTTGAACCCGGTATGAAATCAATATGTTGAACAATATCCAAGATATAATGATTTTTCTCCAATTTTCGACATAACCGTGTCATCTACCAGATAAGAAATGTTCACTAACCTCTAAAACCGTTTCTTGTACCCCATCGGGAGATTTTTGGCTGAGCACCAGCAGCATCTTGTTTTGGTGGGAAACCACGACCTCTTCCACGAGAATGTCCACGGCGTTCACCTCTGCGTCTATAAAAGCCGACTCTATTCTGGTTTTGAGGGAACTGACTTCGTTCAACATCTTTACCCAACTTACTCATATCCTGAATATCTCTAACATTCCTATTAATGTCTCTCCATAAAGGTTATCTGTATATAGTTGTGAAGAAGATGTCAGAGGATAAAACCGAGGATCAAGATCAGCCCTGTGACATTCTTTATGTTTGTTATTGATCAGTTTGTAGGACTGTTCAAGTGGAGCCACTGCATTTATTCCCCATTCAAGTGACTGGGAGTCCATATTGGAACTTTCTTTAGCAAGCAGCTTTGCTATGTTTGAAGTAGCTCTTACAAGAATGTTCTGCATCGTTTGGAATTTAACATACTCGGATTGGGTCTATGGTTTTAACAAGGGCAACATACATGCATTGCCTTTGGTTTTCACCAATGCCACGCAATTTGAAGGTCTGTGTATGTCTGTGTATTTTAACAGATCACTTCAGACACCCCATTTCTGAATGTATTATTAATGAAAGCAGCCAAATTGTCGTTTATTTCGGAGTCACATTTCTATGTTGCTTGATACATATCGCATAAGATTTTGAAAAATATCAATCTCTGTGCACTGCTTCTTAAGTGGTGGTTCTGAAGAACTGTCTTCGCCCATCTCCGGCACATTTTCCTCATTTTCTTCAGAATAACCTTCATAAGGTACCATCCATTTCATAAAGTTCGTCTACACGTTGAGCCAACGTTTCAAGTTTGTTACTATGTTTATTCAAATTTATGTTCAGTTCTTTTAAAACAGAGAGAACTTCAGTGTTGAGAGCAACACTAGTCGTCTTTTGTGGGACCGAATTGGACGGTGTTTGCGCCTTAGTTTTCCTACCCTCGGCCGAAAAAGTAATGTCCGTAGGCGACAGATTCAATGCCGATTCTTTTTCTTTACTCGTTACCTTACTAGTGGAATTTGTAAAGGTATTCGAGGGCGTCTTTGAATGAGTCTTACTCAGCTGAACCTCCGCGTCCGCTATTTTGAAACACCAAGTGTTACTCTCGAAAGAATAAACTTTTAAAGTTTAGTAAAACAGAAATAGCTTATTTTATTAGGAAAGAAGTGAAATAAAAAGGAATACAGTTAATAAATAACTATATTAAAAAGTAACTTCTATAAGATAACCACGTTATCCTAAAACAAAACGCGCTTCGAGATTAAACTCGTTTAATTCTAAGCTGATGTACAGATCGCGTCTGCAAGCTCGATAGAGTATTAAGCACTGACGGTCACGGTACATGCACGTCTCATTTGAGACCGACAGTTGTATGACGTAATAGAATAATCTTTAGAGGTTATATCCAGAAATTGAGGTTCATTTCCTATTAAACTTTGGGTCATGGCAAATCCTGATGTGATTTGTCATATATTTCATGAGATTCTACATCTAAAAGAAGCTGGTCATTTCGTACTCAAGCCAACTCGTACCGACCCATATTTGGTCAACTCTTATCCACATTTTGGTCCATACATTAAAAAAGCCCCCTAATTCTTCCCAATACCCCTAGACTACTGAACATATTATAGTATTCATATGAAATGAATCGTCACATAAAAGTATAGACAAACGATTTACTTGATATTATAATCAATATGACATACAGCTAGCTTCTTCTGTCAGCCACACTTCCTATAACACATTAGCTACAACAACATGGTCTAATTGAGCATCTGGATTTTATACAGGAAATATTCATGTAAATGATATGTAATCCCTTTTCAAATGAACACCAGGACTCTCTTATACGCCGTTGCCCAGTGTGAACTTTTGTTAAGAGCTGTCACTTCAGCGACATAATTTCTAACATCTTTGATTTTATGCATCTAATAATCTTTTTTTCTTTACTTTCTAAATGTAAGTTTGGAACAAGTAATTTAAAGTAACATTTAGGATACAATCAGCAATGTTAGCAATGACAGATCAATATCAAACACGGATTTTGTGAGAAATTATTCAAGCGATTCAATTACCGTAGTTTATGAACCGTTCGTTGAACGTTTATGCAAATTGTAGAGAACATGTTGGTATACATATAGACAACACAACCGCTCAGTGTACGACCGTATTTTTCACTGATCGGATTTGATTGTGTATTTGAGAGGTTTATTTGATCGGTTCGTTAACTAGGCACCGTCGAGTATTTGAAAATTTGTGGAACGGTCCATTCAATTTGTTCATGATAAAATTATCTTTGGAAGAAAAATCGTGATTAGATTATATGTAAAGATTTATACGATTATGTTCATCATATTCTATTTTGACGTAAATACCATACAAGCCAGTGATTTTGCTTCCGCAGGTGACTCAGTTCGTGACATAGACAAGCAAACGAGGGAAGAAGTAGACCGAATAGTAAAGATTCTAAGACAGATTTCTGAAGATCTTGAAGGAGGAAGTATCGCCTCAATCAAACAACATCTAGGCGACATCATACGTTACTCTAAAGATGGTGTTGAGAAGATGATTGATGGATGCAACAGGAAATTTTTAAAACAAACTATAAAAAGTGGAACATCACCCAACTTGATCAAGCAAGCCATGCATGTATTTCTCAAGATACGACAGGATCCCATCCTTGGCGACTTGGTTCAATCAGAAATAGATTTGATAGAGAAGGAACAGAGCGCTCAGGCTGATGTAAATGCCCCTGTCAGCGAGGCTAGACGTTCCGATCAGTTTGGTGAGAAGAGTACAGTACTAATTGAAGAAGATATAAAGGTTGATGAAATGGATATCCATAGTCGGCGACTTTCTAAATACCAAGACCAACCGAGCTCTAGTTCATCCACTGGAGACCCTGCGATTCGTTTCAAAAGTTTTGGAAAGATGTCAGATGAGGATCCGATAAGACAACTTGAGACGAGAGTGCCTTCACCATCAAAATATGGTCATGAATATGACAAAAAACCGAAGACCTTTCTGACGTCTCAAGAGTTAAGTAGTGTCGAGAGCGAATCTGAAACATCGAAGTTGTATACTAAATCAGAAAAGAAGCCCGTGGATTAGAAAACAGAACAATTTATAGTAAGGAAACAACCATTCATTATCTCACGAATCTCTTCATTATAGTTTTAGCATTTTTCGCCTTTCTTAAACATGATTTGGCCCATGTCTCAATATGTTTTTGACGAGTCGTCGTTTATGAAGTTAGCAGCCACATTGATGAACTCAGATAAATAATAATTGAATTGGTGCCAATGAAATTTGAAACAGGAAATACTATTGAACCCATTTGCAAAATGGGTTCCAATGTTGTCTTTTAAAAATGAATTTAAGTCGAATATAATTATTCGGATATTCGTTTATGATCATTTCAACTCTGAACCAATTTTGTTAGAACCTTGGTGTTTCAGTTATGATTAGCATGGGAAAATACCATAATAAGAAATGCTCATTCATAACTCAAATGACCATATTACATCCATAAGGTCCTTGATTACACCAAAGGGTTAAGACGATTTATTTACTTGTGTGGGATGGTCCAAAATAGTTGACAAAGGCATAGACTTCTCCACATCTGCCTATCAATCATGTTCTTTTTATTCTTTTTCAGAATCGACAAACCCATCTGTAGGAGTTTTTTTTAATCTTCGTAAATGTCTACGTTCAGGTTGGAATTTAAGATGCAAAAAGGAGCACATTTTGAATGCTGGAAATTAACAAGATATTAAAGGGAAAAGCAGAAGAAGTTTGTAATTAACAAAAGGGAAAATACCAAGATAATTAATAGGTCATTAACCGCCATAAAGTTACTAATTCTGTCAATAACGATACTTAAAGACATACTAGCCCCCATTTATACTAAAAAAGTGTAAGTTCTAAATGGTTGACTATTCAATTAAGAATTATTCAAATTCACTTTTATAGAGGAACTGAGACAGTAAAACGTTCACATGATGCTTTAAAGAGAGTGAAGACGATAAGGTCTGTATATAATTAGCGATATAATAGGGTCAGCCGAAAAACACCGGGAACCCATGAAATCTGAGAAATTCTCCATTTTGAATAATGCGTGTTTGGTGTTAACTCGGATGATTAAAACTGTAACTGTGTTGAAATATATTCGTCTGGATTATTCGGAATACGTTGTTGGATACATGTCAGTATGTTGATGTGTATCATGTGCCTCTTTTAACCAGGTGACAGCCGGGCGATTATCGCTTTTTTTAGACAAAAACTCGGGTGTAAACAATGAATTGAAACTGCGTGGTAAACATTTTGTGGAAGAAAAGCACTTTGAAACATCGATTATAGACAATGCAGGCATAACATTGTCATGACTATATGTTGATTCGCTATGTTTAAACATTTTGTTTCATAATTCATGAATAATGTTGCCCAGTTTCCTTAGCGTAGGTAAGCTTTAACTTATGCTTTCAGTTCCAAGATAGCTCAATACAGCTTTACCCATATTAACGTTTTAGCTTTTAGGGGGATGGATTTTGCTTTTTATTGTTTTTTTTTAATTCTTACATTAACGCTTTTTGTGTGGTTAATATATTATTAATTTCTAATCTATATGTGTTATACTATGTGGTGTTACGTATTTGTTACGTTTATTATATTTAGTAGAATTATGTACCTCGAAGTTCAAGGGATCTGTTAAGATCGTTCGACATAGAGTGAGTTCGACATATAGATGTATGCAATATACCGCTTATAGATAAAGAACAAATAATTCGGGAATCCGTATTAAGTTCGACGTATAGAAGAGTTCGACAATCAGAACACCAAGGTACAGTAGTTCTTCTGTACATAGATAAAAAGATATGTGATGTCACGATTAAACCAAAGAACTGTGTGAAGTGCTGCTGGCTTTCAGACTAACCTAGTCGTGAATAAGATTTTAAAAATGAGGTTCCTTGTACATGTACACAACTTTTTCACTAATCTTTTTACAAATAAATGGAAACATACGGCGTCTCCAGTGGTTGTAATATGGGTTGTCGGTTACATAATGTGAAAAGACCTTCAGTAAGCAAACAGTTTATCAATCGGAATACCGTAAAATTACTATCTTTAACATAAACGTTAAAAGCCCATACAAGGAAATTAATGCTATATCAAACTATATTATTTGGTAAACTTTTGAGCAGATTCAAATAATTATTACTAGAAAACACCATCAGCACAACTTAAATGTGAAAGTTAACCAGAAATAACCCAGATTAGCAAAATTTATGATTCGGATTTCCTTATTTTTCACCTCTGACCTTGGCAGTTGATGCACACATTTTTGAACCGACCAATCAGAATTCGTTATTTGAATATGTAAACAAACAGGTTGTTGATAAACATGATTGAATTGGAGACAACTATATTTCAAACATAAAATAACTTATTTTAAATGAGTCTATTTAATTAATATGGTCTCAATGCATTCCTAAACTTATTCTCATTACTTTTATGAACATAATAAAAGAACTCCATATATTTTTTTAGTAATTTATTTGTACTCCTCTCCTTTGATGTGCCTTTAAGTAAAGGTGCTCGTTCATAGAAGAGAAAAATTGAAAGTAAAATAAGATGTCGTTTAAACAATACAGCTTAAGTATCGTGTTTACAATTAGATAGAAGATATTGAAAGCATAATCGATCAAGGAAGCATCAATCTATCTCAGTATGAACATTTTATATGCAAAAGATATCAAAACCGATGTAACGATTTTAAATTAAAATTCATGATAATTCGCTGTATACAACCAATGTGTGTGTATCAAACAACAGTACAGCTGTTATGGTGTTTCTAAATAAGAACGTGGTCTTTTTGTAAATACTTTATTGTTACACAATGAACACGGTCTGAAAAAAGAAAGAAATAATATTCAAGTAGCCATTTACAATATCCATACAGTGAATGAACAATGGGTCAAATGGCTAATCAATATGAAATGTGATGATTGGATATAATGGGAAAATCAATCTAAATTACCTCAAATTAAGACTTTAAGAATCTTGTATGTATTCATTGTAAATGGTGGATGCACATCCAAGGGAAGTAACCATGACAGTATAATAGTGGATGCCTTAGCTTTGTATCTAAGGGAGGTAACCAATATACTGTCACAGTAACTGGATATGTTGATAATCCTATATCTCCCCCCAAGTCATTTGAAATATTTTTCACAAGGACTGAAATAGTTAACGTGTATCAACAGCATTATTAAATACGACTAGAGATGATAAGAATGATTTAAACGTCACAATGCATAGACGTATAATGGGAAGACTATGTGTCATAGTCACTGTGCCACACAGGCTTTCTGGTGACGCGGGATGACCGACGAAGTGGTGCCGATGGCACACAATTGTCAGATTGGGTTGTGGGGGACAATGGAGTGGGGATGTGGGATGTGGCCGGGGTCATGTCTTTCCCTGTTTCCTCGGTGGTGGTTGGGAGGTCTAACGGAATGTCCTTAGAGTCATCCTTGCTGTCAGATAGTCCTGTGTAAGGGTCAGTAAAGGGAAGACTACTCTCTTCTGGTAACTTGGTATGGCTTTGGAGCTGAGTATGTTCCTGGGTTTTGGTAAGAGCCTGCTTTGGATGGCCAGCTTTTAGATGCTCAAGAATCACCGGTTTGGGATAGGTATTATCTCTGTCAATTGTAATACGCTGCAAGGGCGGGTACACAGGTGTATATTTTCTTAGTAACTTTCTGTTCCGAAGGGTGACACGACCTGAGCCATCAACTCTGATGACGTATTGGTCAAATTGTCGTACTTCTACCACAATGCCAGTTTTATCCCATTTTAATGGGTGTTGTCCGACTTGATTCTGGATGCGGACCTGGTCACCTACAACGAGGGGAGGTAGTCTCTTAGTGTGCTCTGACAGTCTCTCTGCAGCTGCCATGTGGCGTTTGCGAAGGGCTTCTTCCCTCAATGAAAGGGTCTCACGCCATGTATTGTGGGGCTGATATCTACCAGGTGGTATCGGAATGAAGTCTCGAATCGGTCGGCCAAAAATGCACATGGCTGGGGATACTTTAGTGTCCCTGTCTGGGGTATTACGGTATTGTAGCACAGCACGCTGAAAGAAGTCAGTCTCAAGACTACCATCAGGGTTTGTGTTGTCCATGAGAAGGCGTTTAATTGTCTTAACTCCGATTTCAGCCCGGCAGTTGCTGTGGGGAAAGGCTACTGATGAGAGGCGATGATGGACTCCCCAGTCATTAAGGAAGTTGCGTGTAGCAACTGATGTGAATTCTGGACCACCGTCTGATGATAGCTCATCAGGGATGCCGAAGGTAACAAATGTGCGGCGAAGGCAATCTATTAATCCTTTTGAGCCTCCATGCGCCCTTTCAACAATGGGCCAGTTTGAATACCGGTCGACAATCACCAAATAATTGCATCCTTTGTAAGAAAAATAGTCCGCACACACACATTGAAATGGGTATTCTGCGTTTGTTAGTGGCATTGGAGGTGCGCTAGGATTTGACGGGGCAATTCGATTGCAATGCTGGCATGAGGACCTTATTTTGGATATGGCAGGAGTTATTCCTGGCCAGAAAATGGATGATTCCGCTCGGGACGTCATCGCCGTAACCCCTTGATGGGCTGAATGAAGGGAACTCAGGACTTCTTGCCTAAGTGAGGGTGGAATAACTGTGCGGTTGTTGTAAAGGATAACACCATCAGCGGCATGGAAACTGAAAGTATTCCTGTAGTGCTATAGGGAACCCGTTTCGGGTGTCGGGTAGGCCAGTCTCAATGACGTAAGAGGGCTTGCATGTTATCATCGCTAGATGTGGCTGTCCGAACTCTGTCCCAGGCAATAGTCTTAAGGTTTATGGAGTTAAGTGAGGTCACTGCCAAGACAAATGATGGGTCCTCAACAGGAATGTCGGAGGCTGGGGAGCGGAGTCCATTCAAAATGAATGGGCAGTGTGTTATCGTAGCCAAGGTGGTATGTATCTGGGCAATGTCATCAGTTAACAGCAATTTTTCGGGGTCGCCAGTAGGGTGTCGTGATATGCTGTCTGTTGCCCGGTTCTTAGCACCTGAGATGTGGACCATTCGAAACCTATACCTGAGAGTTTTCTCTTTGAGGTTCCTTAGTCTTGAATTAGAGATGTCTTCAAAAGATCTGTCCCCAAAAAGCTTAAGGAGTGGTTTGTGGTCAACTGCAACCACCAAGTCAGTGCAACCTAGGATGAAATATCTGGCTCTATCAAGTGCATCAACAACGGCCAGCGCCTCACCTTCAATAGCGGCATATCTGGATTCCGCGGCATGTGTAAAGCGGCTACCTACGAGCGTTACCTTCCATCCATCCTTGCAACAAAATGGTTCTGATTTGGCACAGGAGCAATGTTTCTGGAGCAACCAGAAGCCGATGCCATCTTTGGACCAATCAGTTGTTAGACATGTAGGTTTGGTGGGGTCAAAAATTCTCACACCCTTTTCTATTTCGTTTGCAATGACACGTTTGGATTCTTCAAAAAGAATGTTGAGCTCATTGCTCCACAAAAAAGGTGTGTTTGGTTTAAGTAATTGCCTGAAAGGCATCATTCTTTTAGTCATGCTGAATGCATATGCCACCTGGTTGACCAGGCCAAACCAAGATCGAATGTCTGTGATATTTTTGGGGGTCGGAAAGTCTAGGATCGCATGGAGGTATCTGCGGCTAGGGCGGACTGAGTCCGGGGTTATCTCGAACCCAGCAAACTCGACATTGTTTGCAGCAAAGACAAATTTTTGTGGGTTTAATGTAATTCCGTTACGGCCACACATGTCAAGCCATTTTGCTGCTTGGTGGAAACTTTCAGTGATAGAGTCAGACCATAACAAGACGTCATCTATGCATTTAGTTTTATTGGGAATGTCTGAGATTAACTCGTCGTATCGTCGAGTGTATCCGTCTCCTGATGCTATGTAACCCTGTGGAGCCGTTTTGTAACGATATCGGCCCCAAGGCGTAATAAATGTAGTAAGGTGTCTGTCGTCCTGTCGAATGGGTACACTATGATAGCCGTTCCAGGCGTCAAAGACAGTTTTTCTTTTACCATGTGGGATGGATCGTGCTTGATGGAAGGGGGATGGTGTATGGTGGGTTTCGCGTGCTGCATGGATGTTCAGAGCTTGAAAATCCACAGTGCGCCTAGGTTCCCCACTTTTCTTAGCACAAACTACCATTCTATGGCACCATGTCACAGGCTCACCCACTGGTACGGGTTCAATGACACCGAGGCGCACATCCTGATCTAGACCATCTTTAACTTTATCCCTCCAATGAATTGGTACGGGAATTGGTGTGTGGTGGGCAACAGGTGTGGCATTGGGATCGACCATTAATTTCATGGGAGGGGTATCCATCAAGGGTAACGGCTGATGCTCACAGGTATTGAATGTACTAGATTTGTAGTGCTCTAGTAAAAATGCCTTCAAGCGTGGGATATTTTCGTCAGTCCCTGGGAATGGCATATTAACTGGGGTCGGAGGGGGATTTTGACGTTTGGGACAGTTACAGGAATTTGTCTCGGTTGTGGGCGGTTTGCTGTCACGTGTCTCGACCGGTTTGATTCCTATTGTGGCGGACTCTGTTATGGATCCTATTGTGGGAAAGGAATCGGGGATAATACCCAAGTCAGTGCAAGCTCCCCTACTAAGAAAGAGTTTGTCTGATGCATCAGTGACATATATCATTTGTCTAGTTTCAGCAGTCTTATCCCCCATTTTATTCCTGGCAGTCAGGTGGAGAATAGTGGCACCAATGATTTTTATGCCATGGTTAGTGGCGGTGTGCATTTGCATGCTTACGGGTATGAGGTCAGATTCTTTGAGACCTAAACGTCGTATGATGTTGAGTCCTGCCAGGCAGCTTTGGCAACCAGTATCAGCCATGGCGGGTAGGACTGCTGAAACATGACGGCTCTTGGTGTTTAAATGAAAGCCAAGTGCCGTATAGTCATTAGCAGATACATTAGCCACGATATTTATGAATGGTTGGGGTTTGGATTTCTGTTTGATCCATGTGTCTGACAGCCTATCATATATGTGATGGTCGATGCGCAATGAGCGATCAAAACTATTGGCACTCACCACGCATGAACCATCAAATGATTTTGGTTCGCTAGAGATGGAGCATAACGCGTCAAACGTAGCAGCACTTTCAGATAATGCATTTGTGTTTTTAGATTTTGCCTTGTTTTTGCGACACATATGGTCAAAATGATGTTGTTTGTCACAGTGTCCACATAGGTGCCCGTAGGCTGGGCAGCCATTACGGCGTGCATTGGCAGATGCATTGGCCCCATGACCCTTTTTACCGCAATAACCGCAATTGTCCTTCTGTTCCACCCTTTTTGTTTTCTTGTAGCTGCTCGCTGTGTCCACTGCATGGGTGTCCAATAGCCTAGACGCTGACCGTTTGCCAGCCTCTTTTGCCTCAATGTACTTAAACACCTCCTCCAGAGTCATGTCCTGATTTTTGTTTCCAAGGATGTCCATCTGGATTTAAGGGTCAGCAATCCCTCTTGTGAGGACGTCACGCATGATGTGGTCCGTGTAATTCACTTTGACGGCGCATCCGGGGCACTCTATAACAAACTTGCATATGTCTGCTTGTCCCCTGAGCCGTGCGCCGAAGCTTCTTATGGTTTCGTCCCTGTCCTGGCGCATTTTGTGTAGGGTAACTCTTGCGACCATTGAATTCTCCTCACGTACCGCGATTCTCCGTATGGCCGCAACAACAGAATCTTCTGATTTGTCGGCAAGGCTGCTTCCTGCTGTGCGCATCAGGTCCTTGCGCAGGGGTTCATCACAACATTCAAGGAGCTGGATGACCTTGTCTCTGCCTTCTATTTTTGTGGCGCTTACATAGTCCGACCACCGCGACATGAAGTAGGACCATTCCTCGCTTGTGCCGGCAGCACGAATTGATGGTCTTTTGACATTTTCTACTTTTGCAGTATGTGATGGGGTATGGGCAGCATGAGTTATTGAATGTGCTGTTATTAGCGCCGCTACAATTGAGGCATCAAGGTCGTCTGTTGTGTACCCACACCCAGGGATTGGGCAGGACACAGCTGGCATTCTGGATGGCTCGTCGTTGAGACCGTGTTCATAAATAAGAACGTGGTCTTTTTGTAAATACTTTATTGTTACACAATGAACACGGTCTGAAAAAAGAAAGAAATAATATTCAAGTAGCCATTTACAATATCCATACAGTGAATGAACAATGGGTCAAATGGCTAATCAATATGAAATGTGATGATTGGATATAATGGGAAAATCAATCTAAATTACCTCAAATTAAGACTTTAAGAATCTTGTATGTTTTCATTGTAAATGGTGGATGCACATCCAAGGGAAGTAACCATGACAGTATAATAGTTGATGCCTTAGCTTTGTATCTAAGGGAGGTAACCAATATACTGTCACAGTAACTGGATATGTTGATAATCCTATAGTTTCAAAGAAATTAATTATTAGCTATTCCTTATATCTGTGAACAAGCACCTTTGATGAGGCTGAAATAGATAAAGATAACTTACTTTTTTCGGTCAGCTGTGCCGGTTGGATAGAGATTGTGCCTCTAAGAAGTTATCTAATTTAGGCTTTGTTCATTTTATGCTAGCAGTGCTCGCACATCGCAGCTCGGATTTATGCCCGATGCTGTTAAATTACTATTTAGATACAATTTAAGTCAAGAAATACAAGATTATATGACCCGTGGGATTTTTCCAAATAAAATCATTTGGAAACGATCGATTAATGAAAATGTTTTTATGCATTTTTTTCATTCATATGGGAAGCTAGAACAACTTCTTATCAAGATGTTATATATAGACAAATCTAACAAGAGTTTTCTTTCAGTCCTTAATGGAAGTATGCTAAAAGGAATCCAAGTATGCTAAGTGCTTGTTTTTCTACATCACAGCTTATTATTTCAAGTTTCTCATATACAAATTTTGATTGTTCATGCTGTGGTGAAACTGAGATACAAATATCAAGTATAGAACATATCGTAAAATGAAGTAAAGTATTAGACTGCACGCATTCATTCAAACAAAAAAATCATCGTTTATTCGGACGAATCATTCATGCTAGGTCACAGTCTTTAAATGATATTGATTTTGTGCAGACATTATTTAGATTGAATCAATATTTTAATTCTTTATTAGGTCATGATTATGACCAATGCTACATTTTAGTTGAATATTACTTACATTTAATTTGGAGTTGATACAAGGCTTGTATTTAGATTGAGCTTAGTTGTAAGTCAATGGCACTTTTTTCATTAGATATTTTATATTAATTGTATCGTGTATAGTTTCATGTCTGCATTCATTATTCTTTCTGTATAAATTGCGTGTATCCGTTTATGCTTTATTTGGGTTTAAGTTAAGCATTGAACTTGATTCAAGTAGCTAGGCATAATGCTTAGTGATAATGCATGCTACATGATGTGTGTTGTTCTTACAAAATCGAGTGTGGATACGCGTAGTGGTGTTGTATGTGTGTATATGTTTTGTGTATGTGTGTGTATGTGTGCTGTGAGAAATTGTATTCCTTTCTCCATTCATTTATATAGTTTCTCCTTTTTTGTATACTGTATGCATTCCAATGTAACTTGTTTGTAACCTTTTGTAATCTTCACATTTGGAGGAAATAAAGATTTAATATATCTGTGAACAAGCACCTTTAATGTTTAAAGTGTGTGATATATTTGTCCATATCATGGACATGTTATTGACGATTTAGATATTCAACTTGAAGAAATGCACAGTTCTGGTGAAGGTTAATTGTACTGATTTCAAGATAGAACATAAATGACTAAAGCAAGATTAAGTGACATTTGCCTGGCTTGCTGGTAGAATCCAACTTGTGTTAAGCAACCATCTTTTTAAGCAGTCAACCTGGCACAAGTTTGGCTGTATTCTGATTTCGAGTCGACGCGCTAAATGATGTTAAAAAATGTGTAAATCCTCCGATAATTTTCGCCATCATTATATTCATTAAATTGGATCACTGCGAACTTCAAAAATTCTGGTGTGAAATTAAGATAAATTATGTTCCTTTGGATCATGAAACATAATCAAAGTTTGTGGCCAACTTCTTTTCTAAGCATCAAATCATTCACCGTAATATCAGTGTTAATTTGATTTCGAAAGTTTACATGCAGTTTTGTAGATAAAGCTTTTATAACCATTATCTAGTATCATATCTAATACAAATAAAAACGTAACCCAAAATATGTGTTTGTTATGTTCTGTGCATGAGTTCCCAACACACTGCCTGGACCATCCGAGTAACATTGTTTGTCAAAGCTTTAAGGACCATCTTGTAGCTCGGGGTCTTTAGTTTATTAGATAAATCGATTTCTACCGATAAACTGGCAACAAAGATTTCTAAAGTAAAATAAGATTAGATTATTGACAGCTTTCCCATACCGTTCTTAACAATGCAGAAACTATACAGAACACTTATGTTGCAAACCGTTATTAAAACGTGTTTTCTGAAACAGCATTCTAAAATTAAAAGAAGAGATGTTTTTCTTGAAAACCATAGAGACCATTGTCACATGGTTCTTCTAAATCGTTTAACATATCTTGTCACGTGACAATATCAAGGTGCACGAGAAGGAATTCCTGCGTTATTTATAGACGGGATTCCCCAACAGAAGCGCAAACAGGTGCGAATGGCAACTTCACATTATTTAACGAAATCACGGGATTTCGGCAACTAAGATTCAAAGGAATTGGAAATGGTCTTTGATAAAGTGAAAAGATGGTAAATATTCATTTCTTACCGTTTATTACGTCAATAGCACATATCTCGAGGTTGGTGCCTTTAATGTTTCGTTAATCACTGAATATCCTATAAAGCTAAAAGTCAAACAGCCAATCTTTTATGAAGCGACCACCTTTTTCCTCACAATTCATGCTGAACGCGCCTGCTGGTTTAGCTTTCTACATGACTGATATCGTGTATTAAGTTGTAAACTCTAAGCTTATATACGTTTATGTATTGCTTATCATGGTTGCTTAATGCAGAATCGACTGATATAGAGAAGATTCGAACGACTCTACGTTTTATTTTATAACGACCTATTTTCATGATATTTAGCTAATCTTGTTAAGTTGACATACATTTATGTACGTTTGCCGAGGCATACGACGAGACCAACAGCCTGTGTCGAAATGTGACGTGCTGAATGACCAGGCGGGGGAATCACATGACCAACATTTACAATCTCAAGTCCGAACAAGATGGCCGCACCATTGACGGAACAATTACTTTGGTTTTTTAATACCTTATTTTACCAATGCTTTATAAATAACGGCGTTATGTCTATCACTCGGCAGAGAAATCGACTGCCGAGTGTTTGACATCGCGCTGATATAAGGCACATGGGTTATCATATACCACCAGAACAGGAAAATTTATGGTCAACTCATGCGGGGTCCGCAATGTGGCTCTCATTGGCAAAAGTATGTGGAAAAAGCAAAAATACCTATGACTACGCAATATGTTCGGACATATGACCGTTAGCATTGTTCACGTGTTTGCCACTCTTTTAACGGTAGTACATATCCGGGTCCAATTTGTGCTTGTGTAGAGGTTTGCATCGAGGAAACAGATGCGGGTATAGCGGGTTCGATACTTATCTAGGACTAACTTTTCGTTGTGGAGTTTACATACATACATGTCCAATTAGGACAACATGCTTGTCCAGATTTTAAATACCCCCTTGTGGTCTCATACCAAGGTCTTTTCCTGAGTTACTGTGTAGGAAGTTGGTCTGCCATGACAATGTCGAATCTGTTCTTGAAGGTATTCAAAGTCGGTGCTAATACTACTTCTCCTGGTAGTTTATTCAATGGATCTGTGAGGAGAAGTCTTTTTGTGGCTTTTTCTAGAGTTTAAGGTTACAAGTATGACCTCTGGTAATACGTAATACTAAGGTTTAACTCAAAGAACTTTGTTAAGAGGGTATTTCCTTTCCCATGCAACAGTTTATACACTTCGATCATATCTTCACGATAAGGATGAAATTTTCAACATTTTCAATATCTCAAGATAAGGTAGGTGTCTAACATAGTACACCAGGTTAGTAGTTCTGCTCTGCACTCGTTCTGTCATATCAATGATCTGAGCAAAACACATTATTCCATGGCCTAGTACTAGTCTGATACCAATGAAACATGAACAAACGCACTTGTTTGTGGTATACATGTATCTGAATGTTGAAGTAAACTATCAAACATTACTAAATTCAAACCAATGACAGAGAATAGAAAATATGGACGTAAACAGCATTTTCTTTATGATATCATGTGTAGAAAAATAAAGTTTTGTAGATTAAGGGGGCATACATGTAGAGGACCGTACCATGGTCTTATACCAAGGTTTTTACATGAGTTACTGTGTAGGAAGTTAATAACGCCACCGCACCTCTCTCTACCTCAGTGACAGGCTATTTATTCGAAGTTTCTTGGTAATATACTGTTTAAACTTATCTATGCTATATCGATTGTGAAATAAGTTCTTACAACTTAGATAAATCACTATCGATTCTGCTTCCTTGATACGTAACTAGTTTTTACGCCAAATGTGGATTATTGAAAGGTCGCAAGACAGACCCCCGCAACTTACGAGATTCGAACCGACGACCCTTTTTGTCCCGAGTACGACGCTTTACCCCTGAACTACCCTCCTCCAGGTGATAATATTCGGCCCGTCTCAGGGGAAAATGTACTTCCTGCAGATTTTCAACAGTATCGACATTAAAGGTAGAAGATATTGTTTGTGTCATAAAACAAAATAGCTTAAAAGGAAGGAAACAATAAAGGTCATAACATTGAAAGGATTAAACACACATGTGACAAGAGACATGAACCACTGTGACAAAAAGGAACATACTCTTCGGGACGAATCCTTTTTTATGATTATGATTTCTTCACAGATATAAATTGTGCTTAAACTGTTTTTTATAATCGTCTTCAAAACTTTTTTTCGATTCAAACAACTCATAAGAAACTAGATTGATGATGTCTTTCCTATCAAATGGCTTCGAGTAGGTAAACGTTCTTCAAAAACTGAATAAACACCGATGTGTATAACATTAGGTCACCCTCGCATGGAATACCATAAATCTTACCGGTTGTTGTGATATTTCTATTGATAACGATAACCCAGTTGATAAACATGTACATTGTACAGAAAGTGAGTAATATGGGGGGAATATCGGACACATTGGGGTTTATCGGACGATATGAAAACGGGTTAAGAACAATAATTTACTATTCGCCATACACTGATTTTGTCGTATTGCTATCCCTTTTGATAACCCTTCTGAAGAATTGGATAGAAACTTTGTGATTGGTCGACTCTTGTTTCGAGTATTTTCATTGGACAATACACTACTGAAGAAAAACTACCTCCTTTTCAGCCCTTTGGCTAAAACAAGGCGAATGCAAATTTCAACTTCCGATTAAAGTAATGACGCTTTCTTTTCAAAAAATAATTATGAACTTGACAAATATATGACGTATAGCACCTTTTTCATTTGTTTATTTATTGAGATGAAGGACATATTATTAAAAATGAATCTGTCAGCCAAACCCTGTGTTCTTAAATGGTGTCCGATAAACCCCAATTTGGTGTCCGATTAACCCTAAGTATTGTCCGATACTACCCAACTCTACCTACCCTGCGTTGAATTTATCCTATGTGCGAGAAGTTGGGCTTAAAACACAAATGTGAATCAAAATATTTCCCATAGGCTTTAGAGTAACGATAAACCCGTGGATAACCAAATGTCATAAGTTGCCTCTATACAATGAGCAATAGAGACCAGAAAGCGAACTCCAGCCCGGAGGCCATAGCTCACAAGACTGTACTGAGCAACCATGTTTAAAAAAAAAGGGGGGGGGGGCATGTCATAGCAACATGTCCCTTTCTTCCCCCTCCTTTTTTACCATCGTCTTAACCTTTCCTTCCCCAAAAGGGTTCTTTTGTTTGATAAAGAGGTTGGTTTTGCCTTTTTATTGGAAATAACATTCCAAAACTAATATATGATTACTTGAAACATAATTCTCCCTTTTTATTAGAGTGCATGTTTTCAGTAACCATGCATTCTTTTCAGTAGACATGGGGAATTGTATTATCTTTCTGTTTGTTTTTGCAGTAAAGAGGAATTACCATTTTCAATAATAATATATCATTATTTGAAATGCATTGTTATCCCTTTTGAGTAATGCTCTATGTTTCATTTTCACACACACCAATGAATGAATGAATGGTGTTTTAAGGCGCATTGACAGCTAAGGTCATTTAGCGCGCATTATGATGATGTGGATGGATGGATATAAAAAATATTAACAGGTTAAAATGTATTTGTTTAAAGAAAACATAAATAAGAATTTGTTATAAATGAACAAAAGTAGACAGAAAATTTGTAAAGAACTAATGATTGTTGATTGTTTGTAATGAATGTGTGATATGAAATAAATAGTGTGTGATGAAAAAATGATATTGATAAATGTATTTATATTTAGAATGTGTAAGGAATCACAATTTATTGTAAATCCCAACCTCTTTGAGAAAGGAAAGAATTAATTCAATCCTGACAGTCTCAAAAAGCTCATAAATAGTCTTGACATTGAAATATTTTGCACGAATTCTTTGAAAATCAATGCAATCTAGCAATATATGTTTGATGGTAAAGGGTGCATTGCATGGAATGCATTTAGGTGCATCTTCCTTAGCCAAGAGCCAGGAGTGTGTAATGTATGAATGACCAATTCGGATTCGTGCAATTGTAACTTCCTCTCTTCGTACGGACCTGTAAGAAGGGTACCATTCTCCGAGGGTAGGCTTAATTGAATGCAATTTATTAAAAACATCAACATTCCATTTTGATTGCAAGATGGATGTGATGTAAGTTAAAATAGAAGGTTTAAATTCGGTGTATGGTACTTTAAAATCTGAAATGGGAAGGTTAAGAGCTGATTTAGCGGATCTATCCGCATGTTAATTACCCATGATACCAATGTGGCTTGGAAGCCAACAGAACACAAGTCTGTTTGAAACAAAATATGAGATATCCTTTGAATAATTTGGCATACCAAAGGGTTCTCCAACTTTTGATTTGATAAGGCTTGCAGTACTGATAGAGAATCAGGAAATATAATAAATCGGGTGGAATTTGCATTTTCCACCAGGTTAAGGGCTAGATCAATAGCCCTTATCTCTGCAGAGAAGATAGAAGACTTGTCTGGAATGCGGCATTTCTTAACCCTTTCTCCATATACAGCTGCAGCTGCAACGAAATCACCGTCCTTGGATCCATCAGTGTACATAGGTTTGTAGGAAGAATATTGTTCTTTTATCTCTCTATATTTACTGTGAAAGATAACTCTATCTGTTTCTGATTTCTTATCAGAGGTAAGATCAAATAAAAAGTTTGCTGTGTCCAGTGTCCATGGAGGTATGTCAGATAACTTGTATTGGGCTATGGAATCAGTGTCTACCCCAAGATTATCTATAATGGGCTCCATGCGAATACCAAATGGGGCAATAGCATTTGGTTTCTGTTGAAAAAGGCGTTTGTATTGGGGGTTAAAAACTACTCGATGAGTAGTGTTAAAGGGATTGGATTTCAATTTCAAAAAGTATTGAAGAGATAGTTTTTCCCTTCTGTAATATAGAGAAGGTTCATTAGCCTCTGCATAGAGGCTGTTAACAGGAGATGTTCTAAAGGCGCCTAGGGCAAGCCTTAAACATTGGTTTTGTATTGGATCTAGCTGCTGGAGATAGGATTTACGGGCTGATCCATACACTATAGAACCATAGTCAAGTTTTGATCGAATAAGGGATCGATATAGCCTTAGCAGGACCTTCTTATCGGCTCCCCAATCTGAGTGTGCAATAACTCTAAGAATGTTTATTGCTTTTTGGCATTTCTTTTTAAGAGATTTAATATGAGGTAAGAAAGAAAGCTTTTTGTCAAAAATGACTCCAAGAAATTTGAACTCTGGCACAACTTCTAGTTTAGTATTGCCTAGAGTCAGATCGGGGTCTGGATGCAATCTACGAAGACTGCAAAAATGCATACATTTGGTTTTCGTTTTGGAAAATTTGAACCCATTTTCATCTGACCATATTTGCAATTTATTAAGGCACTGCTGTAGTTGGCGTTCAATAATATCCATGTTTCTGGAACAGAAACAAATAACAAAGTCGTCTACATAAAGGGAGCAGTCCACTCCAGGGTTTATAGCTTTAACAATGATATTTATCTTAATGCTAAAAAGTGTAACAGACAAAATACACCCCTGGGGAACCCCCATTTCCTGCTCGCGAGCACCTGACAAGGTGTTCCCAACACGAACGCGGAAGAGCCGTTCATCCAGGAATGCTGCAATGAATACAGGAAGGCGGCCTCTGAGGCCAAAATCGTGTAAATCTTTAAGTATACCATGTTTCCAAGTGGTATCATATGCACTTTCCAAGTCAAAAAATACAGATACTACATGCTGCTTTTTAATAAAAGCTTCTCGAAGATACGTTTCGAACCGAACAAGATGGTCTAACGTACTCCGTTGTCGGCGGAAGCCACTTTGGACAGATACAATAAGGTTGTTCGATTCAAGAAACCAAACAAGCCTATCATTAACCATCCGTTCAAGAGTTTTACAGATGCAACTTGTCAAGGCAATTGGTCGGTAGCTGTTTGGATCTTTTGCATCCTTGCCTGGTTTTGCAATTGGAATGACCAAAGCCTCTCGCCAGCTGGATGGAAATTCACCAGTCTGCCAAACATTATTAATGATATCGAGTAAAATAGAAGGGATGAATGTGGTAAGTGCTTGAGGAATTGATAGTGAATTTGATCCTGACCTGGAGAAGTGTCATGTGATTTCTTCAAGGCAGATTGGAGTTCTTTAAGAGTAAAGAGTTTGTTGTAATGCTCTTCATTTTTAGAAGTAAAATTGAGCTTTGTTTTCTCCGCTCTTGTTTTAAAGGTCTGAAATTTTTTAGAGTAGTTCTCAGCAGAGGTTTTCATCGAGAAAGTCTCTGCCAAGGTATCTGCTATGTCGTGAGGGTTATCTATTTCTTGGTTCTTTGAAGTAAGGTGACTAATATGAGATGGACCTTTGCCATTCATTTTACGAATCATGTCCCAAGTCTTTTTGGTTGAGGTGCGACTATTAAGTCTAGAGACATAATCTCTCCAGGACTTGCGCTTACTTGTTTTAATTGTGCATCTTGCCTTTGCACGGCGGATACGGAAGTCGTTAAGGTTTTCTTGTGTTGGTCTCATGTTAAATTTCCTGAGAGAGGCCTTTCGTTCCCTAACGGCTTCCTTACATTCAGAAGTGAACCCAGGTTTATCTGGACGTTTGGGATTTGTCGAGGTCTGAGGTATAGACTGTTTGGCTGCATCAAAAAAACAAGAAAAAAGGAAGGAAGGGTCCTCACAGTCCTCAAACGCATGGTGAACAATATTCTGTTCACAAAGCATCTGGAATTTACTCCAGTTTGCTTTGGACAACTTCCATTTTTGAGGACGATCAAGGACAGAAGGTTTATTTTCATTTAAAATAATAGGGAAGTGATCACTTCCACAAGTGTCTTCTAAACATCTCCATGAAAAATCAGGGAGAAGTACTGGACTGCAAAAAGAAAGGTCAATAGAAGAATATGATCCTGAAGCTGGATGCAAATATGTTTTTGCACTTGGATCGTTCAGGAACGAACGAGAATTTACAGTCATAAAACTCTCTATTTGATCACCACGGCGGTTCGTATCTGTACAACCCCATATGGTGTTATGTGCATTAAAATCACCAACAAGTACAAATGGTTGAGGTAGTTGAGATATCAAATCATCAAGACTACCTTGGTGTATAGGTTTATTTGGTGGAAGATACAAAGAGCACAGGGTAATAGTGTTATGTAAAGATAATCTCACAGCTACAGCTTGAAGGGAAGTATCAAGCTGTATGTGCGTGTGAGGAACACTATTATTAACAATGACAGATACTCCACCTTGGGCTTTATTGCCTTCAGTGTAAATCTTGTTATAGATTTGAGGGAGATAGTGTCATCCTCTTTCAAGAATGTCTCTTGAAGACAAAGTGCAGCAGGTTTGTTATTATCAATCAGAAGTGACAACTCATCAAAGTTGGCCTTCAGACCTCGACAGTTCCATTGGATAATTGGATTAGCCATTGCGCTAAAAAGTAAAATTAAAAAAGTATAAAAAAGCATTCTATAATTCATTGCAGCAGATTAAAAAGTTAAGAAGCAGGTGACTTGGGGTCCTTGGAATTTGTTTTTTTACCCCAATCATCTAAAGAACCACGCCATATGGACTGCTCGACATCTGAAGAGTCGCCTTCAAGGACCTCTTCAGTGTCCATTGCATCCAGAACTTCAAAATTGTTAGAAGTTGCAATGGGGGTTCTTGCGACAGAACTTGTCGCAGCACCTGTGTGTTCATCATTTGAACAGAGATTTTTGTTTTTGGAGGTTTTTCCTTTCTTTCTTAGAAAGAGAAGGGTTTGCCTTTGATCCAGAAGATGGACCATTGGAAGAAGAAATAGATTTTTGTTGTTGTTTAGATTTTGATTCAGAGGCAGGTTGTTTAGCTTTAGTTGTTGATGCAGGTGTTGGTGCAGAAGTATATTTTGGTGTAGTTGCAGGTTTTGGTGTGGCAGTAGGTTTTGGTGCTGATTGAGGTTTGGGTGCAGAAGTAGATGGTTTGGGTGCAGTTGCAGGTTTTGGTGTAGGAGGTGGCTGTTTTGCTATGTATGACGATAAAAGTGGTGCTGGGACCTTGCCCTTCAGCTCCTCTGCCATTTCTGGAAACTTCCCCAAAAGAAGTTTGAGGAGAAGATCGCAGGTATGGCAGTCTTGCTTCGGGGAGGCTACTGCTGAGTAGCTGTTCCCACTGACAAGTCTTTCCTTGTCTTGCTTTTGTTGCAAGACAAGTTTGCGTGCTTCTGCAAAGGAAATGCCTTCCTTGTACTTGATGGTCAGGATATCCTTCTCATCTTTCCAAGTTTGACACTCCTTCGCATAGGCAACGTGACCAGACTTGCAGTTGAAACAGCATGCAGGTGCGGTGCAATGTTCAGTGCTGTGATCTGCGCCTACACATGCGCATCTAGCACAGACTGGTGTGTTGGTGCATTTTGTGGTGTGGTGACCAAATCGTTGACATTTGAAACAACGAAGAGGGTTAGGAATGTATGTGTCTACTTTTAAGGATTCAAATCCAATTTTAAGTGTAGGTGGAACATGAGAAAGTGATTATGTATGTGTTAGTGTTTTTCAATACTCCATCTCTTTTGACACTGATGCGTCTGATATCAGTAACCGACTGTGGCTTCAAGTTGTCCTTGATGTTTTCAAGAGAGGAGCAGTAATGAAGGTCCTTGCAACGGATGACTCCCTTACATGAGTTGAGTGATGGATGTGGGTATACTTTGACTGCTTGTTTGAATAGAGTTTTATGTTTGAGTATGTTGATTGTTTGTTGCTTTGTGAAGCATTCAATTAGTATGGTGTTGTTTTTGAGTTTTTTGACTGATTTTGGTGTACCGAGAACACTTTTGATTGTTTTCTCGAGAACAAATGGTGATATGTGTGTAATTGGTTTGACTGAATCTTCTCCTTCAACCACAATAAATCTTGGAAAATTTAGTGGTGACGGAGAAGACTCTGCCTCTGAATCACTGTCAGAAAGGGTACGCTTGGCAGCTTTTTTACGGGATTCCATACTAATTTAAAAAGTTCACCATCCTTGGTCCCCGCCCACCATGGAGCCCAACAAGGGGACTTAATCTGGGGAAACCCATCGCAGATCAATTCAGGGTTACAAGGATGGTATACTCAGGGTGAAAGGGCTAGACTGGACAAATGTGTCCCAAAAGATGTCATTCCAAGCAAGCGACATAAATTTGGGATGGTACAAAATGTCAATCAAACACCAAATCTTTCATCTGATTGACCCATGGGCCACCGTCACGGGGTACAAAAGGTAAAGAAGTTTCAAATAAATTTGAAAATATGTCGTATTGGTGGAAGATTGATGAAAAATATTAAGTTGCCCATGACAAGGTCATGACCAGCCGATTGATCAGGTCGGGCCTTCCTGACCTCTCGTTTAGCCCAAATTCAGGCCAAAGTGGTGTATTGAAAAAACAGGGTATTAACTAGCCTAACCCTGGATTCTCTCAACCACCAGGATCCCTGCATCAGGCGACACGAGTCGCAGCCCACGGCAAACGGGCAGGCACTTGGTGGGGTTCTACCACTCAGCAGCGCAGTGGCAGGACAATTTCTTACCCCCCCGCCCTGCCATGGGGGGGGGACACACACCAATAAGAAAATGCATATCACTAAAACATTCCTTTTAAGTCTTTATAAATAAAGCATTGTACAAACCAATTTCCCTCTGCTTTTATAAGGGCTTGGAACCTTCATGTGCAAGTCTTCAAACATTGGTATTTAATTCACCATATGTATCAAACATGTACACAGGGCAGCATTAAAGTTTGGTTTTTCGAACTGAATAAATGTCACAAAGAATATTCAGTATTCACAAAATGAGAAATAAGAGTCAACGTTTTTCTACGATAGATCCATAAAATGAGAGGATATAAAGAATCGATATCCTGTAATAATGAAATGTCGAAACTGATGAACTAAGTTATCAAGTTTTGGCAATGATGTTGAATGCCCAGGATGAAATGTCCAGATGAAATGAATAGGTGTTTTGCACTGTTGGGATGTGCACACAAATAAGATGATCCCGTATGATAGAATGCCTTCACAGATGAAATTGTCAATGGATAAATGTCCTGTATGAAAAATGTTCTGTATGATAAAATATCAAAACTGATGAGACGATCAGAAGTATAAATGTTCAGTATGATAAGATGTCCAAAATGATGAGACGATCTGGAGAATAAATGTTCAGTATGATAAGATGTCCGAAATGATGAGACGATCTGGAGAATAAATGTTCAGTATGATAAGATGTCCGAAATGATGAGACGATCTGGAGAATAAATGTTCAGTATGATAAGATGTCCGAAATGATGAGACGATCTGGAGAATAAATGTTCAGTATGATAAGATGTCCGAAATGATGAGACGATCTGAAGAATACACGTTCTGTATGATAAGATATCCGAAATGATGAGACGATCTGAGGAATAAATGTTCAGTATGGTAAGGTGTCGATCTGATGAGACGATCTGAGGAATAAATGTTCAGTATGGTAAGGTGTCGATCTGATGAGACGATCTGAAGAATTAACATTTTGTAAGATAAGATGTCCGAAATGATGAGACGATCTGAAGAATAAATGTTCAGCATGGTAAGGTGTTGATCTGATGAGACGATCTGAAGAATTAACATTCTGTAAGATAAGATGTCCGAAATGATGAAACGGTCCAAAGCATAAACGTTCATTATGACAAAATATCCAAACTGACTAAATGGTATATAAAGAAACACTGAAATGATGAAATACCAAACCCATTAAATTAATTAATTAAGAACTTTTTTTAAATGATAAAATGAATGTCCCAAATAGTTCTTTGCTCCCAATGTAAAGTTTAGTTTGATTCCTTTTTCGCTTTTCTGTCCTTTGCCATTTGTATTTTCAGATCATTTCTCCATTCTTCAAAGGAAACTTTGTCCACATTTTGACAAAAAAATCTTGAATAAATATTGTTTGTGGGTATCAGAATTTTTTCTGTTTTCCCCACATTTGCTGCATCGGACATATGTTGGTGTGGTGTATCTTCTTCTTTTTTGTAAAACGTTACTATCAGGTGCTTGCGAGGTTGATGGTTGAATAATTTGTGGCTGTTGAATCATGATGAGGTGCTGTTTGTCCAAAATCATGGGAATCTGGATTCCAGTGGTTGTTGTTGCTGTGGATGCTAATATGGGTGTTGCTGCGAAAGCTGGTGCGATGGGCTGTGGGACCGAATTTGAAACAAGAGGCTGCATCTTCCTCTTGCGGGTAGGTGCTAAACCAGCAGTACATTCTGGTTCATGGAACACAAATCGAGGTGCTTGACTTAATGGGAGAATTGATGGCCTCTGTTGTGCTTCAGGCACTCCCGATTTGGTCATTGCTGGTTTTGGCATGTTGAGGCCCTGCAAGAGGATCGTCTGTTCTTGTTTCTTGTCTTCTTTGTTATACCTGTAATAAAAAGATGATTTAGTTAAACAAAATTCCTGGTCAAATACCAAAGTGATATCATTAAAATGAAGTCCTAAATGTAAAGCTGTAACTTGAGCTCTCATACAAGTGACCGTTAACCAAACTTGTTTTTGTTTTAAAGAGGTCTGCCAAATTAGCTAAATAATACATCTGACACACCATCTCATGATATTTAACAGTAGGAGAGTATGTTTATAAAACTAATCTACAAACAAAAAAGACATTTCAAATTTTCTAAAAGGGTCGATAAAAAACTGATAACTTTGAATGGAACAGTATATACCCCCATCACTTTAAATGGTTGAGTATATTAAAAGCATTATAAACACTTTGACAATTTGTCAAACAAGTATTTATCTTTACACCAAAATGAAACAAATAAATCATTTTGACAAAAACTTATCAAAGAGATAAATTGGTTGTTTTGACTTATTTATTTTACATCTATTTTGAAACAAGTTCTTACAATTTGGATTAATCACTGTTTTCTGCTTCCTGAATACATAACTATGCCGATTTTTTGGTCAGTCCCCTCATTTTAAGGTTGCGCTCTACCATTGCACCACAAAGTCAAAAATGAGGCTAATGATGAACAATGTTGGTATTGATATGGTGATGAATAGCTCTGCTCTTGTTTCCCAACATAATTTGTATGTACAGTACAGAATGTGAGCAGGTTTGAGAATTTAAATCTTGTTAAGAATGTCTGTTCCTACTTACCACTGTTGAAGGGTCTTTTTGTTCAACAATGGCAGTTGGATGTCGGTTTTTCTCCATAGCGACAGGGGACTTCACAACAACATGTCGTATGTTATGGAAGGCTTGGAGGACAAGACGCCATCTTGTCCATATGCGCCCTTCACGCTTCTGGTCTCCCGGAAATGTTTTAAGCAACAGTTCACAAGTGACTTCTGTGTATCTGTTACAGTTTGGCCACTGTGCTGGGCCTTTGTTGGGTCCAAGGAGTACTCTAAACGAAAGAGGAAATACAATAACATGTTTGCAAAATGACTAATAAAAGATAGAATTAAATGAATGGGAAAAGAAGAGCAAGGTTAACTGAAGATCATTTAAGATAGTTTGATAAACAGAGGGCCACTCTATAGTTGTCTCTATGGAAAATGTGCTCGAAAGTTATGCTCGAATAAACATTGTTCACATAAAACTCTTGTCATTTACCAACAGACATCATAGTCTGTATGGTCAAGATGTAGAAATTTCTTAAGTTACAGCTTAAAACACTCAAGTTAACAATGTGAATGTTCAAAATGGAGAAATTTCGGTTTTTCATTGGTCCCCTACTTTCTGTCGACCTCATTTTGGAGCTTATTCAACATATCTTTCTTAAAAGCATTATATGAACATCTAACGGTCTCAGTTACTCTTAAAAAATCAATTTGAAGTAATTTCATTTTAATAATTAATAATTCTGGAACACCTTCTTTAGAGAGGAATATATGTGAAGTACAAAGTTGCCGCAAAGCTACTTAGATTTTCTCATAAGAAAAAGGATCCTAATTTGCTTAAAATCAAAACCAAAGGTGTACTACTTTGCCAGAGATCTGAGATTATGATTCCAAATGTATACATTAAGTTTTAATTCAATAATTACTTTGTGAGGATAGGAACATTTATGTAAAACTTAAACATATATATTTTTTATGTACAAATAGGGAGCATCATTTGCTTTGAGATATGGAACTGGGTCTGTGACCTAAAATTATGATTCCAAACACATGGTGATATTTTCAATCCATTTCCCTTTGTAGTTTATGAGATAAAACACACTTACTTTGATATGCTTTCAACTCCCTTGGTTACTTATTTCCCGCGTCCACCAAACTTCCCTGACCAAGATTTCTTAGTAAATCTCCTTGGAAAGGACATCCTTTTCTTGTCATAGTCTGACAACTGCTCCCACAAACGTACTAGAGTCTGTACCTTGTCTGAGCTGAGCACATTGTCTTCTTTTAGCTCTATTAAGAACTCAGCAAGGCGTAAGACTTTGTCATAGCCTGGGATGTTGTCAGGACCATGGACCTAGAAATATTCCAAATGTTTTAAAAATGATTTATTGTAGAAGCAAAATAGTCAAGAATTATTACCCCAAAAAAACCTTACTGAACAAATCATTTTATCAAAATGTTATCAATGTATATTGACATAATGGGAAACTGTACTGTACACAGTTTAAGTCTGCACAGAACCGTATTGTTCATTCAAGATTCTTTACTTTCATAAAATATAATTTTACAATTAAAAACATCTCGCTCACCCCATCCGAAAGATTTGTAACTTTTTTAGTGGCTTACACCAATGTTGAGTCGAAAGGATTAATATATCTTTAGATATAGCACCTTAAAAGTGTGATAAAAATTCAAATGTGAGAATCCATTTGTAAAAGAAAGTATAACTGTAATAATGCTACTCAGTTTGAAACGAGTTTAAAAATCAAAAGGAAAAAGTCTTGATGTCAAATTTGTATATTTATAACATTATTTTCCTGGCATTTCTTGCATGTATAAATAGTCTAGTTTAAAAAACATTGGCTGAACCAGGTCATGAATACAAGATTCTTGTATAACATGTCGGAACGCAACTAAATTTAGCAGACAAAGACCATCATGGCATTAATTAACATTGGAGAATGTGCAATTGTAGCAAGTCCAAATAGCTTATAGAGTGTAGTATTGAATAAAAAGTTTCTAAAGTGTAAAGCTGTGTGGGAAATGTATGAGTGGGTGGTTTGCATCACTTCAACATTATTTCAGTTATGCTGTGATGCTCCACTCTTAATGATGAAGGAAGACCTCATAATAGACTCCCCTTAAGGGGTTGTCAAATGACAATTAATCATGAAAATCTTTAGAATCATTACAATGGAAACCACATTACCTTCAATGGCAGTTTCGAGTGCCAATTCTCGATACTCATCATCAGTTGGAATATGAAGGATTGGCCATTTCTTGGAGAGCTGCATCATTTGATTGACTTGGTGGTAGCAAGACATTGTCTTCGGGCGCTACAAATGGCTGTACCAAGTCAACAAACCCTTCATCCTCTTGATCTTCACCTTCCTTCATGAGATCCATGTCGTCCTCCAGCTGCTCTCTAGTCAGAGCCAGATCAGGAAGCTCCTGTCCAGTCTGATCGTAGAGATACTGGACACCAACAAGCTCTCCTACAAAAACACATTAAGATTAAGATTAAAGTATCACTGTGATTGTCTTTTGATAATGATAAATTGTATTTTATGAATCAAAGGTAGTTGTAAATGGTTTAGCAATTCTCCATGTTTAAGAAGATTTTATTCATTTTTGGATCAATTACAAAATTGTAAATTCAGGCAGTGAGAGAGTTAGAAAGCTTACCATTGAACAATAACACAGTATTTAACTAGTTCCTATCTTTAAATCTAGTAAATATCTTTGATGATAAAGTAATATAAGTTTATAAAATAAGGTCTAACAGCATTCATTATTTTATCTTAACGACATTTATGAACACATCAAAGAATTCAATATATAATTTTAGATTATATTTTGTTCTCTTATCCTTTCATGGTCTATAATCAAAACTCTTTCCAACAACAGCAAGCTTAATGAAGCTTAAAAAACCCCATTAACACGAAGCACATGAGCAGAACCACAAACCATATGTTTTGAAACAAAAGCTTCAAACTCGACAAATGGATACCAAATCAATAACAATTATGACACAGTATATAAACAATTTAAAAATGTGTATACCTGTATACTTTGCAGGTGGTTTGAAATCTTGGAAAAATGGTCTTTCTCCAAGTTCCTGCCAAAGCTTGTTGAGCTCATTCTTTAGGGGGCCACTGTAGGTTCTGGGCACTACTTGTCCCTGGCTCTGGGTTGAAAACGCCTCTTCAGCTCGGTCGGAATTCCACCTGAAGATTCCATCCATCAGGTACACCTGGAAATTGGTGTCTTTTGCCAGAGTGCCTACAATATGACATTCTAAATGTGTTGAGCTTAAGAATCTAACTTAATTTCTTAATTGTAGTTTGTTTGCTATTTTAACATTATTGCATGGTACATTAGAAATATAAATTCAATAGCACATTTTCTTAAGATATAACATCCTTTCTATAGTTCTTAAACAATTCATGTTACTTTGGTTTTGAATATTTCATTTGGCTTCTTTTATTTTATTTCATACATTCATATTCTATTCCTAAGACTTGAAGGATTAACAATAGAAGGTTATTCTTCTCTTACTCTTTGTTGTTGACAATTTTATGGCTTTTAGGAATTATCCAATTTCAAACCCCCATAATTAAATGACAATGTAGTTTCTTTAATATTACAATATAATTGAAGGAATCATAATTAACTGTACATGCATGAGACAATATCAAAGAAAATTTAATAAAATGGCTGACATATAAAAGATCCAAACACGTATTTATTAAAAGTTATGACAAAATCAGTTGTATATTTGGTTAAGCATGTCATTTTGATCTGAATTATTAAGGTGAACCTAGGTCAAGTTCATGTCCATTTTTGCGGAAATCCATTTTGCCAATCTGAACAAATCAGGTTTATCCAATGAAATGTCTCTGAGATAATAGGGATGCCGCATTATTGTTACTTGCAAGAATTACATCATCATACTTTCGTTTCCAAATATAGTTCTTAAATTTGAAATCTAAACAGTCATTTATGTTGATGAAGAAAATATTTGTATATATCACAACTTATGATTTAACTATTATGTATGAATTACCAATAAGATATTATTTAAAATGATGCTCAACACTTACATATACATTGAACTACTTTACGTGGATGCTTATAGGAAATGTGTTATAAGCCTAGGACGATTTACCCGAACTATTGTAACCCTACACTTATATCCTGATTCCGTAGTAAATTTCTCAGCTCACGGAAATACCCGTGTAGTTCCGATTTCCATTTTGCTGGCCCATTCCTTAAACTTGACATAACATAATATCTATGTTAAAAAAAATACTAAAAAAAAAAGATGCCATACCTGGAATGAATCTGGCCATATGTAGGTGAAAGTTCTCGAGGGAGGTAGATCCTCTTGCACACTTGTACACCGGCAACACCACACCACCCTTCTTTATAGTGGATACTTGTGTATAAAGTTGAATTCCTGGGGGATCTTGCAGGCAAGCAACATGTTGACTCTGCTTTGTCCAGATGTCAGACATCTTCACAGAGTCAATCAGGGGCACACCGCTTGTGTCCAGTCCTGTAAAAGAAAATACTATTAAGTTAATAATTGAGCTAGTGTTCCGCAATATTGCACAAAGAGGAAACAATGGTAGAGTATTGGCCTAGGACACAGATGTGGTCACTGGTGGTTTCAAATCCAGTGAGTAGCAGGATCCAGCTTGTACCCTTTCATTAATCCAAATTTCCTGCCAGTTCTGGTTTTGTATAGAGGAAGCACTATCAAAAGTGATTTGTCACAGTTATAAGAACTTGTTTTACAATCAATGTAAAACAAATATATTAAAACTAATATTGTTTGCACTAAAATATTTAGTTTATCATACATAAAAGAAATATTTTCATTGTTTTTATTTTTCATAATAACAAGTTTAATTGTGTTGAAGCAAAATATAGCCAGAGTGAGGAAGGAATTTGCGGAAAAGAATTGGGAACTAAAAATCGAGCAATAGTTTCTTATTCAAGAAGATCGAGATTTTCTTAATTTTGCATACCAAAATGATCCTAAAAGAGTCAATGAATTCATGTAAAACAATCACAAAAAAGCAGTGATACTTGCACAATACCCAAATTCTGCTTCTGTAATGTAATTTGATTAAAAAAATAAATCTACCTTTGTCACCATCAAGTGATGCAATCAGGTCACGAATGAGGGTCATTGTCTCTCTGGTTCCCCTTGTGGCACGTTTGCAGTGCTGGCCAACTTCATATGCAGTAATTCGTTTGATAATGTCTTCATCAGGTAGGTTTGTTACACCTTGTTGAGCAAGGTCGGCATCTCTTGGCCACCATCAGACGACTGTAGTCCTGATCATCAATGGTGAAGATACAGCGACTTAACTTCGCCATGAAGGGGCCATATAATTGGTGCTTGTCTGTGGTGCAACCATTAGGAAACCCCCTGATGAAATGCCATGAATCAAGCCTGAAAAACATGTTTGAAAATATATAGCAAATGTTTAATAACACACATATATAATGATGTTAGGTGATTGGCAATTGTATCTAGAAATCATTTTATCCTGTATCCAGAGCCATTTTCCGACAAGGTGCTGTATAACATAACTGATACCGGCAGTAACCATACAGCATGCAAATAGTCATGCACAGTGAAAATTAAAATGTTGCATGTTTCCATACTCAGGCATGTATCAGCTATACTTCCCTTATAGACCAGGCCTGCTTTTGTTAAGGAATGTTCAACCCTGAAAATCATTACTTGAAGCCTGAATTTGAACATCTTCAGTATGAAAACATAAGGAAAATCTATAATCTCAAGACCTAAAATCAGAACCAGGCCTGTAGACAAAGTCAAAGGCTAGGAAATCTGTGTTAATAGGTCATTTGGTGTACCTGAGCATAAAGTGAAGTCCTAATGTATGCACTTAAAACAAGCAAAGAAAGCCCACAAGATTGATGTTGTAAAAGGTGTAGAATTATGTTAAAACTATAAAATTAAATGAAATATAGCTCAACAAAGGATATATGCACTGTAATTTGAATGTGTGTGTACCTCACATGCAGGATGGCCATTCTCTAAAGTGCTGTTTTATGCACTGCCTTCCACAGCAATCTCTGTCAGTGTACAGGACTGTTGGTGGGGAGACTCCAGCATTTTGGTATCTGGAAATGATGCCCTTTAGCATTTTCTTGAGACCCTCTCCCTCACCAACTGTTAGCACTGACATGAGAATTTGCCCATGCTCATTGCCGATGTTCGTGGCCCACATGGCAGTGCCTTTACTATTCCCTGCAATGGAAAGTGTAAACAGATGCAATCTTAAAGGGACTATATCACAGATTGCGATCTGTGACTAACAAGCAATAGTTATTATGTATTATGATCATAATCATTGGAACTGTTTGTAATTTCTGCATCCTTATGCTGAAAACCAGTGTTTTCATTAAGACATTGCTAAACAAACATCTTTCAATGGGTTGATGGACAACTTAAAATAGTTGGTGGATTTCTTCCCAACACACTTTCCTAGTTTTATGTAATTACTGTTCACCCATTAAGTAGTCAGGGTCAAAGTGACTCTTAAACTATTCCTATTATTTGATATGGAATTAAAAAAAAATGTTATTGTTTAAAAAATGAATGGTTTATACAATCAAGTTTTCCTGCCATACAAACATTCTATATATAAACCTACTAAAATAATGGACTGGATTGAAAAGTGATCAATAATATAGTTTAATGTTTTTCACGAATTGTGCCGTCATTTTATCAGACAACTTTATTTTAAAAAGATAGAAATCTCTTTCTGTTAAAAAGGCACTTTTAGTGTGAAATCTAAATAACTTTCTTCTTCCATTTTTGAGGGTCAAACATTTCGAAAAAAGAAATTGATTGTAGTTTCGTTTTATACACAATTGAAGGTAAAATGTTAAAGCCATAGTATGGCTTGCTCTGTAGCACATGTGTACGGTATTTGGAGGGTTCAAGTCCTCATTATCAAATATTAAATCTTGTCTTATTTTTGAAGGAAACCCCTTCAATTTTCATATTATAATGTTAGTTTATGCCTCAGGACACATAGGTTGAACTAGTACTGAACCAAAGCAGGGTTTAAGAGAGCTCACATAAAATAAAATGATGTAGCTTACCAGCAAGTCTTTTAACTATTTTCTTTGTTGAGTCGATTTTCAAGATGTTCCCAGTCACCGACGTCAGTTCAGCCAACTCATAATCCATTCTTGAAATTTCATCAAGTTGGTAGACCTTCATGAACCAGCGATGCCTTGGTATATCCAAACAAGAGGGCCATAATGGCCCTTTATCGCTCACCTGAGTTCTGTTTGAAAAAGAGGTATATTTAAGACAGAGTGGTTGGTATGTTTCAAACTCTTCTAAGTGCTAATTGCATTGAATACTCTAAGCCAATGCTCTTGCTTGTTAACATTTTTTTATGTGTATTGTATTTGTCTTCTTGAGTTAATGTTCACCAAAACAAAGAGAATTAAGATGAAGGAAATTTAGGTTTGTGAAAGCAGGGACAGTAACAATTGGTTGGGCAAATTAAAATAATAACAATTGGAAAATGTATCTCAAAGTCGTTTATTGGTTTTCAACAGTAAATAAATTTGGAAAATTTTAAGACAGTCAAGCTTATGGTAAATAATCCAATCATTCTGGCCAACTTTCATCAAAATTGGACCATAAATGTGGCCTCTAGAGTGTTCACAAGCTTTTTAAATTATTTGACCTAGTGACCTAGTTTTTGACCCCACATGACCCACTTTCAAACATGGCCAAGATTTCATTTTGGCAATCCTTCTGACCAACTTTCATCAAAATTGGACCATAAATATAGCTGCTAGAGTGTTCACAAGGTTTTTCAAATATTTGACCTAGTGACCTAGTTTTTGACCTCACATGACCCGGTTTCAAACTTGGCCAAGATTTCAATTGAGACAATCATTCTGACCAACCTTCATCAAATTTGGACCATAAATGTGGCCTCTAGAGTGTTCACAAGCTTTTTAAATTATTTGACCTAGTGACCTAGTTTTTTACCCCACATGACCGAGTCTTGAACTTGGCCAAGATTTCATTGAGACAATCATTCTGACCAACTTTGATAAAAATTGGACCATAATTGTGGTCTCTAGAGTGTTCACAAGCTTTTTAAATTATATGACCTAGTGACCTAGTTATTGACCCCACATGACCCAGTTTCAAACTTGGCCAACATTTTTATTGAGACAATCATTCTGACCAACTTTCATCAAAATTGGACCATAAATGTGGCCTCTAGAGTGTTCACAAGCTTTTTAAATTATTTGACCTAGTGACCTAGTTTTTGACCCCACGTGAACCAGTTTCAAACTTGGCCAAGATTTCATTAAGACCATCATTCTGATGAACTTTCATCAAAATTGGAACATAAATGTGGCCTCTAGAGTGTTCACAAACTTTTTAAATTATTTGACCTAGTGACCTAGTTTTTGACCCCACATGACCCAGTTTCGAACTTGGCCAAGATTTTATTGAGACAATCATTCTGACCAATTTTGATAAAAATTGGACCATAATTGTGGTCTCTAGAGTGTTCACAAGCTTTTTAAATTATTTGACCTAGTGACCTAGTTATTGACCCCACATGACCCAGTTTCAAACTTGGCCAAGATTTTATTGAGACAATCATTCTGACCAACTTTCATCAAAATTGGACCATAAATGTGGCCTCTAGAGTGTTCACAAACTTCTTAAATTATTTGACCTAGTGACCTAGTTTTTGACCCCAAATGACCCAGTTTCGAACTTGGCCAAGATTTTATTGAGACAATCATTCTGACCAACTTTCATCAAAATTGGACCAAAAATGTGGCCTCTAGAGTGTTCACAAACTTTTTAAATTATTTGACCTAGTGACCTAGTTTTTGACCCCACATGACCCAGTTTCGAACTTGGCCAATATTTTATTGAGACAATCATTCTGACCAATTTTGATAAAAATTGGATCATAAATGTAGCCTCTAGAGTGTTCACAAGCAATTGTTGACACACGCACGGACGCACGGACATCTCGGTATCACAAAAGCTCACCTTGAGCACTACGTGCTCAGGTGAGCTAAAAAGGTGGTGGCTGTACAAATGTGGGAATCCTAACTAATCCCTGTGCTGCGGCCTTCTTCATATTGGCGACACTTGTCAAGGTGGGACTCACCATGGTTTTCAGCAATCTGTTAAAATATTCCAAGTCCTATCCATTGTCAAATGATCATAATGTGCAATTAAGACTGTACTATGTCAATGACTTTAATTTGGTCATACAGTATTCCTATCATATGAGTTCCCGAAAAAAGCATATATTGTTTGTATCGTATCATAACGTATAAGATCCCAAATGAATCAGTAACATATCATCGCATCGGATTATATCAGACAAAATGAACCTATCGGATCGTATTGTATGATAAACATATTAGGTAAAATGTGTATCCTAAATCAGATATCAAAGACCATATAACCGCATTTTGTAAAGGGCTGAGATGTGTAAGCAGATATCATGGAAACATACCAGACTTTGTCATGAGGAGTTTCAATGTCAACACTGTCCAGAAATTACATAATTAGAAACTTGAGTTCATGCTTAGAAACACACCTTAACATCAATTACAGAATTACCCTATTATGAGTAATGACACAGGAATGAATGTGTTCTGACAGTAGTAAAACTAAGTCTGTTCATGGGTGACAAAGAGACCATTCAAAAGTTAAAATCCTGCATATAGTATACCTGTTTGCAAACCAAGCTACTGCTATTTCCCAGTGTTCGTTGTCTTAGTAGTCTCACAACCTTCATATCACAAGCATACCTCTCAGTCAATATGCAGGGGAATTTACTCCGTTCTGGGAAATCAAGCTGATTTAGTAGTCTCGCTCCAACTGATGACCTGTCAATAATTCAAGAAAATATGTTCTGTATGATTAAAACTGGTAAACGTACACTATAAATGACAGTTAATTAAGAGACCTATGAAGTTCCAATTATAAACTATACACGCCATTGTATCTAAGGTTAAGTCTCACAATTTGTTTATAAATCACATAAGTCACAATAACTGCTGGTTTATCAAACATCAAGTTATAGTTATAGTCACAATTGGTCCATTAAACACAAATGAAGTTAAAGTCACAATTGGTTTATCAAATATCAAGTAATAGTTAAAGTCACAATTGGTTTATCAAATATCAAGTAATAGTTAAAGTCACAATAAATTCTGGATTATCAAACATCAAGTAATAGTAGTCACAATAGACAAGAAATTGCTGTGCTTTCGGACCTTTATACTAGTTGTCTGATATTGTAGATGAATTGAACATTAATGTATGCCAACATACATCCTGTGAACCTGGACTACATTAGGCATTAAAATATTTTAGTCACTTTGTAAAACAGATTCTCTGATGAGTTAAATCATCTTTGTTACCACTTACCAAAGGGATTAATGTTAATTTGGAGCATAAACATACCCTTCTTTTGCATTTGTTGCACTCATAGTCCTCTCCAATAATGATGTAATAGTCATTCACATCTAGTACTATGCGTGTCTTCTGATGGATTCCAGCAGTGTTCATTGTTCCTTGACATCCAAGGTGAGGGCACACAAACTGGTACTGAAAAAGGTGCCTTGGCATCCAAAGGAACACCCTGTGTCCAAAGTAACACTCTGGTTTGTTCAATACTCCTAAAAAAAACCACTGTCATGAGTACAAACAATTCCTCACCAAAAGACAGATAAAGGACATACTCATGAATAAAAGTGTCCAATACATTGTTGCAAACCTAATTCGTTTAAGCAGACATATTTTGGTGGGATCACTAGTATGCATTTTGATGTTTTCTTTTATTACCAATGAATGACAGCTTCTCATGGTTCATGGATATGAATTTTGGGATTATTCACTTACCTTGCAAAACTATTTGAGCACTATCATCTTTTAATTAGTTTGATTTTCTAAGTTTTAGATCAAACAACTGGCTGACAGCAGTATTTCAAGTATGTTGTGATGACAGCCTCTTTATAATGGTGGAGAACCAAATGCTTAAATGCCAATAAGAGCTAGTCCAGCTAAGAATCTAGTACAGTCAACATTTCCTTAGTCCTTCAGGAGACGGCCTTTCATGAAAATCAAAATGCTGGTACTGTGATTTGAACCCACAGTGAGAGGGTTCTTGTGAATTCAAGTTCTGTACTCTAGCTCTAACCAATATGCCACTGAGGAAATACAAAATTGATTACCTCTGGATAGGCTAGGCTGCGGAGGGTCATACCACAGTTTCCGTACCCGATTAAAGTCAAACTGCGGTCCCCTGGTTCCATAATAGAAAAAGGTCTTGGAAATCCAGCCTTGGTCCACAAGTGGGAGGGTCTTCTTCCACTTCTTGGTCAGGGGTACATCATCTTCTGAGATAAAAACAAAAATGTCAGCACAGTTTATTTGACAGTTTAAATCTGATTACCAAATATCAATAATCAATACTTAACATTAATGGAAGACACTGGATCTCAATAAATAAGCACTATAGATTCTAGAAAAAGGATGGACACTCTTCTTTATTCTTATACAATTGATAAAGCACACAAAAAGTCAAAGAAAGATATTCATGCCTGTGTTTTTTATAAAAACAAAATCAAATCATGATATTAAACTTATTTAAGGATTGCCAGACAGACAAATAAACAAACCAACTTGTGTTTGAAGTACCTTGAACAGAATTCAATCTTGTTGATGGAGTGGCCAGTGGGACAGGTGCCTGAGTAGGTTTTGAACATTGTGCCTTGGTGGACTTTGAGGCAGGTGTCAAAGTAGATTGAGGGATTTCTCTGGAAGATGCTGAAAACATTGTTGGAACATACGTTTTTCAACCCTTACAGTAAAACATAGCTAGAAAAATATTTTCTTAATCCTATTTATAATTGATACTTTAATGAAATTATATTGATCTAACCCTTTGTCAAACTTCAATTATCAACTATCCCAAATTGAAAGAGTTTGCAGAAGACATTTCAAAATGTAATGGAATTAAAAACAATTTCAGAGCAGAAAACATTATAGGAAAAGGAGTTATTGTTTGTTACGAGCAATTTCTCCTTTTCCCACAATTGTAGTTATTCTTTAAACTTAATTTATTTTATATCGATTGTGACAGAAGCTTGAAGCTTATTAAATTCACTCTCGATGACTACTTCCTTGATACTACTTCAGTACTCGCATCGATTTTTGTGAATTAGTCCCGGCAATTTTCACCTCACATATCGGGGATTCAAACTATGGACTCTCAATACAAGAGGCCGACCCTCTACCACTTCACCACTAGTGCCAACTTGTTCTTGGTTGGTAATGGGTTAAGCAAACATTGGTTCCAGTCAGCAATTGTGGAAGCTAGTTCATAAATAAATGCAGAAAGTCTTTCTTGTCCAACTTGATAGTGAGTGTTTCATTAGACCCATGTGACAATTGTCTAAAATAAAACACCTCTTGTTCTTAATCCAGATCATTGTTTAAGACAGGAACAGGTTTTAAATTTCTACAATAAAAATCTTTTTATTTCTTTCTGTATGGTTGTCAACTTGTTGTGAAAGCTGTCAATAATCTAGTATTTTTTTAATAAAGGAATTTATCTTGCCATTTTATAGGTAGAAGGAGTTTCTTTTAAATAACAAACAATTTAAATTTTGATCTGTGAGACAGTTCTTTTAACTTCTTAAACGTAAATAAAAAATAATACAAAAACTTTCGATTCTTATCAAATCAACTCTCAAATTAGTTTATCTGTGACAAAGTGAGCATGTATAAATAAACAGTTTACAAGTTTCACCGTGTTAATAGTTTGCTGTTAATAATTAGTATAATGTGACAACAGTCTTTCATAAAATAAAAAAAAATAGTAAATGAATTTAATTTTGTATTGCAGTATTTTGATATGATTTTCATCTGATGCACTTTTATTAAAATTAATATATTCAATAAATTTATATAAACTTAATTTTCTCTCCAAATTTAACATAGATATCTGTGATGTGAAAAAGAATTCATTTTAATCATGACTTAATGATTTATAAAGCAAAACAAGCAAAACCAATTCAATGACCATGCTTTGTACAATACAAAAATAGATAGAGACAATATTATTTTGTGCATTTTTGCCTTAGTGACATAAAGATCTGTTAGGAAAGCAGTTGGTGGCTGGAAAAGAACATGGTGCAGCACTTGTGAAAATACCAGGGTACCGCTTCACTTAACAGTTTATGCTTAAAATTTGCATCAGTCTAAAACAACAATTTCTCTTATTTCAATATTGGGCAAAGCAATATTGCAAAGAAACACACTATTGGAATCGTCTCTCCGAGACACTTCAAATGATGTGTCACATTGCATTATTGAACTTTCATTGAAGATACTATCCATGTGTATCAGTTATGACTTACGCAAATATTTTCCTTAATTTGTTTAGTGAGACAGTACCCAGGGGTCTAAAGAGTAGCGATGACTGAATCAGAGGTGGCGAAATATGATTTAGATTGATCAAAAATAACAACCATTTATCTGCACTTGTCAATACAATGGTTATATAGCTTACTTCATTTAAATATTTACTTGTCCATTAAGGCTTTTGAACAAACTGGAAAATACAAACAATTGATTTTGCCACCCCTGATTGAATACTGCCTTTTAAAATATCATAGGGAAAGCTTTACATTCACAACAGTCAACACAAAACACACTTTACCAGAAAGTTTGCACTAAGATAGAAGGAAAGGCAAAAGCAGTAAATGGAAATCAATACAGACATAATGAAGTTGGAAAAATAATAAATGCTCACTTAATAAGTATAGGGGGTTAACATATAGTTTTTTTTTCATTTGAAGCAAAGATCATCTATTTTTGATGTATTTGTACCATGATATAACATACCTAGAGCTGTAAATTGATAACCTTTGAAAAATGTTTTTGAATATAATTTCTCAAGGCACAATAATGCTTAACTTTCATTTGTCCCAATTCACTCTATATAAACATCAGAATACACATCCACATCCCAACATATGACCACATCAATTTTTTTTTTATCAGATTGTAATTCCAAAGATTGCTTATAAGTCAGGTTTTAAACTTATCTGTGCAGTGAAGGTTGAATTTCGTGTATTAATACCATTAAATCCTTTTGTTCTCAGTAATACAAACCAAGCAAGTAAACATCTTAGACACTATCACATTTGATTAGTGAAAAAGACTGTCGTCCACTGAAATGCTAGTTCTCTATATGAAAATCTCTATAAGAACAATGTGTTAGGTTCTCAAATTTGCAAAGAATGTAATATTACGTCCACCACCGAGAAAACTCACCTCAAGTTCAGGCCCATGTTGTCTGTAATAATGTATTAGGTTTGCAAATTTGCATTAATGTTCAGCGCACCCTATACCATATATATATGACTTATGTATCATAAGATTTTTTGCATGTAACCTCGAATTGACATATGTCATTCAAAGGTATAGACTTTAATCATTTACATCATTTGGTTCAATACTATCTGTGGTATCACACCAATACTTTTTGATAAGCTTTAGAGTGCCAATTACTATTTAAATGCAAGTGTCCTGAATGGGCATAGAAAAAGTAAAGTGAAAATAGAGATAAAATATGTTTCTCTTGTGATATTGAACCGATATTGTAACTTTTAGCTTAATCTTTCTTTTTTTTTTGCTGTGTCAAACACACCTGTTAAAGCAGATATCAGTATGATATATACCAAGCATGAAGGAGGAGTCTTCATATTGTAACATGAGGTACAAGACTGAATAAAGTTAGATTGTTAAGAGCTTATCAATTCAATGTATGTCATTTGATTACTCCAGTGTTATCTTTGTTATCCCATGAAAACCCATGACAATTCGATATTCAGATATTTCAAAATTAATTATTAGCATAAGCATTGTTTGTAATCCTAACCTGAGTGTTAAACAATCAAAATGGTTTTTTGCCTCATCTTGGCTGCAAGCATTGTGTCTAGTTGAGATGATTTTGTAAATCCAACGCACATGTTTATTTCCATATTCCCCAACTCAAAGTGTAATTGTTACAGTGTGTGTGATTAGAATGAAATTAGAACGCGTTTATTTCCCTCTTTTATAAAATATACTTTTTGTTTTAAAGTATTGATTGAGAAGAAGTAACTTGTACAAACAGACATTAGCCCTATTGTGAGACTTAAAGTGAAGTTGAAATAGTTCTTTTTCTGAAATACGATTTCTTAAGTTCATTGGTGCAGAGGAAGACCAAGGACCGAACCCTAGAGACATCCCCCTAATTGGCCGATGAGGCTGTTGCTGAGGAATCCCATAGTCTGATCGGATGGAACTGTATAGAGGTGTCAGCTAAGGATGCTGGGCTATATATATCAACACAGGAGATATAAATATTGTGCAAGTTAAGAGAACATTAGCTTTTCACTTTCAGACCCATTGAAGAGAAACAAACACACTTATTTGTATGGTGTTTATTGCTGTATCAACAATTTTTCAGTTACGTAACAGCTTATTATCTTAACCGTTAGGTCATGCATTCACCCTATGAACAGGGTTACGGTTACTCGAATCACGGAAATACCGTAATACCACCGAAACACCGGAATACCCCTGAGATATAGGGTAACGAGAGTTCTCAAATTTTGTCATAATACCTATTACCTATATAGTGTACATGTATAAAAGGATGTAAGAGGTATATCAAGCTGAGTGATTTCTTTTTCAAAGATCATTTTTGACGTATTAAATGCTGCAATCGAGTGCGAAATATGTAAGTTTATACAACTTGCCTTTACTAACGTAATACTGTAATACTTATGTTTATAAGTTCTGTGTGTAAGGTGAGCCAAGTGCCAATTAACTTATGATAAGTAAGACTAATTTTTTAACATCAGCTGTGAACAAAAAACTAGATTTTAGATTTTAAGAAAAATTAATTAAATCTAGTGACATCAGTCTTCCTAACGATTATGACAAAGACCAGTCTGGACATAAGCAAAAGCAATTGAGCGGCTGTTTCGGAAAATTATTTGAAAATCTACTCTAATCTTTTGAATTCTAACCAAACGATTCGGCTAACAGAATCAACGAGAAAAATAAATTGCTTGTACATCAAAAGCTTCAATGAATTTATGTTATCGGAGAAAGTAAAAACAAAGGGTATTCCTGTATTACCAAAGGGTGTTTCAGTGTTACTATGATTTTAACGGGTATTCCGGTGTTTCGGTGGTATTACGGTATTTCGGTGAATCATATGACCGCTATGAACACCCACAAGAAACAATGTTATTATACTTTTTTGAGAACTGCCCACATTCTGAATACATTTATCTTAATTTATCAAACCTGACAATTAATAGTTATACTGTCCTAATCTTGAAATCTTGTTTAAGCAATTTTTTTTCTTCTCAGAAATAATAAATTAAGACTAATTGTATCGTTCCATTAATGCCAGACACAGTTCCTGATACAATATATTCATTAATTAACACAGTCTAATGCTATATTTCCTATGTAAGGCTAAGAAACCCATACCAAAGTTAAGATGTGACTCATTTTAAAAGTTTCAACAACACTTGAAAATGTTCTTTAAGATTATTAGACTTATTTCAACAAATAAATCAGATGAAAAGTACTTCAAGATTTATATCCTTAAACTTTATAAATCATATCTTCCTTATATGCAAATTTTACCAAGTGTAATTGAAATACTTTGTTGAATTCTTTAAAAATGAGAACATCTGCTAGAACTAACCCACAGGGCTCTGTTTCAAAATCTTTTTGTAGATTGACCATCAATGACACTCACATTCTTATATATATAACTTAATTTGAAATCATACAAGAATTTAAGTTTCATTTAGATCAATGCCATACAAGATCATTTGAGACAAACTCCTGAGCACTTACCAAAAATCCAAATAATTAAGCAGCTGATCTGACAAATCAAATAATTTTTATACAAAAACATATAACACATATCATAACAAAATGTTCAATAAAGTCTAAAGTTTCAAAATCAAAAACAATTTGGAAATTTAAATTGATATTCTCTACATAATATGAAAACAGTTGTCCTCACTTTGTAGCCACAGTGACAGTAAAATGTTGTCATGCAATAACTGTCTGGTTGGAGGAAACTGATTATGTTTTTGTAGGGCTCGACCAAAAGTGTTATTTTAGTTTGAAACAGGGTTAAGTGTCACATTTTCTTTTTATCTAAGCTGGCCAGTTAAAGAATTATCATCTTCTCCACTTACAAATAATTATATAATAGAAATAGATATTATATTATTATCTATTATTTTCTATTAACATCAGGTTATTAGCTCCTGTGAAGTATTACACAGATATCCACACAGTATTTCAATAAATGCTTTGAAAACCTCTATGACAAATCTTGACTGAGTAATGTAATGATATTAAACGTTAGTATTGGGGTTCTGCCTAGTTAAATCCCAGCTCTGACATATGATTTGTTTGGTTATGTACACCATGTGTGGTGTCAACTTACATCTTTTATGATTTGTCCACTTAACTAGAAAAATAATAACACTTCATTTATCCTGCTAACAAGAGTCTTAAATCTAACTGAGATGTATTTTTGACAATTCTTACAGATACTTGCAAGAATCAAATATTAATTTATGTTCATGTGTATCATTATTTGTAATATAAAACATGCAATGAGGCCTAAAATGACTAAACAACTAAACATTTTTTTAAGTATTTTCATTACCCCCCTCGAATGCATAAAAACCTGTGATATATACATTGTAAATAAAACATTTTAATTACCTTCAAAATTGCTTTCATAGATGTCCAAACAATCAACAAGTTCTGCATCTGCTGCGATATCCATTTCTCCTACAAGGAAAAAATATTTGGCATAATTAAACTTTTATTGAAATATCAATTTAAAGAACAATCAGTGAACTATTTACAAATGAAAGTTAATTGACTAATAATGTAACTAATCTTTACTTAAATGAAAAACAAAACTTGTTTTTGTTGTTTGTTTAACAGTGTTTCAGAGTTGAATTCACCAATACAAAGCTAGGGAATTAAAGTGTCTTGCAAAAGGAAACTTCCCCACAACCAGAGTTACTGGCAGGGCTCTACATCAGGACCCTCAGCTTAAAGACTGCCACCATAATAACTAGGCAATGTGTGACCCTTAATTGTTGGTTTTTTTTAATCAAAAGGCATGTCTTACCCAATTCTTCTCAAATTACAGATGCTGTATGCTCTATGGGAAAACCAGGAGCCTCTACTGAAATAATACAAATTATTATGATTTAAATGTCTTTGCTTTGCTAAAGTGCTCAATTGAAGAAGTTATTGAAAAAAGTGCTTAAAATATTTTCAATAGTGAATAGGCCTCTGTGCTTCTTTTCCCCTTACCTATAGGTTTTAAAGAGAAACAATACTTGTCAAGTTGCCATTCAAAACACAAATACATTGTACAACAAGTATAATGGATGTTAAATGCATTTTGTGAATGTAATAGTAATGACCCCAAGCCCACAAATGCATTATTCCTCATTCCTCAAAATATAAATGAAATAATATATTTGTTTAATTTCTAAATGTTTGTTTTTGAAATAGTTTTGATGCATGTGGCTTGGTAGTTGCCATGATGACATTATGTCATTTTTCATGATTTCAAAACAAAACTGAAATAGGTTGTGAAATTTATATTGCATTTATGACGCATTTAATAAACATCTGAATATTAAAATAAAAGTATCTCTATAGATCTGTTTTGTCATTTTATCCAGAAGACAATTTATTTTAAAGAATGAATCCTCAACCTTTGGGATAGTCTTTTTAATTGAACCCTTACCCCAAAATAATTTACCTGTTTTTCTGGATGACTTCCTTTCGATTATCTCTCTTCCTTCTGCAAACATCTCGACATACTTAGTAAACGTCTTCTTATAGAGGAAAAGACTGTCGGAGGGAGAAACTCTTTCATTCCAAATCTTGTTCACAAGCCAGCCACAATACCCAGGTGTATTCTCCAACAGCCAGCGATACATTTCACCTCTGTAAAAAAATGTGTAGTAGTTGTCCTCCATTGTAGAGGTTCTTATCAAGAGAAGAGAACATATCTGTAAAGCAATGTTAAATACTATTAAATATTATAAAGAAAAAATCCAATAAGATATATCTTTTCAGAAGAGAAACTTCCTAGAAACACTCACTGCTATGGGAGATAGTTATTAATGTGATTATCTCTACAAAGCATTTCTTGGTGCTTGTGTTCAAACAGAAAGTTTTAATATGTGTGTACTAATTCATCATAAATTGGCATGAAAGGATTGATACTTTCCTGTTGTTGTTTTGGTTTTTTTTTAAAGTTAATAATATGGATGTAGAGGGCCTAATTTCCTTAACTTGGTCAGATTGTTTTGGGGAAACTTAAACACTAAAATCAATTTATTGGAAAACCAAATGGAACCCTATAAAGTTGATGATTTTGGAACTGCACGATATTTAAGACATTAATAATTTGGCAGGTGCCTTTTAAAGACCTCTAAAATAAAACATGAAAAAGCCCAGAAGTTGGTCATTCAAACATGGGAGCATCAATATCTCAGAGGTGAGTAGTGTTCCTACAATTGTCAACATCATTAACGTTGTCAAATTACCTAAATGCACCCCACTGAATTTTAAGAAATCCAACCCAATTGATGGCAGTGTCTTCTCCTCCAGCCTCTCTACATTGCCGACGAGCGACAGCCTTTACCACGTCATACCGCTGTGGCTTCTCCCATTTCCTCTTCTCTTTCTTAACCATCAGGGCTGCGTTTGTGTCTGTCAGACATACTCTTCCTGCACTGTCTTTTCTAAATGATGGCAACATTGCACTAAAAAGAATGACATGTTACTTTTTTTTAAGTTAAGAATTTGATTATATGATCATCAGTCAGATTTCTGTTCCGCAAAACCTTTTCCATTTCAATATTTTTTCATATTTATTTTGGTATTGGTTTGGTACCAGCCAAAATGGGAAAAATTACAGCATTTTCATTAGAATTTTTCAGAATGTTCCTTTACATAGTATTTTTGTTGCGATACATTGCATGACTCGGAAAAACCCACTTATAGCATGTGTCAATGTGCTTCTTTTGTTCAAGTGTCTGTTTGCCCTGGGCCTTTTCAACAATGGCGTGACATGTGAGGAAATTCCATTATCTTGTACAACAACAAGATGTTCTGCATAAGAGAGGGGTTCACACCTTATTGACATTGTATCGTAACCATTTATACTGGTGTACCCTAATTCCGTGGTACTTATGGTTACATGAATAACAGAAAGGAAGAGGAGAACTTATCTGTCAACATTCAGCTTTTTTAACATATTTCATTCCTCATTTACGATCTTCTCATCATTATTTTTAAATGGAACACAGAAATGCTCTACGTAACGTAAATTTATTGTGTCACTGGCAGCCATTTGTATTTTTGATGTCTTACCCTAATTCCGTGGTATTCAGGTCAAACACAATTTTTTAAGTATCAGTCCAAAATAATTAGGGTGAAACATACTAGGGACGAATCCTGAAACAATTTAGTTGTGTCTGACCCAAGAATGGCGGAGAATTGCAGACGAACTCAACAGTGTGAAAGGATTTGTTTAGGGTCTTAGATTTGAGTAAAAAAGTGTGAAAATATCGGGGATTTTTGGAGCTCTCTGTAATACGAGGAGAATTTTATTGGATTGAATTGGTTTTATACCAGAAAAACATTCATTCTTGCTTTTTTGGAGTTCTTACATTGGGCTGCGAAAGTAGGTCAGGTTGGTGTGTTACTTTATGGAAGTGGTATGACCATATGCAAATACCACGGAATTAGGGATACCACGAGATTAGGGGAATTGACTATAAATTAAGTGTTACATCTTTATTGAATCCATCCTTAATTACTCATTATTTAGTGATTGCAATCTCTATTAAATTTAAAACATGAAATTCCCAATTTTATAACTGTATGGCTGTTTCAGTTTCTAATTTTACAAACTTTAACTAGGTCAGGGTGAATTTTTTTTTTTTTTTTTTGAGGGGGGTGGGGGAAGAGGCTTTCCAGTCACAGAAATACAATTGAATATCAAGTCTTTTTGCTCATTTGCCAATTAAATTGAATGACTCAATACAGTATTCTACTAAGGATAACCTTACTTCATACAAATGAGAAGACAATCGATAGAAAAAACACAAGATGGATGCCATGATGAGGAATTTCCCTTGAAAGTCTTGCTTGTAATGACATGTTATGGGAACTTTTAAGTAAAAAACAGTCACTAACCTCTTCTGCATATCTTCAGGCAATCGATTTCATCATCTTCAATTGCACAGGGGTATTAATTTGGTCTTTTTTGTCACAACAATTCACATAATAACTTCTTGAAATCTACAGGAAAATGCGTTGTAGTAAATATCTTGCTAAGAAATATGAACAAATTTGATTGGTCAAAACATGATTTAAAAACGGACAGGTATGGCGCCTACCCCGTTATAGCGCGATTACGGAAGAAAAACACGGCGCCCCCTCTTAACTTTTTTATTTGTGGATATATCTCAACAAACTTGGTACCAAATGAAAGAAGACACTCTGAACTTTCTGATGGTGTTTAAAAATCTAAAATATGTTCACCAAGTACCGAGAAAATGCATGTCAAATATGGGCAATATTTTTTACAAAAATGTCGCTTAAAAATTGAGATTGAAAAACACGGCGCCCCCTATTATATTTTTTGTTCTAAATAATATTTTTCTAACTTTGATATATTTTGAAAATGCATAAAATTACCTTTCAAATGATATTAAATATTTGAAATTTGGACGAAAGATGGCTGAGAAATAGCTGTTCAAACATGAGTATTACTCCAGCCATTTCGACTCACAACAGATTCAAGCTCGGAAAACACGGCGCCCCCTACTAACATTTTTATTAGTTCAATGACTGTACATTATGTGGTATCGTCTTTTAGAAGACACTTTTTCCTTTCATATGATGTTAGTTTTGTTAAAATTGGTTGATTAATAACCGAGATATGGCCTGTTAAAGATGGGCGTTTTTTCCGTACGTCCCGATTTTGCTTGGAAACCGTTTACAGTTACACAAGAAAAACAAGGCTCCCGTATTAACTTAATCATTTGTTGAATTTGTAGAATTTACACAACAAACTTGGTATCAGATGAAAGAACACACATTAAACTCTTTTATGGTATGCAAAGAACTTAACTATATGGATGAAGTACCGGAAAGAATTGATGGCGAATATTGTTAGTGCTTTACCAAAATGCCGCTCACGGATTAACCTCGGAAAACATCACTCCCCTGTTTTCCTTTTTGTTATTTGTCATATTTTTTTAATGTTAACTATGTTTCAAAATAACATATGATACACGTTCAAATGATGAGATGATATTAAGATTAAGAACGTTCTTTGCAAACATTTTCCTATTGTCTCTTAAGTATCATGGATAAATTACACAGCTTCTTATCCGTGATCTCTCTCTCTCTCTCTCTCTCTCTCTCTCTCTCTCTCTCTCTCTCTCTCTCTCTCTCTCTCTCTCTCTCTCTCTCTCTCTCTCTCTCTCTCTCTCTCTGTCTCTCTCTCCCTCTCTCTCCATCTCTCTCTCTCTCTTTTCTCTCTCTCTCTGTCAATCTCTCCCTCGCCCTTTCTTCTCTCAATATTTTTTTCTCTCTCTCTCTCTCTCTCTCTCTCTCTCTTCTCTCTCTCTCTCTCTCTCTCTCTCTCTCTCTCTCTCTCTCTCTCTCTCTCTCTCTCTCTCTCTCTCTCTCTCTCGTCTCTCTCTCTCTCTCTCTCTCTCTCTCTCTCTCTCTCTCTCTCTCTCTCTCTCTCTCTCTCTCTCTCTCTCTCTATCTATATATCTGTTTCCCTCTCTTTCTTTCTCTCTCAAGGAATTCAACGAACTACTTCTATACGACGGAAATAAGCCTATTAAAATGTTTTATGATACAACTTATAGACTTGGTGAGCTCTTTGTAAGCGTTTTGTCATTTCAGCATATTATCTTTGAAAGCAATAAAATTATTCCCGTGGCCTTCATGATGCATGATAAGAGAGATACAAAATTCCACGAACGGTTTTTCAGCGTTTTACAAAATTTCGTGCCGAATTTACTCAAAACAACGTCACCAATCATATGTGACAGAGAACCCGGAATATCTCTCGCAATTAAATGAATAATACCAAATTTGCAAATACTATATTGCTGGAATCATATCAAGTCAGATATTAAGCACTGGCTTTTAAAGAAGAAAGCCACCCAAGATGATTTGTCTGTTTATTTGCGTGATTTAAGCGAAATTTTAAAGAGTACATCAGAGGACGACTGTATTATCAAAATAAAAGCTTTAGAACAAACATGGTCAGAGGAATTTCGAAATTATTTTCACAAATATGTATAAAAGACAGTTTTTGAAAACTCTGGAAGGTGGATTTTAGAAAAATTTAAAGTTTATGATATGTATTCTGGAATAACAAATAACGCTTCGGAATCGCTAAACAATGTCATCAAATCGATTCAAAAAAGGCGACAGCTACCAATTGATATGATTAATTTGACTCTCTACTTTTTACAAAAATATATTTTTACAGAAATGCAGTGTGGGCGTGCAGGTTTTGGCAATTTCAGATTAAATGCTGAATTTTCCCATGCAGTTCTTGACCCTTCAGAAATAAAAGTATCTAGGTTCAAAGGTACACCTAATGATATCTTACAGTATGCTAAAGATCGGTTAGACAGATTTTCATCTGGGAAGATGGAATCTTCTTCTAAAAGAATGAATGATTTAGAAGATGTATCTGACAATAAACATAGTTCTATGAAGTCAAACATTTCAGAGACGGAAGCTGATTTACTGGAGGAACAAAATGTTAATACCATTCTTGATAACGATGAATTTAAACATGGTCATCGCGAAAAAGATTTGACTCAAACAATGTTAGCAGAAGATTTAATCAAAAATGATCGCATTAAATTTGTGTCCTCAATGAATGCATTTTTGGTTGAAGGTCTTAAAGGGTCAAAACGTGTAGTTACACTTCAGCCAAAAGAATCTTGTAGCTGTCCATCCACAGGAACATGCTATCATATTTTGTCAGTTGAAACCGCCCTAAATATTGAAAGTGGTAGCAAAAGTAAACGTGTGAAAAATCTATCTCTTCTTAAGCGTAACAGTCGGCCACGTGGTGCAAAGAAAACTGGACAGAAAATCCCTAAAAAAAACGACTTCGAAGTCAATCCCGCTCCAGATTCTTTTTTAATACGATTCCACTTGCGCACAATTTTGATTCGTGTTCAAATGATATTGATAATTTCTTCATACCAGATTGCATAATAGATAATAGCAGTGAAAACACTTGCATTCCTGATGATCACCGGAGCTCTATCAAAAAACATACGGATAATATAGATACATCAGTTGTCCCCTGGATCCCTAAACATCAGTTAAATAGTAATGATAGACTTGCGGTTCAGAGCGAAACAGGCCTCCTCAGTGATAAAGTAATAAACTCTGCACAGTTTATTCTAAAGGAAGAGTTCAAACAATGCAGCGGAATGCAAAATACTTTATTCATTCCAAATTTCTGTGATAAAACAGAAACTTGGAATGTCAATCATAACTTGAAACGACAACATGCTCCAAGTGCCCAAATTCACTACAACGGCAATGCTCATTGGGTATTATCTTATCAGAAGGAAACATGCGGGACTGTCTTTGTAATTGACAGTATAAAATCGCAAAGAACAATAAATGCAAACATGTCGATCCAACTGTCACAGATATACGACACCGATTCTAGTTGTATTGAAATACTTGTGCCGGATGTGCAGCGACAAACAAATTCATTTGATTGTGGCGTTTTTTCTGTTGCATTTCTGACCGAACTCGTGCATAGTAATTTCACAGTAGAAATTTCTAGACTTCGCTTTGATATTGGATTAATGAGACAGCACTTGTATGATTGTCTACAGTGCGATACGCTTACACCTTTCCCTAAAATATTAAAAATGCCAAAAATGCCCGTCAATGAACCGAGGTCACAACGCGTAAGATTACACTGTTCGTGTAAGTTACCTGAAATTGTTGACAATATGATTAAATGTCAAAATAAATTGTGTAAGATTAAATGGTACCACAAACGATGTGTAAACGTAAATGACAATTTTCTTTGTAATCTGTGTTCTCGATAAAACATGAATAGATTAAAATAAAAACGTGTTTTGTGGGCTGCGTGATTTATTGAACTATTTGTACTGTACACTGTTGGCTCGTTCTAGAACGTGAACCCTGCTGGGAAATCACTGAGATAAAGATCCCTACGAGGGCTATTTGTTCCAATGGATTCATATTATCCTATTATTGATTGAGCTACTTTGATCGACATGAATACATATTAATGAGATCGTAACGAGAAGACAATACCTGTATGGACGTCCTTCCTGTATAACACCCGTGGTCTTAATCTCCCCAGAGCGCCACAGGGCATTAGCAAATGGACAGTAGCAGTCCTGTGTAATCTGGTCATAAAGCACGATGTCCAATTAGGGCCATAGAGGACCCGGCCATAGATAAGGGGTCAGCCCCTTCTACTTGAAAAGAAACAATTTGCTACCGTTCGGATTATGTGCCCTAAAAATAGATTAATTATTTTAAATGAAATTTGACTGCTGGTAAATTTGTTCAAACAAACAATTATGTAAAGGTTATTTCCGGATATTTCCCTATGAATGCCATTATCGATATAAAACAAGAGAAACGGTTATTGGGAATGTTATCCTAATATGCTAACTAAAACATAACAGTACATCTGTTGTGTAGTTTTAAACATATTATTTTTAATCTCCTTTCATTTGAGAATATGCGCCTTTTAACACGAGAAAATAGCAAGTCGAGTTCTTGTGACTTATCAACAACAACCTCAAGTCGTTTATTTTTATTCCCCTACCAGGCATTTGTGACTGGCTCAAAATCAAACAAAAGGGGACAATACATATTTCAAAAATAGAAGCATTATATTTATTGATATATTCGGTACATATTACTGTGACTAAAGGGTAACTTACCGGCAATTCATCCTAACACCAAAGTGGTTAAAGAAACACTCTTCACCAGAAGATGTTTATGGGCATGACATATGTATGTAAAGAGTATCATATGTTATTTTGAAACATAGTTAACATTAAAAAAATATGACAAATAACAAAAAAGAAAATAGGTGAGTGATGTTTTCCGAGGTTAATCCGTGAGCGGCATTTTGGTAAAGCACTAACAATATTCGCCATCAATTCTTTCTGGTACTTCGTCCATATATTTAAGTTCTTTGCATACCATAAAAGAGTTAATGTGTGTTCTTTCATCTGATACCAAGTTTGTTGTGTAAATTCAACAAATTCAACAAATGATTAAGTTAATACGAGAGCCTTGTTTTTCTTGTGTAACTGTAAACGGTTTCCAAGCAAAATCGGGACGTACGGAAAAAACGCCCATCTTTAACAGGCCATATCTCGGTTATCAATCAACCAATTTTAACAAAACTAACATCATATGAAAGGAAAAAGTGTCTTCTAAAAGAACATACCACATAATGTACAGTCATTGAACTAATAAAAAAGTTAGTAGGGGGCGCCGTGTTTTCCGAGCTTGAATCTGTTGTGAGTCGAAATGGCTGGAGTAATACTCATGTTTGAACAGCTATTTCTCAGCCATCTTTCGTCCAAATTTCAAATATTCAATATCATTTGAAAGGTAATTTTATGCATTTTCAAAATATATCAAAGTTAGAAAAATATTATTTAGAACAAAAAATATAATAGGGGGCGCCGTGTTTTTCAATCTCAATTTTTAAGCGACATTTTTGTAAAAAATATTGCCCATATTTGAGATGCATTTTCTCGGTACTTGGTGAACATATTTTAGATTTTTAAACACCACCAGAAAGTTCAGAGTGTCTTCTTTTATTTGGTACCAAGTTTGTTGAGATATATCCACAAGTAAAAAAGTTAAGAGGGGGCGCCGTGTTTTTCTTCCGTAATCGCGCTATAACGGGGTAGGCGCCATGTTTTATACCTGTCCTTTAAAAACCATGTTTGCTTCATTTTCATTAGCTATCAAAACATGGTTGAAACATGATTGCTGCGATTTCATTGGATATCAAAACATGGTTTCATATGCTAGGTCGAGAACGCGTACATCCTGCACTAGGCTAAATTATGTCAGAAGCGTTTCAAAACCTTTCTTTGTATATGTCATTTCTCTTTTGCTGTCTTTTTGTCTTTCGAGTATGTTTATTGTATTACTTAAATTACTACACAAAGGTACTCAGAGATCTAAGGTTATAAAGTATTTCGAAATTCTTTCTTAAACCCTTCAATTCATAATACGGGCGAAAGACCGTGCCGAAGGCACGGTCTGAAGACCGCCTATATGTTACACGTACGTACGAAACGAAAGAAGGTACCTACAAAACCAAGGATTTCCGAATTACTCAGAACCCTATAGGACTTTTTTCGGCCATTTTGGTTGCAACCGGTTTTTTTGGCCCCATATGGCGCCATCTGGTCCGAAAATTTATTTTTATTCAGCTCATTCACTAGCAATGATGTGGAAAAATCAAAGTTAACAAGCAAAAAATAGAAGGATTTTCCTCCGAATATTTTTTACAACATCTAAAACAATTAACAGTTTTGTAAAATTTAGACCGCATTTCAACATTTTCTGTTTATTTGGTGAAGATGGCGTCTCTCATCCTAAAACCCGTCAATTCTTCATATGTTGACATGGTGATTACACCAAGAACTGTAACGTGCACTTTCCATTTTGGTGTATCACGTGACAAGACATTTTCTTTACAAATCATCATCGTTCCGATCACCGCTTCAAATCTTAAATCGAATGAAATAATCGCCTTGTCGAACGAACATCGAAAACGATGATGTCAGGTATGATAACTTTTTGTACACTTTCATTTTCGTATAAAGAACGCATATTTTACCAGTATATTTTGTTTAAAGCGAGATAGATAAATCGAAGAGAGTCTGGACCGTCATTCTATGTTTACAAACAAGATGGACACTACGAGCACTATCTTTGCTTACTCCGAATATTGATTTTATGTCACCGCATCTATCTATGTGTCGAGGTAGTATTTAGTACACTTTCCAGTGTTAAAAGCTACGGGCAATATGGACATACATTTTAGAGACGAAAAAAGGTTTGTTTACATTGAGATCATTTCAAGGCTGAGTAATCTTGAATCAAGTTGATCCGTATTGGATTCTTCTTTTTGGATTGACAATGTGCCTGGTTTTTTTTTATTCACACGTTCTTTGCTCTTTGATGCTTGAATCTACCTATCCTGATGACTTCCAAAACGTATGTCTTTTCACCGATTATTAACGGAGACATAGTCGGGGAACATAGTAATAACTTTTAAGTTAATTTCATTTGTCTGCTTTCCAGAATCAGCCATAGTTCAGACTGTGTGAAGGTCAAATGTGAACCGGCAACCAAAGAAATGAATGTTGTGGTACTGCATAAAGAAAGATTCTTTGTTTTATAAGCACATGTAAGTACAACTTATCTTTTTCATAAGTAATTATGATATGAATAATACCTTGCAAATACAGATAAGACAAACAAGGAAATTTTGGTTTGAAGAGCTTTTTACTTTAGAAAGATGGTTTTACCTGAACTACAGGTGTTTTATACTGTTTTCAACACTATGTCAAACATGAATTTTATTACTTTTAGTTTGTGTACATATCAATACATCCTCTTAGCATGGTTTTTCTATTGAAAAACTACACTGCAATATTTTCCAATTAGATTACTTTATCTTCCTTCCATTCATAATTTGATGAGGAAACTTAATAAACAATGATGTAAAAGGATGCATAATGACTATTGAATTTCAAACAAGTGGCTGGAATATATTTGTTTTTCCATTAATCATTAAGGAACTTGAGAAAGCTGTGAAAAACAAATGGAGATGGGAATGGTTAAAAGAGTGTGACAAAAACGGTGACAAATGGGGCCTTTGGCTCGCAAAGCCAGACGTCACCGGAAAAGCGTTTTGTTCAGTTTGCGCCAAGACGATCAAATACGGATCGAGTGGGTAGAAGGGACTGAAATCTCACTCTGATGAACCATATCATCTTAGAAACAGCAAGACTATTGTCATAAACCAGGTAAGTTTTTTTTTTTTTTTTTAATCAATCATGAAGTTTGATCAATCCATGGGTACACATGGCACCTCATCATCTCAAAACGATGTTTAATGCAACCAGGGTCATTGTAGTAATTTTAATGACTCAAAATACATATTTTTATTTCAATTCTGGTCTATTTTGGTATTTTATTGACTTTGTCCAGATTTCTTGTCTCAAAGGCTATTGCTATATTGGCTGACGCCTTAGAGTTCAGAGTTAATCGTGATTTTAATGTCAGATTTCTCTGCACAGATTTTTTATGCACGTTTAACAGCCTTTGATATACAATGGAATATGAAATCAAACATACCCATTTGGGGCTCAACTACTATCTTTCAATGTGTGAAGTTTCAAAAGTGTCACTATTGTATTGATTTCCAAAATTTTGATTAAAATCATACACATAAAAAGTGCCAAATAAATGTAAACGTAGAAGTCTGAAACATCCAAATGGCTGAGCTACGTGACAGGTTCCAATAAGTAGGCCAACACTCAAATTTTCATGTATCACTGTAAATAACAGTGAACACAAATAACCAGAGTACAATATTTGTGAGCATTTGACACTATACTAATTTGCTCCATATTTTCCTGATTTGATTCTATACTTTTGTTCCTGCTTATTTGAAAAGATGGATTTATGTAGAATTCAACTGTTGTATTAGGTACGAATCCATTTTGAATAAGACGCATACATTATTCCCATAGTGTACTACGGAATGCGATTATGTTAATATTGCTGATGGTCGTAAACAAAATGGATGTCGAAAGCTTTACTTTGAGCTTGATTGATGTTAATTGATAGATATCTCGCTCATTAGGTGTATCGGGTACTAGTGTGGGCTGAGACGTGACTAAAACTTTCAATTTATGTGTTTCAGGTTTCTTTATTCTTGTCAGTCCCTTTGAACATGAAATATTGCTAAAGCACAATAAATGTCCAAATGTTGAAAAAGCTTAGTTCATGGATCCGATCATCATTGAGACTTTATTGACTCATGGCTTAATACATAGATTCCGGGTCTACCTTAGAGCTATTTCTCAACATACAACTAAAGAACAATTAATTTTTGCTATTGTTTAAAATTCTATAATCAGAAAATCCTTTAATTTCCATAGCCTCCATTCTAAACACCCTGTAAATATGGAATGTAAATCTTTAAAAAAAATCATTTTCCTTATAGGTCTGATATAGAAAACTGGAAAAAATCTTTGACATTTATGACCTTTCTGTTTCAGGTTCTACCAGGTTCATCCAAGGCTTCTGAAAAGACGGAAGCAATTCAGGACCGTGTAGCTGCAGTACGAGCAATTACAACAGCTTTCATAAGTTAGCATTGCTTGTCATTCAACATTGCTGAGGATCTTCTGAATCTTGCAAAACGACTGAGTCAGGACAAACAAGCCTTGGACAAAGCCACACTATCCAAAACAAGTGCTACGTACATAACTACACATGGTGTCGCCGAACATTTCAAACAAGAAATGAAGCAGAAGGTCAAAGAGAAGTATGTCTCTCTCAACATTGATGAGGCCACAAACAACAACGATAAAGTTCTGAACATTATGATTCAGTACTTTGATGAGGAGACAAACAAAGTTGAGCTACGCCACCTTGGAACTCGGATACAGAACCTTTCCACAGCAAAGGACATCCTTGGATCAGTAGAGAGTGTGCTAGTGCTTTAGTATAATTCTCCTTTCTATGAATGAACGTCCAAAAACAACACGAGTATGAATGTAAAGCGTCTAGTACTATGACTCATTCATAAATATCTATAGTTTATTTTACAGAACTTTATACCCCGTTTGTGTTCACTTCACCCCAAACTAGTCAAATTAATGTTTTCATGTTTTCTTTTCTGTATCTTTAATTATTATTTACATATTAAACCCCCACTAATACGCGCCTCTGGCATTGTTTGACACGGGGATGACAATTAGCAGATTAATTATGTGATTCTGAGGGGTATTGTTAGGTGTGTAGAGTGTCATATCTGTCTATTATCCGGACCGATTTTTTCAGTCCAGTACAACCGAAATCAGTCCAAAACCGGCATTTTTATGATCCCTGCTTGTAACTATGATAACTTTTCAATGGGTGACATACATGATGATGTACGTTTTCTAAGTTGTTGGTACAATTGATTTTTCTTTTTATTCTTTAATAGACTGATATCTATCAATGATACGTTTTTGCTAGTGTGAATGTTATTTAAGCTTTGTAAGTGGTTTGTATAAGTATTTGGTACCATTGCTTTGGTTTATTTCAGGGACTGATAATTATGATTGTTATAATTCAATAAGATGTTTTATGGGCCAGAGGCATAAATGTACCAATAATATGTTAAAAGTTCAAAGTTTATCATGTTGACTTTAGTATAATGAAAAAGAGATTATATTAATGTTGAAATTTACTCACTCTTGTGTTATTTCTTCTAAATCCTCTTTTTCAAACTTATATAGCCCTAGGGGTGCATCAGGGAACATTTGTTTACATAGTTGATTTAGCTTAGATAGCTCCTATATGATCTGTTTCACCTGAATCTACTTTGTTTGACTTCATTTTTCCTTCTGGCAGAACATAGAATTGTTTCTAAGTTATTGAAACATTTTGAGTCAGGAAGATGGATTTCTACCATCTTAAATTGCTGGAATCCAGGAGCTTCAGAGGCCCCCTGGACCCCTGGCCAGGGCTTTGCCCTGGACCGACAGGGGGCCCTGCGGCCCCCTTGACCCCCAGCTTAATTTCAGGTTTTTCAGAATTTCCAACTTTCACCCATGTTAATGCATATGGCTCAGTCTTGAGCTTAATGGTACATGTCTGTATAACCTACCAGTATAAGGCTAGGAAATGTTTCTTGCCAAGAAACACTACACAGCAATTTACGTGAATGCCATTGAGGATCAAACCCAGGTCCACGCCGCTAACCATTATGCCACTGTGTGGCCAAACCATGTATATTTAGACCTTGCTATGACATGAACCAAATCTACTTACCTTTTCAAGTGAGATTCATATAATGATTACAACTAAATGAACAAAGACATCATAAGTAATTCTATAACAAGATTTTGGCAAATGTGTTGCCAATTAAAAGATTCAAAACAAAGTTTGGTAATACAAAAAAGACTCTACAGTACTTTTGAAATGATATCTTTTCAACATTCATGTTTTGTGTACATATAAACATCAAAACACTTCTGTTATGTACAAGGTACAGTGACAAAGAAAGAACCATTTTAACATGGATTTTGTTTTAAACTTATGTTTCTTCCATTATCTCTTTTAAACAGAAATATCTGTGCCTGACAGAGGAGGAACTGTACATGAGAGTGCTGACATGAAAGATTACCTTGACAAAAAGAGAACAGATGAAGATCTGTATGAAAACTGTCTCTGCATTTTTTCTGTAAACGTTTAAATCTAAAACATGTGTGGAATCTATATTTTGTAGCACAACACAAACAAGACTGACATAAATGCACATGTATTTCCAATACTGATAGATAGTTGTAGCAAAACTGTCTCAGTTTGTGAGATGAAAGAAACTTTTCCCATAATGTTTAAGAAACTACTGTTAAAAGTCAAATCATTGGACAGTAAGAGTTTTCATTCATTATTTTGTACAATATAAGGCAGCAGATAGCATTTAAAACTGAGATACATATTGCTGGTTCAATTTATTACATATTCTACCACTGATTTGAGGGACCTTTTTACTGCAAAAGGTGCAATAGGGTGAATTATTGTTTAATGAAATACAATAATATCTTCTTAGTTTCAATTGTAGACCAGTTAACCCATTGCCAAACAAAACTGAAATTTAACAACTTTGTTGAAGACGACTCAGGAAAACATTTTGGGATTTTTTCCTTTTCCCACAATGTTTTCTGCCCTATCAAAAGATTATTTTTCAATTTCATCACATTTTGAAATGTCGTCTGCAAACGCTTTCAACTTGGGACAGTAAAAAATTTGGTGTTTGGTTAATTGTTAACTCATGTAAACACATTTGTATGCAAGTGGGGCATAACAAATTTGAGTAAAGCCACCATTATAACCATTATAACATTATTTCTACAGCAAGTACTCCCTTTTGTCACAATGATTTCATTCTCTGCAAAAATGCTCTCTTTTTCCTAATTACAAACACTTTTGGTTGCAAATAATTTCTATTTCAAATAATGATGGCTCTACATTTTGAAATTATTTGGACATTTCTAGAAATAAAGCATAAACAATAATAATGTCTGAATTCTATTGGGTAAAATATATTGTTATTAGCAGATTCATTGTTTTGAAAGATTTCCTTGCATCACATTAGCTTCTTATTCTATGTTAAAGATATGTTAAATTATTTCTACCTTATGAAACGCTTTGCATGTTGCAGGAGTCTTTTAGAAAACACTGAAAAAATCATGAAATGAGTCAAATGACTAAATGAGCAGTTATCCTTTTTCTCATCATAGTTTAAATCAAATGTCATAGTTAAATCATTCAATTTTCTTGTAATCTGCTATTACTTTCATTGATAACAGTCACAAATAAAGCTTAAATGAAGCTTTAAGGATAAATGATGAAATTTTGCCTGTTTACTTTCAATAGAAGATGTAATAGTTATAGGAATTTACAAAAATTCTGTGCTTTGTTCTCAATTTGGACTCCTTTTTGTAAATTGTGAAATATTCCACAAGTATGGATATTACACCCTAATTAACTAATTAACCTGAATAAATTTTGTCAATTGTTTAACAATAGAATTATCTTTTGTTTGTTTCAACTAATTATAGAAAGACTTTTGGTGCTTTAGATAATTTCAAAGACTTTTGACAATGATGGATTTCCTTCCTAACACAAATTTTCCCCTCTATTTCATCATTAAATCATATGCTGTGAAAGGTTTTTAAGAATGATTCAGAGAAAGCATATACTTACAACATACAATTTGGTGAAGAGTAAATTCTACATATCAAGGTTTCAGTGCAATACAAAACTGTAAGTGCTTCACATATTGGAAGTACTAACTGAAGTCTTGCATTGAATCCTCATTTTGCATGGAGAGCTTTTGGAATTCAAATTATTTAGTTTGGTGGTTTTGATAATGCACTAACAGTGTCTTCTGTTTCTTATTGCATTACTGATATGGGTAGGATAGCTAAAACATGAGAGTATCTAGAGAGAACCACCAACCACACATATATGAGTCTTAGATGCTATGTTTGATTATGGTTTAACAACATTTTCAACAGAATGTTTCAGTTGTATCAGTAGACATATCCCTGTTTGTTCCAATTATTTCCTCGTCAGTTCCTGCGAATAAACCTTCTAAGCCACCGATCACTTACCCCATACAAACATCGTTGCTCTGTGGTTTAGTCAAAATAATTCAACATGAAGAAGCGTTCCACCCCCACCCCCGAAGTTAGTTTTGGGTAGGACCTGGATCACAGCTAAAATGTGGTTATGGAGTATCCATTGATAGCATCAAACCATACATAAATGTTTAAGTCTTAGATGCTATTGTTGGATTATGGTTTAACACCATTTTCAACAGAGTGATTCAGTTGTATCAATGGACATTAATCTCTGCTCCTGTTATTTCCCCACCAGAACCTTCCAATATTCCTCCCTAGACATAGTCCGAATGATCCCGACGTAGATATTTCATTCTTCGCCACAGTTAAAGCTTGGATCATCTGAGTTACCCTAGACACTGACCAATTAACCCATACGAATATCATTGCGCTTTGGTTAGACATTTAAAAAGTCGTGGTGCAATGACTTTCGAAAGAATATCATACAAGCCGAAGTATCAAACGCATAATTATTCAAGCTCAATACCAACTATACTTCTGTCTAATGACAATGTGTACTATTCGTAATGGTTAGCAACTCGTATATATCCACAGTGGTAGAATAAAGTAGTTGGTGTTGTAGGTTATATATTAAACACATCTGATTTGTATCTTGACAATGGCTATTTCTTTCAAATTGGAGTGCCTTCAGACAGGACACTGCTTCCTGGCCTAGTACTACTGATACAATACAAAGGGAACATTATGTTATACAAATCCAGAATTAGCACTGTTCATTAATTGAAGGAAAAAATCTCTTTCGCCCGGTTTAGGCTTTGCCTATTTTCATATTAATCCTCTGACACTTCTGCTAGATAAAAGAGAATGTTTTTATCGTTAGTCTGCTAGTGATATCCTTTTGGACATATCATAGTTTCTCACATTTAGAATGAGTTCACATTTGCGCTAAGAAGTATTAGTCATTACTATACTTTACCAGCAAACTCTTATGAAGCCAGTGTGCACACCAGGAACATATAAATTTTAGCCCTTTCTTCATGCTTAAACAATGTCAAAATTAAAAGAGACTATAATTGTAACATACAAAATGATATTTGAATGTAACTTAGAAAGTTGCGACTGTGATGAAGCAACCCGTTTTCGCTAAAAGGGAGAAGATGCGTATTTTCTTTTTTAAATAAGTAACGAATTGAAAAAAGTAGTGTGTCTAATGGGCCCCGTGTCCAATACAAAATATGTGCCTATACATCCATCGTACTCCCACTCAAAAAAATATCCTGTTCAAAACTAACCCTTCATTATATAAGCCATGTTTATTCATGTTTACAATTGGGAAGAAAGTGTTTCGAAACTAACATAATCAATATACAAATAAAGAGAGAGAATAAATATGTATGAATCAAAATAACTGCCTTGTTAAGTAAGTTTTCATTTCAAAAGTACATCGAGTGTTCATTTTATGTGGTGTAAAATGCATGTGGAATCAAAACAATCATGACAAAAGCGTTGGTAGTCTGCTAACAAATTGCCCGTTATCTGTGTTTGCTTAACCCTTTCCTAAACAATAACGACATTTGACCACTTTGTTGCAGACGACTTTAGAAAACATTGTTGGAAAAGGAGAAATTGCTTGTAATGAGTATTTTCTTCTTTCCCCACATTGTTTTCTGTCCCTTCAGAATATTGCTTTTCAATTTCATCACATTTTGAAATGTCGTCTGCAAACTCTTTCATTTTGGGACAGCCGAAAATTTGGCGTTTGGGAAAGGGTTAAGATGATTCTGCTTCCAATGAATTCTTTTAATCGTATATCAAACAGCAATACAATAAATGTTTTGTTTCAACAACGTTTTATTTTGACTTTCAAACTTCCCCTTCCGTGAACACTTTTGATGGAACCACAGATGTGCACAGTTAAGGTTTTTCGTCGGGGACTACGAAAATACAAAACTCTTTTTAAATGATAAAACGGGAACCAACTAACGCCGATATCTATAAATGGATTTTGTTTGCTCAACCGGTATAATAAATTGGAGTTGGAGACGAACATTTCACACAGTGGGCTATCTTCGAGTATGTACACGCTTTAGCGTCTCAATTTCAAACTTCCAAAATGGCGGACAATGAAAAAGGTTTAAGTTGAAACCGAAAATGGAATTTATAAAAGACACTTTTTGTTAGACAGAGTGGTTAACCAGTTAGCAGTCAGTGAAGATATCAAGCGGATAATTCAACGGCATATTGAATATAAGGTAGTTCGTTGTTTTGTTGCTCAACTCTTACTATGTTGTGTGTACCAGAGTTCAAGTCTTTAAAACTGCGTCGCCATGAAACATAATCGTTGGGGTAATTTGGATAAGGGGAAGCTACGTGTGGCTCAGTGGTTAATGTGGTGGACTCAGAACACGGGGGTCCCGGGTTTGAGCCCACCGAGGTTTCTTATTCCATGGGAGTGGCCTTTGGCAAGTCACTTCAGAGCCCTAGCCTAGGACTAGTGTATCTAGTCGTTCCATAACTGAAAAATGTAGGTACGGCACTGACGAAAAAGACACATAAAGCACTGACGAAGAAGACCCATATGAGACTTGTGTCAGTTCATGATTTTAATCTAACCTAATCTAATCTAATTAATAGCCTTTGGTTGTCACAGGAAGATCTAGCGTGACGTTTAGTTCAGATTTCTGGTCCAATTGCTATATTGACTGACGCCTTCGAGTCGTAGCGAAGCACGTATAATGTCCAAATGATGAAAAAAGCTTCGTTCACAGCTCATTATTGAGACGAGCGTGTCATTAAGAGCTAGAAATCAAAATGTTCCATATTGTTACCCTATACACAGGTATATTCATACATGGATGAGTTGTTAACCATTGATCTTGCAATATCCTCTTTCATATAATCAATGGGATTTGGTTTTATGCCAGACTTTGAAGAATGCTTCTTTGTCCAATTGGAACATTTACCTCATGATGGTTATCTGATACTTCCTTATGAAAAGCTACATTATGCCGCTTTTAATCTAATTGTATATGACAAACCCTAGACCCCCTAGATTTATTATTAATACCGCCCTCTTTGCTCTATGGAGCAGGCCCGGTTGTGTATCACAACCGCTACGATATACGATTATCAAACAAATGGAGCAAATAAATGCAACAAAAATTCACACGATTTAACATGGGCATACAATCTCATTGTCCAATTCCTTTACTTTTTAAAGATAAGATAAATATTTTGCGCAGGATTACTTCCCTTTGCTACAACATTGTTGTGGCTGTGTCATTGAATATTTTTAGATACCACGTGATAGCAAGGCGCGCGAGAAAGAATTCCCAATTTACTTGCAAACCAGGCATTCCCAAATGAGAACAGGCAAACGCGACTGCTCACTTCACATGAAATTACAAAAACACGGGGATATAGCAACTAATAAGTTAAGAACTTTAATGTTTAGCATTTGTTTACTGCCAAAACACACATCTCTGAGAGCGTATCTTTAAGAGAAAAATAGCACTCTTGTAATCCTCGTATACATAGTCATTTCTGAAAATCAAAACTTCCTGTTTATCATTCGGTCATCTCGGAACAAATGACGCTCTAAAAGGGCGGAGCTTATCACTCTTTATTCCATATTTGGAAATCGAAGTAAAGTTGTAAAAAAGGCGGGGAAAACATGTACGTGTTTTACAGTCATGAGTCCTACAGGAGGAGTGGGTAATAAATTAATTGATAGCAGAAAGTGCGAGAAGTTGCGATTAAAATCAAAATGGCCACTAACGGTTTGTTTAGGTAACACTAGACAGTACTGGCTCAAAATCCTCTCGGCCGACCCCCACACACACACAAGATGTCCTGCTTTACCACTCAAGCCAAAACCTGCAATACAATGAGCAATTTTTTCAGATGCATATATGAGACAGCAGTAAAAGAGCACCAAAAGACTAGTCTAAACAGCCACATTTTGAATATTTCATCCCAATTTCATATTTTAAAGTGGACGCGAAAACACATGAAAAACCTTGTCGGAAGCCATTTCAGCATGTCTCAATTCAAGACTTTGTCCGTCAGCTTAACGGACCAATACGTGCACTGCCAGCAAGGTTTATCCATGATTACCTTATTGAGTTAAAAATGCACCAAAAATGGCCTTCCATCCAGCTTCTTTTCTCACCACGAATCAACATTTGTTGCAATCGGAACTACTCGGGTATTTCCGTGAGCTGTGAAATACACCTCGGATATAAGTGTAGGGTTACAATTTTTCGGGTAAATCGGCATCCGCCAATTAACGCATTTTCTAAGCGTGCACGTTAAGTAGTTCAATGTGTATGGAAGTGTTGGACATCCTTTTTAATCACTTTTGATCAGTAACTGATACCAAAAGGAGAAATTGTTGTTGTGACCTGTATTCTTGTTTCCTCAATCAAATTTAACGACTTTTTGGATTTTACATTCAAGATCTATTTTTAGAAACGAAAGTAAAGTGACGTCATTCTCGCGGGAAACAATATGGCGTCATCCCTATTATTTCAGAGGTGTTTTCATTGGATAAACCCGATGTGGTCAGATTGCATTTGTTGTGCCGGTCAAAAGTGAAACTAGAATTAACTTGAACAGAGCTAGCACCTAGTTTCGCATCAACAACCCCTATCTCTGCTTTGGCTATATTGAGCTTTTGTTTTTCTTCACAAACTTAACAGATCAAGTTCAGATGCAGGATTTTGAGACATTTGAGACAGTCAAATAGGTTTAGAAGACTAAAAAATATATTCTAGCCTGTCAATGCTGTATATTATCAATTCGAACTAGGGCTGGTGTAACTATAGTGTGCTACCTTATGGTCTCGCACCTGTTACGGACCAAAAGTAGTCCCATTTAGAAATTTTGAGTTTCGACTTCTGGTGCATAGTTTTGCAGGTAAGTGATGAGCTGGTAGAACACTTGGGATGTATAAACACAAATGCCGGTACCTCGGCTAGATTTGACAGCTAGTGCACTGATTTTCGGACGGTACTAATACACTTTGCTCCGTAGAAAAAAAATGAGACGATTGAGGTGTCCATTTTATTACAGTTTCTGAGAGTTAAATGGACAAACTTGATGTTCATGTATATAGCTAAGCGTAAAAAACACTATTCTTCATTCAGCAGAGTCTTGAAAATACCTGATTTTACATTGGAGTAAATGGGAATTCAATATCTCAAAAGTAACAGGTGTATGACCTTATCCCAAAATTTCACCGAAAATTAGGAAATACAACTCAATTATGAAATTTTAGATTCTTTCAAGCTGTTTGATTTGCTAGGGTTATCATAAGAGCGTTATCTATCATGTGGTTGTTGAAATTGATTTGCTCCAACAAGTCAGATGCGCGTGGAATCGTAGTTACGTCGGTGACCAACCAGATATCAGCCACCACTTGTGACAAGACGTTACGACATCTTATCTAGAGACCCCCGAGTTCTGAGTCCACCACATTCACCACTGAGCCTAGTCCGAATGATCCAGACGTAGATATTTCACTCTCACGCAGTTACAGCTTGGATCATCCGAGTTACACTGAGCCACGCATTTTATTGCATGCAGTAAAACCAGTCATAAATTTTCTCCCGGGGGAATGGGTTATTAGACGGCGGTGTATACTTTGTCACTAAACCCTTTGCCAAACGATTTTTTTTCGACTGTCCCAAATTGAAAGAGTTTGCAGACGACATATCGAAATGTGATGTAATTGGAAAATAATCTTCTGGTAGGACAGATGTCGTTATTGTTTGGTATTGGGTTAAACAGAGCCCATTGTAATTTCTAACCCATAACTTGCTGAAATCGTGTGATTTCGTTAAATAATGTGACAAAACCTTCGCTCATGGCAGCGCTTTTTCTATGGGAAAGCTGGTTTATAAATACAGTGAACCCTCGTTTATCCGGACCCCGATTATCCGGATGTCTCGCAATCCGAACAAAATTGTAAGGGAACGGAATTATTGGACCAGTTTATTGCAGACGACTTTTGAAAACATTGTGGTTAAAGGAGAAATTGCTCGTGACGAGCAATTTCTCCTTTTCCCACAATGTTTTCTGCCATATCAGAAGATTATCTTTGAATTTCATCACGTTTTGATATGTCTTCTGCAAACTCTTTCAATTTGGGACGGTCGACAATTTGGCGTTTGCTAAAGGGTTATAACTATACACCGCTCATACAGACCGTTTATGTCTTAATGTGAATAAGAACATGCTCTGCTTCATAAGTCCGGATTATTCGGTAAACCGGACATTTTGTTGGGAACGGACATGTTTGGATAAACGAGGGTTCACTGTACACATCACAAGAATGCAGTCTCACACACCTTTCTTTTAGCTAGTTGTTGACGAAATAAACCCGTTTAAACGGTTTGCAATAACCGCAATACAAATGATATACATATTTTTTGTATGGTTTTAAACGGGATTGGAATGCTGTCAGTACTTTAGTCTTATATTACTTTAGAGATATATGTTAACATTTTATCAGAAGACCAATAAAAATAAAATTAAATCAAAATCTGTGAGAGAGTCCCTTTAAGATCAAGAGTTTGCGGGGGTCATGCATTAATAAAATATGTGAATGGAACGGGAACCAGACAAAACACGGGTCTCGATTGTCCCAGTACTTATATTACTTTAGAGATATATGTTAACATTTTATCAGAAGACCAATAAAAATAAAATTAATTCAAAATCTGTGAGAGAGTCCCTTTAAGATCAAGAGTTTGCGGGGGTCATGCATTAATAAAATATGTGAATGGAACGGGAACCAGATAAAACACGGGTCTCGATTGTCCCGGTAGAGTTAAGCTATTGGATATTACCACGAACGTCATATATGTATATAAGGGGCTATCTTTATGATCATGTGTGTACACGGTATACTTGCCTCAATTTCAAATACCCAAAATGGCTGACAATGAGAAGAAGGTTTAAGTTGAAATCGAAAGTGGAATTCATAAAATGACACTATTTCTTGGACAGAGTTGTAAAGCAGTTAGTTGCCATTGAAGATATCAATCGGATAATTCAACAACATATTGAATATACGGTATTTCGTTGTTTTGTTGCTGAATACTTACTAAAATATTGTGTAAAGACCTTAAATTTAAACTGCGTTGCCATGAAACATATCGCTGGGATAATTTGGGAAACGGGTAGCTAAGTTCTTACTACAATTATAGAAAGTCATTCACGCAATCAAAAAGAACTCACATACTCTAGTCAAAATAATTCGACGTGAAGATTGCTTTCTATTGTCTGATGGGACAATCTGACGTCGAAATTTCGAAGGATCAAAATAGTGTCGGACTTTTCAAATTCTGATTTTCGGATTTAAAGCACAAGATAGCCATTCAAATGCAATTGATAAGACAAGGTATGTAAAATAACCTCATCTACCACCAAATAATGATCAATTGCCGTTAAACAATTAAAAAATCGGTCAATAGGTTTTTCCCACTCTAGTGCGCATGCGCAGAGAAACTTTATCGGGAGCAGGAAATTGTCACCTAGAGCAGAGACATAGCTAACATTATCTATCTCTCTGCCTAGAGTAAATCAAACCGTTCTAACAAAGTGAATATGCGAAATACAGACATGTCAAGTGCATGGATTCGTTTAAAATGATAACTTTACAACTGTGAGGAAAATCATTTGATATTTTTCAATAACAATGGCAATATGCGTCTTCAAAGGTTGCGACAAATCTTTTGTCGCAATTATCCTCCATTAAATGAATCGTTCGAATGTTTGACGTGACGGGAGATATTGCTCGATACAAAGATTTCTCAATATTTTCCAATCGCGTCAATTTAGTTTGACTATCACATACTCTTGATCCCTTTTTCTTTCTCCTGAGTATTTCTTGTTGCAGACGGTGTATGATTAAAGCAATCAACTATGACAAAGTATGTCATTTCAAACTGCAATATTGATGAATTTCCTATGACCAAGCGTAGTAAACATACGTATCATTTTCATACATTTCTCATATTTTTTCAAACAGTGTCCGCTGCAAATGCGTTGAAGGTACCGTTCATGTATAGCCGAGGGTTGACATAGGGAGATCTAGCGTAAAGTTAAGAGCTAGAAATAAAAATGTTCCATATTGTTAGCTTATACACAGGTATATACATACATGGATGAGTTGTTAACCATTGATCTTGCAATATCCTCTTTCATTGAATAATGGGAGTTGGTTTTATGCCAGACTTTAAAGAATGCTTCTTTGTCCGACCGAACCATTTACCTCATGATGGTTATCCGGTACTTCCTAATGAAAAGCTACGTTACGCCGCTTTCAATCTTATTGTATGTGATTAACCCTTAGAACGGTGGGAAATTTTCTTTAAAATATTTGTTGTCTGCTTTCCAAAAACTTAAATATCAGCTAAATTTGTTAAGGAAGGGTACTCAGAGTAGCAAAAGGCTAGATCACAGGCCAGCTGAGAATTTACTTTGAGGCTGGCCTTGATCTAACATGATTGCATAAGCAAAAGTCGTTTCCAGCTTTTAAAGGATTAAGCAAAGACAAGTGAACATTAGCATGTAGCGGGTGAAAGGATCGTTACCCTTACTTGGATATTGTCGGGGCAACGCCCCTTCTGAATTCCAAAGGGAGATAAATCACTGCTGGTTTCCACACATTATTCTTCCCAGTGATTTCCCTTTCAATGTTTCGACACTTAACAAGTCAGTCTTCCTCATAGGCCAATGTCACGTTTAACTTCATTACCAACTTCCATCCCAAACGTCACGTGACGCTATATGGCAACTAAAGTAATTTCGAAGGACCAACGAAATTTCTTTGAATTAATGGTATCAAACAAATATTTAACATATACAATTATATGTCTTCTTTTTATCTGCTGTAGTGTCAAATGATTATACATCTCAATGACTTACGCTGAGATAGTGCCCAGTGTTAAGTAGCAAAAGTAACTGCTCACTCTCTACCCGAGTAATTTGGTTCCTGCTATGCTTCAACATGTGTGAAACGCACCATAACGCTACATAGGAGATTGTTAAGGTTGTGAGTGCCTACAAGAATGACAATGGATTTCTATGGGAGACATTGGTGCAGGGGTAGAGCGTCGGGCTCTTGTACCGAGGGTCCCGGGTTATAATCCCCGTTAAGCGGGGAAGAAAATTTCCGGGACTAACCCACGAGACCGGCGCGATTACTAGTTTAGTTTCCAGGAAGCAGCATCATCGACAGTGGCTTTGAACAAGCTTTAAGCTTGCTTCACAATCGATGTAAAACAAATACGGTGAATTTTAGAAGGTCACTGATAGTCTCCCTTTATATAGTATTCAAAATTGAGTTATTTTCCTTTTAAAGCCAGAATGTCGTTTAAAAAAACTTGTAAAAGCTGGGTAAATGAATTGTAAATTATGAAACGATATGTTAAAAACGTAGCAATGCACCACATTATCATGTCAATACGACGCCTGAACTTTTTTTTTTATTGATGCCTCAAAGTACCATTATCTAGAATTGTCCAGCACACTGTTTTACATAATTTTTTGTATTCTGCATTCGACAGAAGCTTATAATGTAAAATGAAATTTTGTCATGTATTATCGCTTGTTAACTTTGTCACACACACCTAAAAAGGAGATTTCATATAAAATTACCATATCCATCAACTAAAAACATCTTCGTTTACCTGCGATAATGATGTCCAAATATTGTCTGAAAAAAAATGTATTCTCTAAAAAACGAGTGGTAAGCACCCAGTTAGAAAGTCACGTGATAGACATGAAAGTTCCGTAGTTTAACCACCATCAACAACAACGCGAATATTCAAAATGCAGAATTTCCCGGACGTTTCCGAAGTTCACCTGGCAATTTTCGGCCGACCACGTTTAGTCACTAATTGTAAACAAACCTTATCACCCTAACTCTCTTATAAAGAATCACATGAACATATTACTGTCTTAGTTACTATTAAAGACAATTTTAATCATTTTCTTTATAATTAACATCAATTATTCTAGAACTTGCACAAGTTCACAGTAAATGAGCGCCTTTCCGAGTTTAATCATAATATATTCAATCACTGTTTGAGAAAAGTAAGAAAAGTGAGAATAACAGTCAAAGAATTAACAGAACAAAAGCCGTTTCAAAATCAAGTTTTATTTCCTAAGAATTATCTATGGATTGAAATTTTTATTTGCCACCTCTTATTATTTTGATTTCAAAGTAAAATTAATAATAAAGGGCAGGTAACAACATAATTCATCGACCTTCATTATGTAAATATAAATTCAAAATCGGACAAACTCTGAAAAAATGACTTGATGAATGCCTTTGGATGATAAATAGTTTCATGATTTACATATCAATTTATTATTTTAACCAAAACCAATTTAAGTTTTCATTATGTATACAAGCATTGACGTCCCATATATATAAACACATACTCCAACAAACCCACATCTCCTACCCACAGCACACCAACGACCCCTATTCTAACATACCCCCTCTCAGACACACATCCGTGCGCATCCGTAGACATACGCAAGGAAGGATGTAGGCTTCTCCCAAACCTAATTGAACCTTTGATTGGTTGGTTCTGTAACTTTTAGACACATTTAATTAGCATTCAAATCAGGTATTAACAATAAAGTGTAACACTGTACTTTACGTTAATTCTAGTTATAGAAAAAGTTGAAGACTTTATAAAATCACCCTTATACATTGAACGTCTAAAAGACCGAAAAGCCGGTCGGTTCGATCATAGGGGTCTATATTTATCTTAGGATCAGTACTATGTTACATAGTTTATTACATAGATCTGACCCTAGATAAATATAGACACCTATGGTTTGATAGAATGGAAAAAAAGAAAAAGAAAAAGACACCATAGGTTTACCAAACTAATTATCGTTCTTTCTTTTTTTCAGCAATGGCCCCTCTTGATGAATTATTAAAGGACCCAGAATACACTAATTGGGTGAAGAGTGGTTTGGCACTCACCATCACTAATGCAGTTCTAAGACCATTTGTTGTCGAAGAAATTAAAAAACTTCATCAATCAATCGTAAGGACACTTCCTCCGGGTGCTTCGTGTGGAGGATGCAGGGTCAATACTGGTTGTCAAAATGGTATCTGTAATAAAATACAACTTGAAATCGAAAAAAAACATTGGTATCCTAACCCAACCTTCAAAAACACGTGTACAGGACGCTGGAGTACAGAACCATGGGAGATTGCGAAATGCTACATGTCACCATCAAAGAGGTGCAAGAGAAGTTCTGCTTCAGACGCAGATTTTTCTGCTTGCATTAACGTGATCATCAACTGCAAACATTTTCAGAACTTTGGTACAAGCGATCCTAACACCACGGAAACGGTTTATTCCGAGGTAAATAAGAAATTATGAAAACAGAAAGAATATGTATTAGAAGGTTTATAAATTATAAAGACGAAGTATTGATACTAATTAATTGACATAATAATTCAGTTTGAAACAAGTAACTTATAATGAACGCCAACTTGGACTTATTCCAATGTTCTAAAGATTCGGACTGGACTTGTAGGATCTCTTTATTGAAAAGTCACTACAAAGTTCGAAATTCAATTTTGATTATGTGCTTCGGTTTTGTTCCTGGGTGCAATCTCTTATGATTTGTCCATTAAACAAAAACAAAAAGTGAAAAGAAAATGCAACTTTTAGAAATGTGGCTTTTAAATGCCCATCGATCTATTTTCTACAATAATGTAGGATATACTAATGTGTCCCTTTAAAGCTTTTATATATCGGTTTTTTTTTAAGAAAACAAAATCAAACATGGGACATGTCTTCTAACCTAAGATTAAGTTCAATCGCAATTATTTAACTTTTTCGACAGGCTGTACCTAAGATTGTTTTGGTTTCGTTAGGAAACCAGAACTGCTTTTAACCCATGTTATGTCAAAGTTCGCATGAGGAGATATAAAGATATAGGAAGGGACGATAATCGCGTACACAGCATGCCAAATGTCTTCTTGTTAAAACAAAATTTGTTTGGTGTGAATAATCACATAAAAACACGATTGGTCCAAAAGCAAGCGTGATCATAACTGCATAATGTATTTCTCTTCCCGTAAAAACCCACCTATTCTTAAAACGAGCGGAAAAGCTACGTTTCATTGACTAATCCAAAACAGAAGTTATTTTATATAACAATATTTTGTTTCAGTCTAGGGATTTCAGGAATGAGGTCATGCATAGCATTTCTCAGAAAGTATCTGAACAGTACATGGAGGAAAACCTAGATATACTCATCAACATTCTCAACAAGATTAAAACACCCGAAACCGAGGACGATACAAATGAGGCAATAGAAAAGATACAAAAGGTAACGTCTTCAGTTCTAGCAAATGTAAAAACTCGCACCTCTTACGGAGTACTTCCTGGTCGTAGTGCCATTTCGAATTTTTAGTTCGACTTTTGGTGCATAGTTTTCATAGAAAGAGATGACCTGGTAGAACTCTAATTTGTTTCCTTATAGAGATGATAGGCCTACAATGCTTTCAAAGTTTGTTTTTATTGCCTTTTGCAGGATTACTTGATTGGGATGTATGAACGCAAATGCCGGTGACTCGGCCAGACTTTTCAGCTTATGCACTGATTATCAGACATTACTAGTACGATTTCTTCTGTAGAAAAAAGAGACTATTGAGTTGGCCATTTGATTACATTTTTTGAGAGTTCTAACTTGATGTTTCACCATAAAGCTTAGGGGAGAAAACAATTTTCTTAATTCGGTCGAGTCATGAAAATACGTGATCTAACATTGGAGTCAACAGGAATTAGAAATATCAAAAGTAACCGACGTATGACTATATGTCTTGTGCACATATATCTACAGATGAATTGTACTTTACAAGCCTATCAGGATACAGATAAGGCAGGTCAAGGATAACGTATCCTTATACTGGTCTTATAAAATATTTAATGACTGTTGTAAACTAACTTCTTATGTCAACGGCACATTAACAATTTAGTAAAGAGACATTCGATTGATTATCAATTAACATAATACCAGTAATGTTCAAAACGAATCATTCTTTAGCTCTTTTTCATTTGGTCTGACCTTCATCAGACGTTGTACTTATATGTCTCATTTTTCTTCGTATTGAGAAGTTGCCAACATGTTTGTTAGAAACATGTACAAGCAACTTCGTATAGGAGAAATATCATCAATAAAAAACGGTAGATGATTAATATCAACGACAACAATGATTATCAAGTTTCTGTTCCCGTGAGTTTCAGCAGAACGCATTCTTCAATGAATGGGTGTGATTTGGTTATTACATTGGTAGGATCGGTGTGATCATGATACTTTCCACTGTCGGAGCTGCTTTATTAATTCACATATATTTCCATGGGCCGAGCCTCTCAGAGGTCTCTCGGAGGTGGGATTGAAGTAACATTTAAAGAAATGGTATTGAAAATAAGATAGCTTGACTCACTTTGAAAGAGGACTTGTTTATTTTGACATCATTATCGTTAGGTAAACGACGAGGTTTTTAATTAAAAGGATGTGGTTACTTTAAATGGTATCTCCCTTTAAGGTTTGTGACAAAGTTAACACGCGACATTACATGACAAAGATTCAATTTACATGATCGGCTTCTTTCGGTAGCAAAATAATCATTGTCACTCCGTGTTCTTTATAAATGATCCTAATTTCTTCTTAGATCAAGGCAAATCAGCTGACTATAAAACTTGAGGATGTCATAGAAGTGCGGAGAACTGCTACAGAGGCAAATGCAGATAAACGTGAAAAACAAAGCGAACAAGGTAATTTGAAAGTAATACGAAATGGGCTTAACAGTACACAACTACTAATGTGAGTTGTATCACGTTTATGGTGTACATATATTTGTCCTACAATTACTCTCAGCATCGCATGGTATACATTTGACATCACTCGTTAGCCTTGATGGGAACAAGTCAGTTTTCAAAGTGTTTTACTAGGATTGATACATTAAGTTCCCTTATCGTCGATATGATTAGCAGTTGTCAAAGGCAGCCTGTAGTTAGTTCTACAATGGTCGAGTATCAAATTCATAGTCGGAAGTATTCGGTTATGAATTTAAAGAGTTCATAAGCGGATACTTCCTACAGTAAAACATAAGATACCATGCAATGTAGATTGATTATAGGCCAAAACACGTACATATCATGAAAGAGATTAAATCCACACACACAGTAGTTTAATTAAAACTATATATCAGTCTCAAGCATTTGGAATGGTTCAAAGGGCAATCTCGTTTATTTTTACTAACGATATTTCAGTTACATGTATCCAGTTCTATTATGGACAAACTATTCAAAGAACAAAACACTAGGGCAATCCTCGGATTTAAACCACTCACCTTCCAGAGTTCATCATCTACATTTTCGTTTATTATTATTTTCAAGATAGTAGAATATGCAATATGCTCATTATCTTGGAAATTTGAATTATGAAGTCCATGTTATAGGTGCTATGGTTTGCTTACATAAACACACACTGCTTAATAAAGACCCATTTCTATAAACTTTTTTATATGGCTACATATGTTATAAACGATAAGTGCAATTTTTAAGGGAGCTTTCTAACATTTTTTATATGTACTGGTTTATCAAACGAAAAAAAAACCCCAAGGAACTAGGTTTGAAGACAACATTAAGATTTTATGATTATTTACTGCATTATCATTTATGTAGATTAGTAGATGTGTTTCATATGTATCTAAACAACACATTGCATACACGTGTAACAAGAACATGCGAAAGCTTATTAATCCACTTCCCTCATGTCAATATTCTGAAACAAGATGAAACAAGAGAACAATGAAACATATATGCTGAATTGTTTTCCATCTGGAGCTTTTTTGGGGGGAGGGGGTGGGTGCGGGCTAACTTCAAAAAATAAAATAATCGTATTTCTTTTTATTCTTAGTTCAGAGGGAACGACTGCTTGTCAACTTTGAGGCCGGCTGTCGGAAGGCTCTATGCAGACTCACAGAGGAGCACATCAGCAAACAAGAAGAAAGTGACGAGAAATTGTCAGTTTCAGCTTTCTTATCAAAATTACGCATGTTTCCTGAGAGAAAGGATTTGGGCTCAAGGCACAAAGACATGCTTTTTCCTACGTCTGGTACGCCCACAGACATCGGCGAATGGGACTTGTTTGTTTACTGCTTTATTTTAGAACTAGAACTGTATGAGCCATTAGAGAATGCGGCTTCCCTTTTTGTTCAGGAGGTAAAGAAGATACGGGATGAATTACTTCTTGATGCCACAGGGGTAACTGAAGATGATCTGTCAGAATTATGCGAGTATCTTATTGATACTGACCTGAACACCGAAATAACTGAAATATTCAAGAAGGACTCTCCCGATGTAGATGTTATTCGTTCTAATAACAATCTTGTAGCTTGGTGGAGACAAGAGGAAGAATATGGAAATAAACCAGGTATGTAAAAGCAATAATGATGTTCCTTGTGGACTTTTCAAGGACACATAAACATGCTGCGCCCTTTAATTATACAGGTGACCTTGAGATTGCATGAATACTATAAGACTGTCATTCTGACGGATTCAATCATTTTACTGAATACCGGGAATGCTATTTCCTGATTCACTTCAAAGATGAATTTTCGGTAATTGGCAAGGTTAATATAAACAAGTATGAGATAAGACATATCAAAAAGTTACCAAATAATTGAGATAACTTATTCTCCAATGTCAAGAATCGAAACTGTTTAGATATAACACAGGGTGTAAAGTGCTTATTTATTGTGTGATATATTTTTCATATACTCTAGCGAAAATGTGTATTCAGGGATTACGAGTTATCCACCTCCTCCCCCCCCCCAAAAAACAATTGTATTAACTAAAGTTTCCTAGAATTTACATATGATACCTGATTGTTTCGTGATTTTTACACGTTTTCCATGACTAGGGAAAATTGCTGTTACATGTCTTTTTAGCTAAGTTCAGCTTTGGATGTTCATTTTCATTAAAAGGCTTAGCCCACATCTGGAGACTATTAAATCAGATTTTACAGAAACTATTGAGCCCTTTTATTATAACTTGGTCTCAATCTCACCATGTTTTTGTAAGATATGATTAATTTTGTACTTAATAAAGTCAGAAAATCAACCAGACAACCTTTTTAGAGGGCAGGGAGGCTTGGACGAGTAATCAATTTCTGTTGGAGGCCTATGCTATAAAGAAAATATGGTTAGTTTATGTTAGTCGCGGTTTTTCGACATCATCCATGTCCGATTCCAAGATTTGAAATGGCGGGATTGATTTGTAAAATTTGATAAGTATTTTTGATGTATTTTTTCAAATGAGATATTAACCAATGTGTTGATCGAACAAGGATGATTACGATTTTGTTTGGATTTGTGAATGGCAACACTAGCTAAATAGATTGTCATCGTTTCTGGATGTATCTTAAAGGTTAGGCGATTTTACAAAGTACAACAATGTTGTAAAGTTAACGTGTGATATCAAATAAGCATCTGAAAAAGTATCACTTGATAATGGGTTTTGCCTTACGATGAAAATATAGTTAATGACCGACAGAAGTGTAAAGGAAATACTTATTTACAAGTGCAAAACAGCCTTTTTTTGATAAATTAAAAAAAAGGAAAAGAACAATAAGTTGTTTTAATTAAAACTGGGCTAATCCATCCATCCATAAATAGTAATTTGTCTCTCAAATGAGTCAAAGTTTATAAAATATAGGAATGGATAAAATATGTGTTTATTGAGCAAAATATTGCTTAGAAATGTTGTATAGGAATTATAATATGAAATGAACGTAATCTACGAATATATAGGAAATTACAAGTCCCTACTAATGTTTTTGTCCTCTAAAAACAAACTATCCTTCTTATGTTGTAGTTTTATAGGTTATTGTTGGACATTGTCAGGTCAGAATGATAGTTTGCATTCTTATCAAACTGGCATTGCATCTAAGATTGCCTTTCTACCTGTTGCATCAATTTGATAATCTTCGTCGTGTACCTTTACCATAGTTTAACCGTACCCAGATAACTGCACCAAGTCATTGCCATTTTAGTTAACAAATTAGTTGTTTTCAAATCAGAACAAACAATGTGCTTCATATAGGAAAATGTTTACTTTTCTCTTTTTTCAAACTTTCAAAAATGTCCAGTGAAAAAAGCGACCATTCCTTTGATGATTCTTTTACACCAAATATATAAGTGATTAGCACCTTTATATCCTTGAAAACCTCATTTGCATTGCGTTTGTTAAAACATTTTTGCATAGCTTTACCAGGTATTTTACTTTTGTAATTGAAAGTGAAATATGTTTCAATCTTTTTGAAAATCGTCATATCAGATTGTGTAAAATTATGAGAAAATAGAGTTGAAAGTATATTTACGGAATTATTGCCCTGCAAACATTTCTAATTAGATTCTGCAACTTCGCCAAAGATATAAACCATGTAAAAACTGACAAAACGTCTTTGAAAACAATTCTTGATAAATAATTGAGATAACCAAATGAAGACTGACAGCTCACAGACATCATGTTACATTTGGACTATTTCATGAGAAAAGAAAGGTATATTTGAATAAATATGCAAAGTGTGTACCATGGAATAAATGATAAAAGCCAGTGTCCACAAGTTAAGGAAAGTATTGCAAACGTTATTGAATAGTTGATGGAAAGATAAAAACCCTTTCTTGAAAACAATGCCCAATCATTTTCGTATTTATTCGAACAATTAACATGTCTTGGTTTGTGTAAGAAAAGAGAAATAGGAAAAGATACGATAACTAATTCTATTGTGTGCATATATGTTATTTGTCCTTGTCGTATTGTAATGTGTTAGGTGACACACCGATTGAATACTTGCTTGCCGAATGACAAAAAAGACGGGTATTTGTGATTTACGTCAAACATACTGTTTCTTTATTTAAGTTTCTAAGAAGCAGCTGAATAAAACAAAACAAGATGTGAATGAATTAGAGGAGAAAACCAATAAACGCTTTGCTGAACAAGAAAAGAAATTGAATTGGGTTATTGAGAAACTGGAACAAGTTGGGGAGAATGTGACATTCCAAGGAGCTGGTGCAGCTGAAAAAGATATCGGTTAGTAAAATAGCGTTACATGTTTCTTTGTTAAATTAGATAACGTAACTCTTTATATAAGTGGTCTAAATATAGCCAAATTAGTTATTATTTGATTTCTATAAAAGAGTGGCAATGTCATTTTATTAGTTATATTTATTTTAGTTTCCAGTAGTACACGCACGAAGTCACTCTAATAACGTTTTACATACTGAGTGGACCTGTTTCGCAATGATATACACAACTTGGTTGTTTTGAAATTGCATCTTTAAGATATGCATTTGATACAACACGAATAATATAATGGATTTATAACTCTTTTAGATGCAGAATGCAAAATAAGGCCTTATGGATGCGACGTGAAAACAGAAAAGGGATTACAGAAACACATCACGAACCCAAATAATAACGACACTGAAAAAACAAAGTCTTTGAATCATTTTTGTCAGAAACTGCATCTAAAAGATGTGAAACCAAAGGAAGGAAGCATAATACTTAACGTCACTTGCTCATCTATCACAAACGTGATAGGCTTTTGGGATAGCTGTATTGACGGAAGAGCAGTAGAGGCATTGTCGGAAGTTAGAGACTACTACAGACGATATTTCAAATGTGACACTTTGGAATTTGACGTGATTCTGACGAAGAAAGGAGTTTCTAGATGTGTCAACAAGATAGGTAAGACCAACACCTTTGTAAGTTTTGTTAAATGCGATAAATGATATTCCGTTATTAGTTTTAAAAAAGATCTTGTCTACGCCGGTGGCGTGACATAACATAACTATATAATTAAATAAACCGTGTTAAAGATGCCATTCAAGCCCTGTTCATAACGATGTGGTGAATATATAACATATTGTTATAGCGGTTTAAGAGGGTGCCAACCATTTTATCAGATGATTTCGTTAGCGATGATCAAAACTTCAATAACTATTACGTGTGCGTTAGACTATTTATATGCTATCATATACTTTAGTCTTACAAACATTTAACAGTGCATGATCATATCTTATTGTCACCGTTTAGAATGCTAAAAATGGGTAACAGTTTGCAATCAAAGAACTGAAACACATTGTTTGTCTTTCTATAGCCAATATACAGATGTTTAGATACTCTGGAATGAATCAATTCAGAGTTGCCTTCTATTAAATATAATGTAAATTGATGTTTGATTTTCACATTTCAGTTTTGAAAGTCATTAAATGAAAAAAAAGAGTGGAATGAGATGTTAAATTATTATATAAAACTAAATTTTTAACAATTAACAAAAGCATTTTTACAAAGTCTCTTCGGCATTTTTCAATTACAATAGATACGAAATCGTTGAACGAAATACCTGTAAGAGTAATTTCGGGCTAATCGTTAACATCAGACATATCCAATTTTCGGAATTAAGAGTATAATTTCTAATGTCAGACTAGTTAGGTAAACTCTATTATGATACCGATAGCTAATCAATTAACAGATTCTTGGTGACAATGATGTTGACATTCTGAAACATGTCAGGTAGGACACCACTTTTCGTGCTTCAAAGAATTGATTGCTTTAAATTTCAAGTTTCGACAGAGATGGTCACCAAACGAAATATTTGACTCGATTATGATTACATTATTATAAGTTCTTTGAAAATCCCAACTAGAAAAGCTACTTTTTCCATGTTCTTTTTTACTATTCATGTCAAACCAAAAATTCATTTGTGTTTGGTTAAGCTAATTCTGTAATTTTCATACCTGATTTTACGCTACAAGAAGCTTAAGCTTTTCTTTTAGTAGGGTTATAAAATCATTTATATGTTGATAAAACGTTTGTACTAGCCTGTGATTTGTTACTTGGAAACGCTCTATTAGCTATACCACATTGATTTTGAGGATTTAACTTTTCAAACCAGAGAGTTAATGGTACTTTTTCTTGTGACTATATGTTGTTTGACTAATGACAGAGTCATATAAACAGGTTGATAGCTGGTTGAGTCAATGGTCAATATTGCAGTAGCCCTGAATCATTTATTTAATAAGCACGTGCATTTTTATAAGTCAATATCCAGTTTAGAAATAATGTGTCAATTTGCTCACAATTCCATCAATACGTTCAAACAGGATTTCTGTTGTTAGGAATGAAGTAAACAATTGCCATTTATAATTTCAAATGACACAACTTTTACATGCAAGTGTATGTGAACATAAAGGAACATTACGATTAATGATAAAGAATCCTTCTAAATCAAATATGGGTGATCACTTGTAACCATGCGATGATTCCTTTTTACAGTTGAAGACTTGCCATCTCGTTTTGAAGTGCTGATTGATAATGTGACCCATAAAGTTCAAGAGATCTTAGAGGCTAAAGGTAAGTGTCCGCTGTAATGATAAATACTTTTATGTCACAGCAAAGAATGGGAATTACTCGGAATATCAGTATACCTACATATCCCAATTTTCTTTACTAACATACTTTTCAATTAAAGGGGATACACGTACTACTCGAAAATTACATCCAAGGTCCAGAGAGGGTAGCAATAATTTGGGTCCCAAGAACGCTGTGAAATAACAAAAACGTTATTGAAACAGCGTAAAAAGGGAACACCAGAGTTGCAGCCAGCCAATGAAGCTCGGATATTTCAAGCTATAGTTCAGTCACAGTAAGATAAAATAACGTCTGTGTCATTTGGACGATAGTCAATGTGGATAGGTCGACATTTGTAAAAGTTGTTTTATTTCATAATTGGATACACGTATGGAGAAACATTTGCAGTCGAAAACTACATGATCAATGTCGATTCAACAAGTTTATGTGTGAAGCTTTGCAACTAGCGGATTTACTCTGATATTGTAATTTTTTGTTTATAACGTGTTTTCCTCATTTTGTAGTAGAAACACCTTCATTGAGTCTGCACATGGAAAGTGATATCATAGCAGAAGAAACAGAAAAAAAGATGATCACGGAAGGGAAACAAATTAAAGGTATGAATAAACTCTTAAGGGTATCACACGAACAACTTTCTTTGGCAACCTACGTTTAGAATCGCTACAATCGTTGCAAGACACATTTTCTCTTTTGATTTGCGAAAGTGTTTCAAAAGTTGTAGCAGTTAACCTTCTTATGTCCTCTCCAAATACTGACAACGAGTCACACCTGGTACAAAAGTCAACAAATGTACCTTCTATACCATGGCAAAACAGAAGTCAAACAAAGAATAAATTATTTTATGTTGGTAGCATAAGAAACATTACCTTTTCGTTGTAAGAATGAAGTTGTGATGGCAATGTATTTTCATTGTTTTAAATCCATAATGCATATGTTGAAGAAATCATCTTATATGCATCATTCAACGATTGGATTCTAATCCAGACCATGGATACATTCTGATATTTTAAAATTCTTGGGCCATTAGTGTAAGAACAAAATGTAATCATACCTTAAGAATACTTTAAAAGATACTTTTAGATTAATTATTCCCTCTATAGATAAACGTAAAAATTGTACAAAAGTTATTGTTCAGATATCAGACCAAGTACCTTGGCAACCTGAGAACAAGCACCTTAAAGGTTTTAGACAAATGATTTCTCCACCGGCTCTTGAGGGCGAAATGCAGGGATATATAGCCATTCATTCAAATGCCCGAGGTTTCTAGCCTAATTGGGGATCATTTATCATTAACTCACTCCTGCGAGATCGGAATGTTTGATCAGTCCAAATCTATAACAAGATCAGACAAACGAGTTTAATAAGGAGGAAATATCTGTACAATGATGGATAAAGAGCATTATGACCAAAAAAGATCATATTTTAGGCAGCAGTTCATCCCCCCTCCCCCCTCACACAGTCATAATTTAGAGAGTTGTGAAACAAATTTGTAAAAAGCCCGAACTAATTTAGTTTGAAAAGAAGGAAATGGTTTGAGTGAGCCACGGACCGGTCCAAATGTCGAATTTCTGACAAATCACAATAAAGCTTTACATTCACTGCACCATAGTCTGTTGCTAGGCTTCACTAGCGGTTCCTTAGTGACGGATTGAAAAGGTAGTTTGAAGAGAAGAAATTTAGATGATGGCACGTAGATTTGCACGCAATGGGTGTTTTGTAGATATTAGATCAATAGAGGCAGTTGTTATGCTTCTATCCTTTTCCAAGCCAAAAAACTATTACAAAGTTGTTTTGTCGTACATACCACGAACAGCTCAAATTCAATAACATCAAGCCAACAAAGTGATATGCTCGAAGGGAAAGTGAAATTGTATAAATTTAAGGCTTTACCGCTCTTTAAAGATGGTAGATCCAAACTCTAACTACATGAACAGTTCACCAAGTTGGCTAAATTCCATTTGCCAGAAGGGCTCGGTAAGAACCATTGTTTTTCCCAAGTCAACCGGGAGATTGTTCCATGAAAATCCGTATCTAACTCTTTTTTGAGATTTGAACCAACATTGAGAGGATCATGCGATTTCAAATTTCTATGCACAAGTCCACTTAACTATTAAATAAATATATATTACATGTATTCATTCAAAGACTATGTGAAATACAAGTAATGAATTATATTTGTCAGTAAAGTTATGTCACAGTCATTGCATTCATTATTTTTACGATTCATGTACTTATAACAAACTATGTAAATGCCTAATTACCTTTTATAAATAAACAGATAGTCTCCCTCATAAATATTAAGGGTTAATATTCATATATAAAACCTGTTGTCAATGCCATGGTGGTATAAGTTAATCAGGGTGATTTAAGTGATTAATGCAAATAAAACTTCAAGTTGGGTTTTATCAAGTTCAGGTACTAAACAACTGCTTTCGATAAAAGTGTTGAAGATAAAAAAGTTCTTTTCAAACCCTTTGTCATATGGAAGAACTGACATATTTAATAGCAACGTGTTACCTAGAGATACTGATAAGAGTATTATTTGTAGAACTATTTTCTTTTCTTCTTCCCTGAACCCTATGTTGTGGGCAGTCATTTGAAATGTCCCTCCATGACCCTTTGATTTCTGCCGAATTTGAGGGGGGGACTTTTGACCCATAATATATGAAATTGTGAACGGAAAATAATCCACCAAATAAACGAGACTTACCTGTAAGTTGATGTTCGGTTGGGATTCTATATAGTAATATAACAACTGGAGGGATCAAATGAGATGTGCATGTACCGTGACCGTCAGTCTTTGAAGCGCTAAGGTGAGTACTTCTTACTGGGTTTAAACCCAATACAGACCGAATAACAACAAATGATTTATGGGCAGACATTTGATCCCTCCAGTTGTTAAATGACTAAATAGACTATATAGAATCCAAACAAACATCAACTAACAGGTAACTCTCGTTTATTTGTTGGATTCTGTTACGTCATACAACTGTCGGTCTTAAATGAGACTTCAAAGCACCCAATAAGAAGTAAGAAAGGATGTGTTATTGAAGTAAGTGTAAACACACGTACCTTGTCTCCATTTTTAATGAACATCTGTATGGCTAACTTGAAGTACAGATGAATCGTAGGAATGAATCTCTATAGGTTTGTTGAAATATTTAGCAAATTTCTGTTCACTAACTCAAACCTGCAACCTTCATTATCTCTTGTATAGGAATGCCCAGTGATTTATCTTTAAATGCTGATGCACCCCTAACACTATGGGAACTGAATCTTTCCATAGCTACATGTATATATGTCTGTAATGCATTAAACACAAAAATTATTCTATCTGCAGAGTACCTCTTTAACTCCAACACTGGATTATTCCTACCCATTTTTTATTGCTTAAGCAACTCACAATATCTTAAAATATATAGATCCGGATCTTTCTTGGTGACAAACTCTGTAGGTACAGAAGTACTTTTGACATATCCTGTGTTTCATTGTATTTCCACTTAGGTGGGTATGAATTAGATACGCCTGTCATAAATATTGTAACTAAGGGGTTCGCTCCTGCAGTAAATCCATCAGTTGTGACAGGCATGGAAGATAGAGGTACGTGCAGTATTGATTGCATCATATTTTAAACCAGAATCAAATATTTCTGTTAAGAAATCAAAAACGTTTTCTACAGATACTTGAAGATTACTAATTTTCCTTTTATAACAGAATGCCACCCATCTATTGATATAGGAAGAATTTTGTTTTTGGTGGGCTTTCCATGATGATGTCGGTAGACCTCTTTGAAATTCCTCTACTTTCCTATGATCTCCAGACGAACAACATGCCATCAGATGTAGTTTGTTTGTCAATGGATGAGTCTTCAGGGTTTGATAAATGGTTAAATACCTGGCTTTACCTTGATGAGCCAAGGAATGTCTATCAATAATTCTAGGCGTGCTAGGTACCAGTTCTGTGTAGCCCACAGTGGTGTCACCAAAATTATCTCTGCTTTGTTGTCCCTCACTTTCTGTTCAATATGTCCAATCAGACTGAAAGGAGGAAATGCATAGATCAGTTTGTACATTGACCAATCAAGAGAAAAAGTATTGACAGCTTAAGCTTCAGGATCAGATTTCCGGGAAACAAACCGATTTACTTGTTTATTCAATGTCGATGCAAACATATCAATCTCTGGTTCTCCTAACCAAATGAACTTACCTTAGAAATACAGGTCTAGCTAGAGACCATTTAACGTTTTCATTGAAATGTCTTGACTCGAAATCTGCACTGTGATTCTCAGTACCTGTGGTATGTACAGCAGATAACCATATGTAACCAATCCACCATTTCATATCTGATTTAATTTCATTAGAGATAGACATGAATGCATTGAAATTATTCTTGCTGAACTTTAAAGCCCCTATTTTTCGTTTCTCAAGGAGTCTGTAGAACAAACGACCATGTTCAACAGCCGATGAAGATGAAACCATCAGTCCAACAATTCTAGCAACTTGCTGAATTTGTACAGTATCCTGTTCATATAGAATTTTACATTCTGTAACAAGATGTAGCATTTTGGATTCCGGTAAATTGACTGTCATCTTCTCAGAATCAATTTCATTCCGCAGAAATGTAATTTTGGTTGAGGGATTCAAGACAGATCTTTTAGGATGAATCATGAATCCAACATTTTCCATTAAACCAACAGTATCTGTTACGTTTAGTTCACATTCTTCGTAAGTATCACCGGAAAGAATTGAATCATCAATGTATCCGGCATTTACGTAACCCATCATGCGTAATGAAGCATAAACCGGTTTTATCAATTTTGTGAATAGCCTTGGGGCACAAGAAATACCATTAGGTAAACATCAAAATTGGTAGATTTTGTTGAAATAAATAAATCTAAGCTTTATTTGATGCTCTTCTGCTACAGGCACAGAATAATAAGCATGTCTCAAATCTACTGAGCCAAATAAAACATTTGGTTCGACCAATTTTAAAGCTGACTCAAATCATTTTAAAATGATGGTATACAATATTCTTAAATTCTTTCAAATTAGAATCATCCTGTATTCACCATAACTTTTCTTTATGAGGAAAGTTGGAGATAAGAATTCATTTGGATGGTATTCTACCTCAATGGTGCCTTTTATCTTGATCTTTTTTTGAATTTCTACTTCAACAACATACCTTTCCTCACAAGTGAAATTGTTTTGAAAACATAAGTGATTTATTGTGTTTGAACCCGGTATGAAATCAATATGTAAATGTTGAACAATATCCAAGATATAATCATCTGAAGTTATTTTTCTCCAATTTTCGACATAATCGTGTCATCTACCAGATAAGAAATGTTCACTAACCTCTAAAACCGTTTCTTGTACCCCATCGGGAGTTTTTTGGCTGAGCACCAGCAGCATCTTGTTTTGGTGGGAAACCACGACCTCTTCCACGAGAATGTCCACGGCGTTCACCCCTGCGTCTATAAAAGCCGACTCTATTCTGGTTTTGAGGGAACTGACTTCGTCCAACATCTTTACCAAACTTACTCATATCCTGAATATCTCTAACATTCCTATTAATGTCATCTCCATAAAGGTTATCTGTATATAGTTGTGAAGAAGATGTCAGAGGATAAAACCGAGGATCAAGATCAGCCCTGTGACATTCTTTATGTTTGTTATTGATCAGTTTGTAGGACTGTCCAAGTAGAGCAACTACATTTATTCCCCATTCAAGTGACTGGGAGTCCATATTGGAACTTTCTTTAGCAAGCAGCTTTGCTATGTTTGAAGTAGCTCTTACAAGAATGTTCTGCATCGTTTGGAATTTAACATACTCGGATTGGGTCTATGGTTTTAACAGCAACACACATGTATTCCCTTTGGTTTTCACCAATGCCTCGCAATTTGAAGGTCTGTGTATGTCTTTTAACAGATCACTTCAGACACCCCATTTCTGAATGAATTATTAATGAAAGCAGCCAAATTGTCGTTTATTTCGGAGTCACATTTCTATGTTGCTTGATACATATCGCATAAGTTTTCAGAAAATATTAATCTCTGTGCACTGCTTCTTAAGTGGTGGTTCTGAAGAACAATCTTCGCCCATCTCCGGCACGTTTCCTTCCATTTCATAAAGTTCGTCTACAGTTGAGCCAACGTTTCAAGTTTGTTACTCTGTTTATTCAAATTAACGTTCAGTTCTTTTAAAACAGAGAGAACTTCAGTGTTGAGGGAAACACTAGTCGTCTTCGGTGGGACCAACTTGTATGGTGTTTGCGCCTTAGTTTTGCGACCCTCGGCCGAAAAAGTAATGTCCATAGGCGACAGATTTAATGCCGATTCTTTTTCTTTACTCGTTACCTTGCTAGTGGCTTTTGTAAAGGTATTCGAGGGCGTCTTTGAATGAGTCTTACTCAGCTAAACCTCCGCGTCCGCTATTTTGAAACACCAAGTGTTACTCTCGAAAGAATAAATTTTGAACCAAGTTTCTGTTTAGTAAAACAGAAATAGCTTATTTTAGTAGGAAAGAAGTGAAATAAAAAGGAATACAGTTAAGAAATAACTATATTAAAAAGTAACTTCTATAAGATAATCACGTTAACCTAAAACAAAACGCGCTTCGAGATTAAACTCGTTTAATTCTAAGCTGATGTACAGATCGCGTCTACACAGCTCGATATCTAGTATTAAGCACTGACGGTCACGGTACATGCACGTCTCATTTGAGACCGACAGTTGTATGACGTAATAGAATAATCTTTAGGGGTTATATCCAGGAATTGAGGTTCATTTCCTATACAACTTTGGGTCATGGCAAATCCTGATGTGATTTGTCATATATTTCATGAGATACTACATAAAAAAGAAGCTGGTCATTTCGTACTCAAGCCAACTCGCACCCACCCATATTTGGTCAACTCTTATCCACCTTTTGGTCCATACATTGAAAAAGCCCCCTACTTCTTCCCAATACCCTTAGACTACTGAACATATTAGAGTATTCATATGAAATGAACCGTCACATAACAGTATAGACAAACGATTTACTTGATATTATAATCAATATGACATACAGCTAGCTTCTTCTGTCATCGACACTTACTATAAACACATTAGCTACAACAACATGGTCTAATTGAGCATCTGACTTTTATACAGGAAGTATTCAAGTAGTAAATGATATGTAATCCTTTTTCAAATGAACACAAGGACTCTCTTATACGTCGTTGCCGAGTGTGAACTTTTGTTAAGAGCTGTCACTCCAGCGACATAATTTCTAACATCTCTGATTTTATGCATCTAATAATCTTTTTTTCTTTTCTTTGTAAACGTAAATTTGGAACAAGTAATTTAAAGTAACATTTAGGATACAATAAGCAATGACAGCAATGACAGATCAATATCAAACACGGATTTCGTGAGAAATAATTCAAGCGATTCAATAACCGTAGCTTATGCAACCGTTCGTTGAACGTTTATGCAAATTGTAGAGAACATGTTGGTATACATATAGACAACACAACCGCTCAGTGTATTACCGTATTTTTCACTGATCGGATTTGTTTGTGTATTTGAGAGGTTCATTTGCTCGGTTCGTTAACTAGGCGCCGTCGAGTATTTGAAAATTCGTGGAACGGTCCATTCAAATTGTTCATGACAAAATAACTTTGGAAGAAAAATCGTAGTTAGATTATATGTATAGATTTAACGATTATGTTTATCATATTCTATTTTGACATAAATACCATACACGTCAGTAATTTTGCTTCCGCAGGTGACTCAGTTCGCGACATAGACAAGCACACGAGGGAAGAAGTAGACCGACTAGTAAAGATTCTAAGACAGATTTCTGAAGATCTCGAAGGAGGAAGTATCGCCTCAATTAAACAACATGTAGGCGACACCATACGTTACTCTAAAGATGATAATGAGAAAATGATTGATGAATGCAACAAGAAATTTCTAAAACAAATTTTGAGAAGTGGAACATCACCCAACTTGATCAGTCAAGCCATGCGTGGGTTTCACATGATACGACATGATCCCAGCCTGGGGGACTTGGTTCAATCAGAAATAGATTTGATAGAGAAGGAACAGAGCGCTCAGGCTGATGTAAATCCCCCTGTCAGCGAGGCTAGACGTTCTCATCAGTTTGGTGAGAAAAGTACAGTTCTTATTGAAGAAGATATAAAGGTTGATGAAATGGATATCCATAGTCGGCGACTTTCTAAATACCAAGACCAACCGAGCTCTAGTTCATCCACTGGAGACCCGATTCATTTCAAAAGTTCTGGAAAGTTGTCAGAAAAGGATCTCATAAGCAAACCTGAGAGGAGAGTGCCTACAACATCAAAATATGGTCATGACAAAGAACTGAAGACCAAGATGTCTCAAGGGTTAAGTAGTCTCGAGAGCGAATCTGGAACATCGAAGTTGTATACTAAAACCGAAACAAAGCCCGTGGATTAGAAAACAGAACAATTCATAGTAAGGAAACATCCATTCATTATCTCACTAATCTCTTCTTTATATCTTTAGCATTTTTCGCCTTTCTTAAACAAGATTTGGCCCATGTCTCAATGTGTTTTTGACGAGTCGTCGTTTATAAAGTTACCAGCCACATTGATGAACTCAGATAAATAATAATTGAATTGGTGCCAATGAAATTTGAAACAGGAAATACTATTGAACCCATTTGCAAAATGGGTTCCAATTTTGTCTTTTAAAAATGAATTTAATTCGAATATATTTATTCAGATTTTCCTTTATGATAATTTTAACTCTGAACCAATTTTGTTAGAACCTTGGTGTTTCATTTATGATTAGCATGGGAAAATACCATAATAAGAAATGGTCATTCATAACTCAAATGACCATATTACATCCATTAGGTCATTGATTACACCAAAGGGTTAAGACGATTTATTTACTTGTGTGGGATGGTCCAAAGTAGTTGACAAAGGCATAGACTTCTCCACATCTGCCTATCAATCATGTTCTTTTTATTCTTTTTCAGAATCGACAAACCCATCTGTAGGAAGTTTTTTTAATCTTCGTAAATGTCTACGTTCAGGTTGGAATTTAAGATGCAAAAAGGAGCACATTTTGAATGCTGGAAATGAACAAGATATTAAAGGGAAAAGCAGAAGAAGTTTGTAATTAACAAATTAAAACCTCTGATTAACCAATATTTCTTTAGACTATGCATGGTTTTAAAGCAAGATAATTCATTCGTCTTTTACAACATTGTGTTGTTTGGAAAATGCATTCGGTAAATTGAAAAGTGGATTACACAGTACCGTAGGGAAAATACCAAGATAATTAATAGGTCACTAACCGCCATTACTAATTCTGTCAATAACGATACTTAAAGACATACGAGCCCTCATTTATACTAAAAAAGTGTAAGTTCTAGAAGGTTGACTATTCAATTAAGAATTATTTAAAGTCACTTTTATAGAGGAACTGAGACAGTAAAACGTTCACATGATGCTTTAAAGAGAGTGGAGACGATAAGGTCTGTATATAATTAGCGATATAATAGGGTCAGCCGAAAAGCACCGGGAACCCATGAAATCTGAGAAACTCTCCATTTTGAATAATGCGTGTTTGGTGTTAACTCGGATGATTAAAACTGTAACTGTGTTGAAATATCTACGTCTGGATCATTCGGAATCCGTTGTTGTTGGAAACATGACAGTATGTTGATGTGTATCTTGTGCCTCTTTTAACCAGATGACAGCCGGGCGATTATTGCTTTTTTTAGACAAAAACACGGGTGTAAACAATGAAGTGAAACTGCGTGGTACACATTTTGTGGAAGAGAAGCACTTTGAAACATCGATTATAGATAATGCAGGCATAACATTGTCATGACTATGTGTTGATTCGCTATGTTTAAACATTTTGTTTCATAATTCATGAATAATTTTGCCCAGTTTCTTTAGCGTAGGTAAGCTTTAACTTATGTTTTCAATTCCAAGATAGTTCAATACAGCTTTACCCATATTAACGTTTTAGCTTTTAGGGGGATGAGTTTTGCTGTTTATTGTTTTTTTTTAAGTACTTACAATTACGCTTTTTGTGTGGATAATATATTATTAATTGTTAATCTATATGTGTCATACTATGTGGTGTTACGTATTTGTTACGTTTGTTATATTTAGTAGAATTCTGTTCCTCGAAGTTCAAGGGACCCGTTAAGATCGTTCGACATAGAGTGAGCTCGACATATAGATGTATGCAATATACCGCTTATAGATAAAGAACAAATAATTCGGGAATCCGTATTAAGTTCGACGTATAGAAAAGTTCGACAATCAGAACATCAAGGTACAGTAGTTCTTCTGTACATAGATAAAAAGATATGTGATATCACGATTAAACCAAAGTACTGTGTGAAGGGTTGTGGGCTTTCAGACTAACCTAGTCGTGAATAAGATCTTCTAAATGTGGTCCCTTGTACATGTATACAACTTTTTCACTAATCTTCTTACAAATAAATGGAAACATACGGCGTCTCCAATGGTTGTAATATGAGTGGTCGGTTACATAATGTGAAAATACCTTCAGTAAGCAGTTTATCAATTGGAATACTGTAAAATAACTATCTTTAACATAAACGTTAAATAAAGGTGCTCGTTCATAGAAGAGAAATTTGAAAGTAAAATAAGATGTCGTTTTAACAATACAGTTTAAGTATCGTGTTTACAATTAGATAGAAGATATTGAAGGCATAATCGATCAAGAAAGCGTCAATCTATCTCAGTATGAACAATTTATACGCAAAAGATATCAAAACCGATGTAACGATTTTAAATTAAAATTCATGATAATTCGTTGTATACACCCAATGTGTGTATCAAACAACAGTACAGCTGTTATGGTGTTTCAAAGAAATTAATTATTAGCTATTTCTTATATCTGTGAACAAGCACCTTTGTTGAGGCTGAAATAGATAAAAGATAACTTACTTTTTTCGGTCAGCTGTGTCGGTTTGAGAGAAATTGTGCCTCTAAGAAGTTGTTTTAATTTAGGCTTTATTCATTTTATGCTAGCAGTGCTCGCACATCGCAGCTCGGATTTATGCCCGATGCTGTTAAATTACTATTTAAATACAATTTAAGTCAAGAAATACAAGATTATATGACCCGTTGGTTTTTTCCAAATAAAATCATTTGGAAACGATCGATTAATGAAAATGTTTCTATGCATTTTATTCATTCATATGGGAAGCTAGAACTTCTTATCAAGTTGTTATATATAGACAAATCTGACAAGAGTTTTCTTTCAGTCCCTAATGGAACTATGCTAAAAGGAATCCAAGTATGCTAAGTGCTTGTTTTTCTACAGCACAGCTTACTATTTCAAGTTTCTCATATACAAATTTTGATTGTTCATGCTGTGGTGAAACTGAGATACAAGTATCAAATATAGAACATATCGTAAAATGAAGTAAAGTATTAGACTGCACGCATTCATTCAAACAAAAAATCATCGTTCATTTCGGACGAATCATTCATGTTAGGTCACAGTCTTTAAATGATATTGAATTTGTGCAGACATGATTTAGATTGAATCAATATTCTAATTGCTTATTAGGTCATGATTATGACCAATGCTACATTTTAGTTGCATATTACTTACATTTAATTTGGAGTCGATACAAGGCTTTTATTTAGATTGAGCTTATTTGTAAGTCAATGACACTAATATCATTAGATATTTTATATTAATTGTATCGTGTTTAGTTTTATGTCTGCATTCATTATTCTTTCTGTATAAATTGCGTGTATCCGTTTATGCCTTATTTGGGTTTAAGTTAAGCATTAAACTTGATTCAAGTAGCTAGGGATAATGCTTTGTGATAATGCATGCTACATAATGGGTGTTGTTCTTACAAAATCGAGTGTGGATACGCGTTGTGGTGTTTATTATGTGTGTATATGTTTTGTTTATGTGTGTGTATGTGTGCTGCGAGAAATTGTATTCCTTTCTCCTTTTTTTATATAGTTTCTTCTTTTTTGTATACTGTATGCATTCTAATGTTACTTCTTTGTAATCTTTTGTAATCTTCACATTTGGAGGAAATAAAGATTTGATATATCTGTGAACAAGCACCTTTAAAGTTAGAAGTGTGTGATATGTTTGTCCATATCATGGACATGTAATTGACGACTTAGATATTCAACATGAAGAAAAAGCACAGTACTGGTGAAGGTCAGTTGTACTGATGTCAAAATAGAAGATAAATGACTAAAGCTAGATTAAGAGACATTTACCTGGCTTGCTGGTAGAATCCAACTTGTGTTAAGCAACCATCTTTTTAAGCAGCCAACCTGCCTTAACCAACCACTACAGGAAGTCCCAATTTTTTATTTATAGTGTTCATCACTTTGTGTTTAGCAGCCAACCTGTCTTAAACAGCCAATTTTCTCAGTTCCATATCCTGGTCTCTTGACACAAGTTTGACTGTATTCTGATCAAATCATTCACCGTAATATCAGTGTTAATTTGATTTCAAAAGTTTACATGCAGTTTTGTATATAAAGCTTTTATAACCATTATCTAGTATCATATCTAATACAAATAAAAACGTAACCCAAAATATGTGTTTGTTATGTTCTGCGCATGAGTTCCCAACGCACTGCCTGGACCATCCGGGTAACATTGTTTGTCAAAGCTTTAAGGACCATCTCACAGCTTGGGGTCTTTAGTTTATTAAATGAATCGATTTCTACCGATAAACTGGCAACAAAGATTTCTAAAGTAAAATAAGATAAGATTATTGACAGATTTCCAATCTCGGTCTTAACAATGCAGAAACTATATAGAACACTCATGTTGCAAACCGTTATTAGAACGTTTTTTCGGAAACAGCATTCTAAAATTAAAAGAAGAGATGTTTTTCTTAAATACCATAGAAACCATTGTCACATGGTTCTTCTAAATCGTTTAACATATCTTGTCACGTGACGATATCAAGGTGCACGAGAAAGAATTCCTGTGTTATTTATAAACGGGATTCCCCAACAGAAGCGCTAACAAGCGCGAATGCTAACTTCACATTATTTAACGGAATCACGAGATTTCGGCAACTTAGATTCAAAGGAATTGGAAATGGTCTTTAACAAAATGAAATGATGGTAAATATTCAATTCTTAACGTTTATTACGTCAATAGCACAAATCTCGAGGTTTGTGCCTTTAATGTTTCGTTAATTATTAAAAATCCCAAAGGGCTAAAAGTCAAACAGCCATTCTTTTATAAAGCGAACACTTTTGTACAATGCACTCATTGCGTTAAACCTAAGATAATCTTAAAACATGTCACAATTCATGCTGAACGCGTCTGCTGGTTTAGTTTTCTACATGACTGATATTAAGTTGTTAACTCTTATCTACTTTTTTTTTATATATGGGTTTTACATCACATCAACATTATTTCAGTTATGTAGCGATGCCCGACTCTTAGTGATGGAGGAAGACCCCATACTCAACTGCCCATAAGGGCTGGTCAAGGTGGGTAGAACCATCGGCATTCCGTAAGTCAGTCGGGAGAATCTTATCTACTATACGTTTATATATTGCTTATCGTGGTTGCTTAATGCAGATTCGACTGATGACAAGAAGATTCAAACGACTCTCCTTTTTTTTGTTTTATTTCGACCTATTTTCGTGATAGCTAGCTAATTTTGTTAAGTTGTCATATATTTTTGTATATTTGCCGAGGCATACGACGAGACCAACAGACTGTGTCAAAATGTGACGTGCTGATTGACAAGGCGGGGGAATCACATGACCATCGTCTACAATATCGAGTCCGAACAAGATGGCCGCACCATTGACGGAACAATTACTTTGGTTTTTTATACCTTATTTTACCAATGCTTTATAAATAACGGCGTTATGATTATCACTCGGCAGAGAAATCGACTGCGATTTCTCTGCCGAGTGTTAGACATCGCGCTGCTATAAAGCACATGGGTTATCATATACCACCACAATGTCTTTTCCTGAGTTACTCTGTAGGAAGTTGGTCTGCAATGACGATGTCAAATCTGTTCTTGAAGGTATTCAAAGTTGGTGCTAATACTACTTCTCCTGGTAGTTTATTCAACGGATCTGTGAGGAGAAGTGTTTTTTGTGGCTTTTTCTAGAGTTCAATGTTACTAGTATTACCTCTGGTAACACTTGGGTTTGACTCAAAGAACTTTGTGAAGAAGATATCTTTTTATCCATGCAACAGTTCATACACTTCGATCATATCTTCACGATAAGAATGAAATTTTCAACATTTTCAATATCTCAAGATAAGGTAGGTGTCTTGCATAAAACAGCAGGTAAGTAGTTCTGCTCTGCAATCGCTCTGTCATATCAATACCCTGAGACAAATATGTTATTTCGTGGCCTAGTACTGATCTGATACCAATGAAACATGAACAGATGTAAATGTATATCTATGATAGTACTACACAGTTATACAATCCTAATAGAAAACATCTGAAAACCCCGACCAAATGTAAACTAAGCCTTCCCCTTTTCTCGTAGTATCTCACTTTTGCCGCAGAAGATGAGAATCAACCATCAAAACACGACCATTTGCTTGTAAGAATTAATTCCTCCTTCCAGTTACATATTTTTCTAAACAATATTACATATAAAGTTTAAATGCTTAAATGCATCTAGTTATTCTTATTTGCAGAACTTGTTTTATGTTTTAACATAATCGTAGAAACGTTGCCATTGTACATAAATGAGACAAAATGAAAACTGTACGTTGATTGCTATGAATTAAGCCATAACACACCGATTAAAACAACCAAGTTTCTTTTATCTGCCGTTGTATTTTAATAAAAATTCAAAGTAATAAAGATATGATACCAGCAAACTGTCTCTGAACTCAACAACGCAAATTGTAATTTTTCATGAATGGGTTTGATCTTACCTTAAGCGTCTGCTTTTCGGAATTATTTAAATCGGTATCCGGAGAAGTGCCCTCCCGGAGAAGTCCCCTCCCGGAGAGGTGCCCCCTAACTTCACGAAGGCGGAGAAGTGCCCTCACAATAAATTGAGAGGGTCGGATATCTGCCCCCCTATAAAAAAAATATGAAACTTTGTCTTTTGTACAAGCTGAATTTTGCATTTTGCAAATTAGGCGTTATACAAGTTAATCGTAGAGGTTTCTTGAATATTCTTTTAACCAAATACTAAAAGGGACTTTTAGAAAAAGATTGCATCTTGAGCGGAGTTAAATGCCATCATTTATTTTGGGGACCGACCCAATTTTAATAACTAAGTACGTACTGGTTACCCTTGAAGAGAGCAGAGAACATTTAATCATAATATCATATTTAAATGTCGAGATCAGTTACATAGAATACGAGCAAACCAATCATTTTGTATATGATTTCATGGAATTGCTAATTCATGAATTTTGTCGCTCTATGTCTGAACTGCGGGAAAAAGAGCGTATAAAATATAATTCAGTCGCAAAATCTTTGTGAGCATATGATAAACATTGACGATTTTTGTTCTTTTGTCTATGGTCACTGAATGTGAGGAAAATATCTTGCAGAAGGGTATTCTTTAGGGGAAACACCACCAAGGAGGGCTTGTTTGTGTAACCAGTTTTGACGAGAGGGCACATCTCCGCCCCATTAATTCTAGTAGAAGGGCAGTTCTCCGCCCAGTTTAAACTGTTCGAGGGGGCACTTCTCCGGGAGGGCACTTATCCGTGATCCATTTAAATCACTCACCTCATTTTCTTGCCATTGGTTATATTGGTTTAAATGACGTATGTTACAATGAAATGCTGGTGTTCAAACATGATTATTACAACTTTATATTGATAATTTAGTAATAAGATCATTAAACATATAATATGCACATCTGAACATAATCTCTTCATATACAATTTAATTGGCTATTGTCAGTTTTCCTCTTTAATCACATACAAAGGGTCAATCAACAAACATCGGATATTACAAAGGTTAAGGGTCGTGATGAAAATTAACACCAATCTGCCACATTTGCACAGTATGTTTCAAGTCTCAAGTCCTTTATTGTTAAGCCGATAGATAGCCTCTGCAATTAACAATTGGCCATTCGAGGTCCTTAAGAATTGTCAAAGACAACCCTGTGTGTCCTTCTTCATTCTGTTTTGGATAGCTGTGATATATATACAATCTGTCTCTAGCGTTAATCTCTTAATTATCTATGTTGTGTGTTCAGGTGAGACACTTCCTGTTATTCCAGACATGAAATAATTAGCGGCAAATCTCACACTTTCAATGCGTGGTAATTAGATCTTGCTAAAATATTCATTGTTAAGATATAACCAATCAAGACCAAACTTTCACAAGATGTTTGGATTGATAAGGTGTATGTACATATTTATCTCTAAATGTGACTTACGTCTGATACTTTTTCGTTATGATATTCAAAGAAGTGAACATGTTGTCTTTTCTATTAGAATTGTTTGACACATCTATAAGTATATGATAATAAGTATTTACCAAAACGGTATTTACTCTATGTTTTAAACAGAAACGTTTTAACATCAGAATCAAAATCAAATTTTGTCAAAATGACAATTAAATTGCAAAATCGCAAAAAATAAATTCAAATATGTTTATTCAAGGTTGGTAGTAAAATAAAATATGACGATTTTTTTGTTTTAGCTGTTAATTATTAACCCTGTCCGAAAATTAAATGATCAACATGTCAAGGCTATTTACACGAGAGAAAACGAACATAAATGTAAAGTGACAATTTTTAAGTCAAGACAGTTGATCAAGTAAGACGACATCGGAATCAATTCCGAAATCACAGACCTCTTACTGGGGTTAGAGTTACTGGAAAGTTGCCGGATGATTTTAGCAGATACTTTTTGAAGGTGCTGGTGTTTAGTTTTGAAAATACTTTATGAGCAACAATACTTTTTAATTTCGATGTGTTGTTAAATGTGAGTTAAATGATAACCTTCGTATCACAAGTAAGTTGGGTGGTAATATGGTTTATTTGTTCGCAATTTATGATCTTCTCCCGTTTCAATTCATGCATTAATAAGACAATGCAGGGTGAATTTGACAGTTAATAGTTATACGATGTACGGTTCAAAGACAATTCGTTTATTCAGATCTATGTCTTTGTTTACTGTTCAATTAAAACCTTAATGCTCATACATGATTATTGACGAAAAAGAACACATGTTTTTTCAACAAATATTTATAAAATAGCTGTTTTCACAAATATCGTCCAAATTTCAAGCCGATTCTTTCATATGAACACATTTACAAATCCATGCAAATTCACGCGTTATGTCACTTACTTATTTTTCCAAAAGGATATTTTTATGATATGAAACATATTCAATAAAGAAAGTGCACTGTCAATCCAATCATTGACTTAAGGATCGCTATTTTGAGGAAAATCGTCCCAATTTCAAGCCGTTCCTTTTATATGAAACATTGACAAATCCTTGTAAATTGACGCGTTAAGTCACTAATTTATTTTTTTTTCTCAAATGGATATTCTTATAATATGAAACATATTCAATATAGAAAATGCACTGTCAATCCAAACAATGACAGTTATTTCAAGGAAAATCGTCCCAATTTCAAGCCGTTCCTTTCATATGAACAGGTTTACACAATGACAAATCCTTGCAAATTCACGGGTTAAGTCACTAATTTATTTTTAAATTTTGATATGCTTATAATATGAATCATATTCAATAAATAAAATGCGCTGTCAATCCAAACAATGACTTTAGGATCGTTTATTTGAAGAAAAACACCTATTCTAACCAGCGATCGCTCTTCACTCCCTTTACATGGCGGCATTCAGTGGTTCAAGAATGACGTCACAGCAAAGGGAAGTAAGTCTTACGAACTTTCATTAATCGGTGCGCTATGACGGTGATTTATGACGTAATGCGTTATGCTAAAATGTTGGAAATAATTTCAATGTGATTCTTTTACTTCATATTCCATTTTTTTTTAAATAAACCCAACCTGTATATATGACCTTTAAGTTAGATATTACTGACATTGAGTTCATTTATTTCTATTCGTACTAATTTTATCATTGATTTAATCATTGATGTATTGGTGAAAGTATGGCTTAAGGACGAAAGGGCAGTCCCCAAACCCTACATCCAGTTCATATTTAATCTTTTAGTTTATTTCTAACAGAAACTAGGTCAGCTGAACGATAGGGCATCTCCTACACAGTCCAGACCCAGATGTCATATATATGATATGCAATATTATAATTCATTCAGTGGACAGAGAAGTCCACACCAAAGGTATTATTAAATATGATATAGTATGATTCAGTAAGTGAAACATAAATGCAGCTTTTATAATTATACATCCATAGATACATCTTCTTCTGGAAAAGGCGTGTACGCCTGTACCGTTTAACTCCCAATATAGTCTTCTTGGTACCATACTGGCAAGCGCGTGCAAAGGGCGGGTCATGTCTGGTATTTCTTTCGAAAGTAGATCCAGCTTGTTCTTAAAGTCATTCGTGGACCTTGCATTGATCACAGAGTATGGTAGTGAGTTTCAGGAGTTCACAACTCTCAGTTCTTGACGAGTGATGGAGTAGTAATAGCTTCTCTTGGTCAACATTGACTTTTCTATTTAGGATCTGAAATACCTGTATCATGTCGCCTGTCTCGTCGGTAGTACAGCGAAGTCAGCTTCATCGATCTAAGCATATGGCAAGTCTCTCAATTCTGTACAGAGTCGTTTTGCTCTTCGCTGAACCCTTTCTAGTTTGTCCATGTCGCCACAAACTGATGTATTCTTGGTCAATGGTGCATTCCCATACTCAAGGATAGGTATAACCATAGTGACATAAAGTTTCTCGATACTCAGCTTGTTTATTATAGTGAAAGAATGCTTAATAACCCCCGAGTATTCGATTTGCTTTGGCCGCTGCTTGGGTAACGTGGTGTCGGAAGGACAGCTTGTTGTCAACACTCTGAGTTCTTTTTCTATGGCAGTCTCTTGAAGGTCTTGATACTTCCCATCATTATCTCTCATTTGGTAAATGCGTTATGGGTTATTGTGGCCCATATGCATAACACTGCATTTGTCTGTGTTAAATTTCAGTTGCAATTTGTCAGACCAAATTGGAAAGGTGGTCAATATCTGTCTGCAGCTTTTGTCTGTTCTGATCGGTCAAAGCTTCACCATACCTCTTTGTATTGCCTGCAATTATTCTAACCACACTTTCCACAACCTCTGATAGGTCATTGGTGAATAGTATAAACAATGCTGGCCCGAGCACATTACCCTGAGCGATACCGATGGTCACCTCCGTCCAGCTCGACATGTGTCCATCTAAGTTTACCCGTTGGGTTCTACCATGGAGGAAGCTTGATATCCATGTTCCTATTCTGTCGGTTATCACATAGCTATTCAGTTTGATCAGAAGTCTTTCATAGGGGACGGTATCAAACGCCTTCTTGAAGTCCAGGTATATAGCGTCCACTGGCTTACCTATAGCTAATGGCTCAGTCCAATCATCTAAACTAGGTAGTAACTGGGTCAAGCAAGATCTACCTGGTACAAAGCCATGCTGTTTATTGCAAAACAAATTGTTTTCCTTCATGTGTTCGGCTATACTTTCTCTGATTATCGTTTCCAGTGTCTTACACAGAACCGATATCAGGCTAACACGTCGACAGATCCCTGGAGTATTTCTGCCGCCCTTCTTAAATAGTGGCGTTATTATTATTTCCACATCTGGATGAGGGAGCCCAGATACTTGAAATTATTCACAACTGAAAGTGTAGTGACGTTTACTGAGATGGAAGGTAGGGTAGTAACGTCTTGGCCAATGACCTCTCTTTTTTATGCTGATTGTCAGGTGGAACTCATCACACGCTTAGGAAAAACTGTCCATCAAACTCTGGAGACCATCTTCTGTGTGCAAGAGCGGCATCATCTGCAAAATGCATATCTTTGAAGAGGACGCGGGTGACATTGGTCTTTGCATGGAGGCGGGCGAGCTAGGTTTTAACAGTTTGCGATCATGCCGAATATGCATAAAGACACCATCTTTGGAAGACTGGAACGCAAGAGACAGGTGAGAAGAAGATTCCAAAGAGAGTAGGGCCTAGCACACAGCATTGCTTCACACCGCTGTGAATGGGAAAAGCCTCCGACGTGTCTCCATCAAAACATACTGTACTTTTCATATCTGTATGGAATGATTTCGTTATGCTGAGCAGCTTTAGTGGACAACCAATATTTTGAAGGAGGAGCTTGAACAATCCATCACGGCTAACAAGGTCGATCGCCTTAGATAAGGTAACGAAGGCAAGGTTGGCGCTGGTCTCTGCATTCTTTGGAGCTGTGTCACAGAGAAGATCATATCAATTGTAGACCTCTCGTCTTACAACAACTCTTGCAAAGACCTTTCCCACGATGCTTAACAGAGAGATGCCACGGTAGTTGTTGCAGTCGTTTCGGTCACTTTTGTTCTTGAAAAGCATGTCTTGTTGAATTTCCCCTTCCCTCCAGCATAGTTGCACGAGCTCATGTAGATATGGGATTAGGTCTGACATCCCTTGTTTGAGAATCTCTGGAGGGATTGCATCATTTTCTGAAGCTTTGCCACACTTTCATGTATTGATATCCCCCTCCAGCTCTGCAGCTGTAGGTTCGGCATCAAGCTACTGTAGAACTGACATTTTTGGGATACTTTTGAGAGCTTCATCGTAGATCGTTCTTTCAGTAGAATACAACTCAAGGTAATGTTCCATCCATCTTTCTATTTTTTGTTGCGATCTGTAATGACTGCACCTGTTTTGGACTTGAGTTGGGGGGAGCTTTTCTTAGTGACTGATCCGGTAGCTTGCTTGATACCATCGTGCATTTCTTTGATGTTATCAGTGTAAGATGCCTGCTCAATTGAGGAGCACAGTTGTACCCAATAGTCATTGGCACATTTCCTGGATATCTCTTAGCTTTCGGCTCTAGCCCTTCTCAACGTGTCAAGATTTTCAGGTGTCAGATCTTTCTTCCAGTTTAAAGGCCTATCTCTTTTGTTTTGTAAGGACTTCCATTTGTTAGAGATTGGCTTCATACCAATCAACTTTTTTTCTTTCTTTTTTCCAAAACGCATCAATTGCAGACTTATGAATGATGGCACTCAGATATGCCCATCTAACCTCAACAGACTCACCGGCTGCTAATGGTGAAATTGCTCCTATGGAGGGTTGAAAGTTGCTGGCTCTTTCCTCATCTCCAGTGCGTGCTGTGTTGATCTTCACATAACCTCTTGGTTTTGAATGATGAAGTCTGTGAGGGACTAGTCTATTCATAGCATTGATATTTGTTATTTATATGAAACGTTTTGCCTTGGCGCCGTTAGACATCTGGCAGAGATGTCACATATAGAATAACAACACAAATGTTTGTCTATTCGTACCATTGCTATCTATAAAAGTTTTGTAATGGTGCCGTTAGGCATTTGGCAGATATGCAACATATAGACTAACAACAAAATTGTCTGTATATTCGTACCATTGATATTTATAAAAGTTTTGTAATGGTGCCGTTATGCAGCTGACAGAGATGTTACATTTAGATGAGTGGGTTTATGAGGCCATTATATACTTTTTAATTGGTATTACACACAGTAAACTATCCACTTACCAGTTAAGGTTGGTGTATTTTACGGTCTACATCACTAACTACCGTATACATGTATAGGTAGTGAAGTCCTACCGATTTGTATAGGGTTTACGGTTGACTTACCGTTCTGGATTAAATCACAATGGACTGGATACGTGTCCAGCGAACCACTACGGTTTTAAAGATAAACGTAGTATGAACATGTCTTTACGTGAAATAAACGATTTAAACGAATGTATAAGGAATTTGGAGACACTTTCTCTTCAGGCACCACACATGATCAGCATGATTCAATTGATGAAGACCGCCGACATGTATCACATGATAGAATACAAGTTTTATTATGTAGAGGAGGAAGACGGGTCAAGTTCAAACCACGCCGGTTTAATAGCAAAGTGCAGACCTAGTGTTCGAACGGAGTATCACATAGTTTTCCAAGATCAGTGTTTCGGAACGGTTTCAACTGTTCTGTCAGCAAGTTTCGACTGGGACGAATACAACCGTTTCGATTCTTTACCCATTCAGCAGTTGACCATCATAAAAGAACTAGCAGAGCGGATCGGTGTATGTTTGGAAACCGACATTCCAGCTCGACTTGATACATATGTTCTGTGTAGCGGAACCGAACTCTCTTACCAGGGTTCTGACAAGTGTACCCACACGGGGATGCAAGGAACTGAACACTTGGTAAATATTTGCGGAAGTGAGGGAGTTCCCATGACAACACATGATGACGACGTTGTTATTACCAGACTAAAGAGTGAAGATACCGAAAAGATAAACTCTCACTGGGCTTACAACTATCCGGGATCTGAGGCGAGAATACAAGTGTATGTTGTGAAGGGGGTCGGGTACGGTTTACGTGTGAGAGGTCAATTGGTCAGTTGGGCACTGCTAAATCACAGGGGCAAAATTGCTTTCGTACACACAGTGCCCGAGTTTCGGCGTCGAGGATATGCTTGTATTGTGGTCAGAACTCTATGCCGACATCTCATAGAGCAAGGCCTGACACCGATCGCGGATATTGCAATAAACAACGCTGCCAGTAAGCACCTTTTCGTTTTTAAGCTTGGTTTCAAAAAGGTGATTGAGGCCGGAACATTGACACTATGTCCTAGATAACTCGTGTGCATACGAGTATGGGATGGGGAAAGTTCACTGTTGGCCTGGATCTAACCTGTTTGCATAAGCACGAAGTCGGTCCACTATAAGGGTTAGTGAACTATGCATACCTGCAAACGATTCATATCAACAGCCACTCAACTGATGGTTCTTCTAGGAGGTATATCCAATGGTGAAAACATGTGGACAATACTTTGACCGAATGGTGTTGCTATATACTGCTTTGCAAAGGCACATATTTATACTGAACACCAGCGAAAGTTAACAATGACACCGCTTTTTGTCTCTATTTCTGGCACATACGTTAGAATGTATCATTAAAGGGTGAAACAGTGTTTACACTTTAATTGCAAAGTAACGATGTTTAATCATCGTCAATATTTTTATGTTTCCCAAGGTTTGATTCGTGAACTGTCTTGTTTAAAAAGTTGACAATCACTTACATATTAAATTTGCACTTTATGATCCAAATATTTTGTTTTTTAAAGAATGACTTTTCACATTATGGAAAACACAAATGATGGTTCTATGTAGTAATTTTTAAGTTTGTGACCAAACGAATTTCTCCTTATGAATAGCTTACCACCTTGTCACTGGTCGTATACGGCAATATCGTATAGTAACACATCGTTGAAATCGTCTCTCCAAATGTAGATCTCAAATGTTTAATCTCAATAGTCATTTTATTTGGTTAAGAAAACTGAACCATATCCTATGCAGAGTTATCGTTCATACCTCACTGATATTAGCGAAAACCAATTTACTCGGATAGAGATTAAAAACAGATACGTATCACAACTTATAATTTCACTATGATATATGAGTTCCCGATAAAAAAAATTCTGATTTAAAATGATGTTCAACAACTTTATAAATAATATATACATTGAACATCTCAACGTGGATGAGCATAGCAAATATGTTATAAGCCGGGACGATTCACCCCAGGTATGTAACACTACTTATATACAAGGTGTTTTTCTCAGTTCACGGAAATACCCGAGTAAATACGATTGCAACACAGGGACCAATATTTAACCACATTACAAAGCCAAACCATCGTATGGTCTAGATGGGATGTCAAAAGGACATCTTTATAGCCTTTTTTGAACTTCTGATTACCGACACCTTTCAGCCATCAACTTTGTTCAGTGTATCGTCTTATTCATTTTCTGAACGATAAAAGTTTTCAGTGTTAAACTTTCAACTTGAATTGTAAGACACAGCTTAGAGTTTGATATCGAAATATCAAGGGTTAGTTGTAATTCCAAAAAAGTGCACTTGAATTATAATAAGACCTCTATCCTGAATTCTAGAGTAACTAAAAGCTACTAAAATTGAGAAAAACAACGAACTTTTTCAATAAAACTGTAATATTAAGTGCTTTCTTATCAATTGAATGAGATTTACTTGCTTATACTAATCACACTATACTCACTTTACATGCTGAACATATGGAGAGTGGTTAACAAAGAAAAATACCTCGTTTTTCAAGGATATTATTTTGGGCTCCCTAAATGTGATTTTTTTCACTTGATATATGTTTAAAAGCCATTTTTCAATATACAGAATAAAAAACTGATATACTGATGGTGATTTGATTACCTTAAAGATTGTACTTGCTGATGAAAAGAGAAATCTTTATATTAAATGATCTTTATTTTTTTTTTAATTCTAACCCTTTGTGAAACGCATTTTGTCACTTTATTGTAACCAGGGCGTGTGTAAACGTAAATACGGGAATTGCCTTTTTCTTCTTTTTATGCATCTGGCAGTGATACATTTAGAATATACATATATCTATCATTGGAAAGAGCTTGCGATTGGCATAGTTATCTAGCCAGACCTGCTCGGAAGAGTAATCCATTCTTTTTTTTTAATTGGTCTCTAAAGTTTTTACCGAATATTATTTACCTTATTTCTTTTACATCAATTGTGAAGGAAACATAAAGCTTGTTAATGTAGTCTTTTGTTGATTTCAATGAAATTCAGTGACGATTTCTTTCCGCAGGAATGGGTAAATGAGGTTTTATGTTACTTTATGACTGATTTGATATAAAGTTAATTAACCATTTACCAGTTAGGCCTGATGATTTCCACGGTCTACATAACAAACTTTCGTATAGGTATTAAATATCCTACCGATTTGTATAGGGGTTGTAATTATCTTATCGTGCTGCATATTATATGTACTTCGTACATCAGCATACACACTTGATAATTACGTGACGGGCATTTGAATCACAGTACACGAGATATGTGTAAAGCGATGTATGATATACAGTAGTGAATTATTCGCGCAGTTTTAGGTAATACGAAACATCAACATGTCTTTACGTGAAATAAACGATTTAAACGAGTGCATTAGAAATTTGGAGACACTTTCTCTTCAGGCACCACACATGATCAGCATGATTCAATTGATGAAGACCGCCGACATTTATCACATGATAGAATATGAATTCCATTATGTAGAGGGGCAAGACGGGTCAAGTTCAAACAACGCAGGTGTAATAGCAAAGTGCAGACCTAGTGTTCGGACAGAGTATCATGTTGTTTTCCAAGATAAGTGTTTCGGAACGATCGCAAATGCTCTGTCAGCAAGTTTGGACTGGGACGAATACAACCGTTTCCATTCTTTACCCATTCAGCAGTTGACCATTGTAAAAGAACTAGCAGAACGGAACGGTGTATGTTTGGAAACCGACATTCCAGCTCGACTTGATACATATGTCCTGTGTAGCGGAAATAAACTATCAAACCAGAGTTGTGACAATTGTACCCACACGGGAATGCAAGGAACGGAACGCTTGGTAAATATTGGCAGAAGTGAGGGAGTTCCCATAACAACACACGATGACGATGACGGCGTTGTTGTTACAAGACTTAAGAGTGAAGATGCCGAGATTATCGACTCCCATTGGTCTTACAAATGTCCAGGCACAGAGGCGAGAATACGAGTGTATGTTGTGAAGGGGGTCGGGTACGGTTTACGTGTAAGGGGTCAGTTGGTCAGTTGGGCATTGCTGAATCACAGGGGTAAGATCACATGCGTTAACACAGTGCCCGAGTTTCGACGTCGAGGATATGCTTGTATTGTGGTCAGAACTCTATGCCGACATCTCATAGAGCATGGCCTGACACCGATCGCGGATATTGCTATAAACAACACTGCCAGTAAGCACCTTTTCGTTTCTAAGCTTGGTTTCAAAAAGCTGATTGAGGCCGGAACATTGACACTATGTCGTAAATAACTCATGAGCATTAAGGACAAGGCATTAGCTCAGTTAAGACGACACATCATATATCAATGTGATAAAATGCAGTTTTCGGTAACTCTTTCGTTATACCATTGTGATAGTTATTAAAAAAACTAAATTGAAATAAGAATCCAATAAAAAACAAGACAAAAATGTGTAAGATGGACAGTTGCCTTGGTGTAGGGTATCAGCCTCGGGACAAGAGGGTCGTGAATTCGAATTCATTCGAGTAGCGGGAATTGCCTTGCGATCTTTCATTAATCCACACTCGGCGCTAGTACTGATTTATCTAAATAGAGTAGAACTTGTTTCACAATTGATGTTGAATAAATAGGTTTGATTTGAGTTTAAAGTCACTTTCAACAACATTCAAATGTTCAAAAAGGACCACCATGTTGTGAAAGTACGATACACCGTTATGTTTCATACACTATTCATAATCGTCAGTAAGCGTATGAAATGACAGTATAGCTCTCCCAAACGTAACCAAATCCATTCACGTAAAGGTTTGTTTTAACTTTCGTAACCCAGTTTTTATGACCCCCTCATCTAAAACTTTAAGAATATAATAACATTTCTTGACATCGTTCATTTGGCATATTCAATATTTTTAACAAATATTGTATACATCTATTTGAAGTTGTATAGAGGATACCTTTTGACAATCATCAATGATAACTTTATTAACAGAATTGAGGGGAACATTCATATAGCACTTACACGCATATTTGTGCACCCTTTCAATAGACTCCATTTTATCAAAGCCCAAAATTTCGGAACCATAAAGCAATATTGAAGTTACTTTAGAATAAAAATGTTTAAAGAATGTTTTGTGTGTTGAAGGCAGAATACTCTGCAAACTTTTCAAAGGTATCGATATAGTCATGCTTTATTGGTATGAACGAGGGCAAGGGGAAGGGGGCCGGGCATTATTAGTCCTTTAAGGTATTCCTACCCCTGATTGAAAACTTCAGAAAGTCAGAATAACAAAGCCGAAGATTTAACAGAACAAATGATGTTATATAATCAAGTTATATTGTATACCAAAAGCATTTTTTATGAATTGACATTTTCATTTGCAATCTTTTATGTGTGTAATCATAATTTCAGTGTTAGATTTGATTATTAAGGGGAAGTAACCACTATGGATTTTTTAACAGAATTCATTGAAATTCATTTTGCAAATACAAATTCAAAATCAGTCAATTTCTGAAAAAGTTGCTTGATGAATTCCATTGAAATGATAAATATTTTCATCATTTTCATTTCAATCTATTCTTTAACTAAAGACTCTAGAAGATTTTTATCAGGCTGGCAATACCTTTACTATGGTTTGTAGTGGTGTCACAGTTTTACTCTCTGTGTAAGCGACGGGACGTCAAAATTGTTGGAAAATTGTTATAAGGGTAATAACAAAAAGATTAAAGGTATTTAAGAAAAGTTTTTCGCATTGTCGCAATGAAACCTCAACCATATTCAAAGTGATATGTTCTTGGCTCGTAATCTGTGGCATTGTGTCTACTGTTGCATTTAATTAAGACCTGTCAAAAGACGCCATAAAATGGAAAATAACGAGCCCATATGATATGCATACCCATCACGTTTTCATACTAGATGAGTACATTAGATATGTATCAAAACCAGTAATTACCTTCCCTTTATTATCAATTTTACATTGAAATAGAAATTACATGAATGAAAGGTGGCCAATAAAGGTTTCAATCCATAAAATATTCTTTTGATATAAAACTTGTTTTTATAACGGCATTTGTTCTGTTAAATCTTTGAATTTGTTATTCAGACTTTTCTCCATCAGTGGTGGAATACCTTTATGATGACTCTCCAAACTGTAAAAGCGACGGTGCGTCAAAACTGTTACGAAACTCTAACAAGGGTATAACAACAAGAAGGGGCCTCCGTGGCTTAGTGGTTAGAGTACAGAACTTGAATTCACATGGCCCCTCTCCGCGTGGGTTCAAATCCTGAGAGTCGATATGGATTTTCATGAGAGGCAGTCTCCCGACTGACTTACGGAATGCCTATGGTTCTACCCGCCTTGACCAGCCCTTATGGGCAGCTGACAATGGGGTCTTCCTCCATCATTAAGAGTCGGACATCGCTACATAACTGAAATAATGTTGATGTGATGCAAAACCCATATAAAAAAATAACAACAAGAGTATAACAAATAGGTAGTATGTATTTGAAGAGAAACTTCTCCTCTTGTTACAATGAAACTTCGACCATATTCAAAGTGAAATATTCTTGGCTCATATAATCTGTAGTAATTAGTATTACTATTTAATTTAGGTCTGTCAACATACCTCATTAACTCTTTACCACCTGCAGACGACATATTTTTACCTGATGCAGACGACTTTAGAAAAGCTTTATAAACATGTAAAAAAAGCTTTTCAGCTCTGCTGTTGTGATATGTGAAATGTTTGAAAAAGCATTGTGGCAAAAAAAGGAATTTCTTGTGATAAGCAATTTCTCATTCTGCCAAAATGCATTTTAAAAGTCGAATTATGCAAGAGGCAAAAATCTGTAGTTAGGTGGAAATGTGTTAAATGAAAGAGAACGAGCCTATGTAAAGTACAACCCAATATCGTTTACATACTAGACGTGTTGACAGATATAAGAAGTCACGTCACGTATAATTTTCGAATGTTAATCAAAGGTTGAAAGTACAAATGTCATTTGTTGATCTTGCACTTTATTTTAGCAACTGTTAGAATGAAGTGTGGGTTTCGTCCGCTTTTAACTGTTATAGTTGCGTACGTTGCTGCTATTCTGGGAAGATTATGGAACTTCTGTCCGCTTTAAAGGTGCTAGTTCATAAATGAGAGGAAATTTGGAATAAGTATTCAATTTCTTTAACCCTTTACCAAACAATAACGACATTTGACCAGTTTGTTGAAGACGACCCTGGAAAGCATTGTAGAAAAAGTAGAAATTGCTCTTAACGAGCAATTTCTCCTTTTTCCACAATGTTTTCTGTCCTATCAAAAGATGATTTTTTAGTTTTACAGCATTTTGGAAAATGTCGTCTGCAAATTTTTTCAATTTGGAACAGTCGAAAGAATTGGCATTTGGAAAAGGGTTAAAGCTGTACAACAGCTGTACCTGTGTATGGTAAACACTGCAGAGCACCATCAAAGTCAAAATAAGTTCGTATTAAAGTTTTCAGAGCCAGCCCACAGTGTATTAGTAAGTATTGAAATCCAAAAGCGACGCAACGGTTTTGAGATTAACATCACATTACTGTACACTTTTTGATATATTGGCACTTCCTGAATTGAATATGCCTTCTACTATGTACAGGACTTTTGATTGTACATCATACAACAATACAAAACAGTATTGGTTCAACGGCATTTTATTTTGACTTCAAATTTGGTTGTCTGTGAACTAGTACCTTTAACATAGCTTTTTTCTCCTGTTCAACCAACCTCTCACGATACGAAGGTTCGTAAGATAGATTTCCTCGTAAACACATTTACAAAGAGGAAACGAGTAGGGGAACCGAGTTCTTGAAGAGAAAAGCGTTAACTTAGACGTGACCGGAAGATAACTTCTACCTGTGAAATCTTAATTGCACTTTTAAACGCATGTCAATTTTTTATTTACATATACAATGCTGTTACCTTTGAGATTCAAAGGTTACGACAATTTCGTTAACGTAGACGTAAATTTACGAATATTTGTTCTGCTGAATCATTTTATCCTGTCATTAGTGCCATTTTGCGACCGATAACTAGGTGCCGTAAAACAATTGTGATATCCGGCACTAACCATGTAACACATGCACGTGACGAAAAATGACGTCATAAGAGCGCAATGACGTCATGTTTACACCATTCTCAACTTACTTTTTCCTTTTTTCTCGTGTTTTATTTACGTTGTTTTTTTTTTTTGGAAGAATACATAAAGGTAACAGGATAAATAGAATAGATGGTTGGCATCTTTGAATGGGAAAAGTTATCGGGCTTGGCTTCGGATTATTATCCGTTTCGCCTTCGGCTCACCGGATAATATTCCTAAGCCTTGCCCGATAACATTTCCGATTCACGACACCAACCATCTATTCTCTATATCTGGGCCAATTCCTTTGCCTTATATATCGAGGGTTCTTCGCAAGACCATAGTAAGTCCTTCACAAATGTGAATGACGTGCTAAAGTATTGAACTTAACCTTCAATATGGTCAAACCCAACGATCATAGCGGCAGGGGATTAACATAAGGTAAACCTTAAACAACAATATCTACACAGTCTACATTACAGAAGCTATGACAGGGGAAGTTGTGTTCTAAACTAGGCCAATTTATCTTTTAAAATCGTCTTTGTACGGAAAAAATGATAAATTGTTGTGAAAGTGTAACGAAAATAAAGGCAGATAAATAATATTTTGTGACATTAATGTACATTTTTTCTATAATAAAAACGTCATCAGCATGGATTTTTTCTTTATCTTGGGTGTAATCGCGTGCTTCTTTGGTTTGCTTTATTTTGTCACGAGTACATCGTAAAAGGCAATAATCTAATTTTCGAAACACTTAACGTTGAATTCATACAACAATGGCGTTCTCTCAGATATATGCAACTAGAACACACTGTTTTGGGTTGCACCGTCATTCAAAGAATAAAAACGTTTTCTACCCATTTAAAAGAGGATATGCATTTTGATTAAACTTATTTCATGTATCGATTGTGAAACAAGTTTTTACAACTTAGATTAATCATTCTCGATTCTGCTTCCTGGATACATAAACAGTACTCGCGCTGAATGTGAATTATAGGCTGTTAAATAACTATATTTTACTGCATATGAAACATTATATGTTATATAGCAAATACAAATTATACATGACATACTTACAATTTGATGAATAGTCACAAGGCAGATTCAGCTTCTCACGGGATTCGAACCCACGACGAAAATGCATTCATCTGTACATCATAACATGTTACTATAGAAAAGAACAAGGCCACTACATAATTTGTTATGAAGTGAGAGAAAAAAAGGTAAACAGCAGCCAATGGTCGGATCAGGCTTCGTAAGGGGGTTTCATTAGCTCATCTAGTCCAAACTCCGCTCAGGATTACTTCCCTTTGCTAAATGAAAGGGGAGACCACTGCTTTGGAGAATAAAAATAGTAATGGAATCTTAAGGGGCAGGTAATCCGGACTGTAGCCCTTTATAACCATCACGGATCCTTAACTTTGTTGAAAACTGCATCCATGTCTGCATGAGGAGAGGGAGGCAGTTGATATTAAAGTAGTATGTTCAGAACATTAGAAAGTTTGCTGGTCAAAATAAAATTCCGTTGAAACATTACATATTTTAAAGTGTGGTATACTATTTTATGAATAATAGGTTCTGATAGCAAAATTAATTCAGAAGCTGCCAATATATTTGATTATGTACAGTCGGTATGCATTGGATGTTAAATCCGTTCCAACGCTTTTGGGTCTAAAAAGATATACACTCGTTGTATACAGACTCTAATTAAAGGCACATAAAGGGAGATTAATGCTATATTAAACTATATAAGTTGGTAAACTTTTGGTCAGATTCAAATAGTTATCACCAAAAAACCCCATTGGCATAACTTAAATGTGAAATCCAACGAGAAATGACCCATATTAGCAAGTTTGATAATTCAGATTGTGTGAATCTTCACCTCCGACCTTGACAGTTAATGACCAATGTTCATCACTACGTAAGGAAAAGAAGCAAAACATGTGTATTTCCCACAACTTCAAATAATAGTCTGACGTGTGTGTGGGCAAGGCACCACCCGGCCTGTTAGTCCCCCTTATACGAACATATGGGCAATTCTAGATTTCGATCAAACTATGGACTTGGGTTTCTGAGCAAATTCCTTTTGTGTAATTCAGCACTGTTTGTAATTAGGTGATTTCGGCTTGCATAAATTCCGCATCCGGCGTTGTCTCTCCGAGAGGCTTCCAAAAACATGTTACATAATAATATTTTATTTTTATCTATGATGCTATCCATGTATATCCGATGTTTTACGCAAATATTTTCTGTAAGTCGTTTTGTAAAACGGTACGCAGGAAATTACAGCCTCCATTTGTCTAAGTCGAAAACGCATTCAGGCACGCACGTAAAGCTGTCATGTCAAATTTCTCAGGTGATAAATACTGTATCTATTGACAATCCCTCACGCCTTTCTCGGAGAAAGACAGAACATCAATCAAATTAACCTTTACAGTGCTTGAATCGACTTCATTCTTATACAAACAGGTTGGCTCAAGTCAAGCAACCAAGTAATTGGCGGCTTCCCTCTGATTTAACTGATCTAACCTGTTTGCCAATCTTAGTATCTTTACTCATCAAAATTAAGCAGATATCTAAGCTTTTGGAAAATAGACGTGTATATTTTAGAAAATTACCCAGCGTTCTAAGCGTTAGAGACTATTCAATGTTGAAAGGCTTCCTGACGACAGTTGGAACGGAACCTGCGTTCTATGAAGACGAACGTTCAACGTTAGGTGAAATGTTCTCGTTATAACGGAACACTATTACATTTAAAACTTCAGAGCATAACTGTATCTGGATATGAACTAACTCGGATGATCCAAGCTTTAACTGTGTAGCAGAATGAACTTTTTACGTCTGGGTCGTTCGGAATAGATGGTAACGGATTTCATCGTGCTGCCATCGATCATCATAGCAAAGGGTACGTTATTATATTATTATAATTACCTTTGTTTCTTTGAAATATTTCAAATTTAAATATAAAGAACGGAAGTTATTCTAAAACAAACTCATTGTATTATATCGAGGCAATCTTTTTTTCTTTCGTGATTTTTTCACCTTGCATTGAGAATTTTTCTTTGATTCATTTTTTTTATTTTATCTTTAATGTACGTTATCAATTTGTTAGTTATTTTGAATTTCTCGCATTGTGATTGATGGTAAATGGCCAAACAAACTCACATAATGTTTATCATAAATAGTTACAATAAAAACAATTATCATGACGATGAGGGCTATGTTGATTAAAAAAGTAATGTTAGTTATAACAATAACAGTAATATAGATAATGGTAGTTTTTAACTCTCTTTTTATTTTTCTCATTCGGGCATAAACTCCAACTTCATTTTTCATTGCATCGACATCTTAAAAGCAATGTTACTGATACAGAAAAAAATATAACGTGAACGGGACGTATTTCTAAGATAATGTGGCCTGTTTCGTACATCTATTGCTTTTTTCATATACACCATGAGTTACTTACTAAAACGTCTGAAATGATAATGACAATAATAATAATAATAATCTTAATGGGCTAATTTTAAAGTACACTGCCTTTCACAATACACAATATACAGACATGACCAAGTTCTTAAACAGTGTTATTTGTATGGTGCCTCACAATAGGGATGCAACAATAGGCCTACAAGTCTTTTAAAGTCAAATTTATTTGTGTCACTAAAGTCTTAGTAATTAAGTTTAATAACAAATTTGTATTCGGGTGAACTGTTGCAGGTTTATTCATAACTGATGTATGTTGCAAAGTTTCAAAATACAGTGTGTGTATAAATGTTTTTAGTTAAGCGACATTGTAAAGAGTTCTATGTAAGGTACTGTTTTTGGAAACAAATGTGCTGTCGTGCAGCTGAAATATTTACAAAATGATGATAATAATGATTTGCTATTATTTAACACCTTTTTTTTTAAAACGACATTTCGAGCATATCGAATGATAATTTTAATAATAATCATGGTGGAATGAGAAATCAAACTTTTGGCGCAATGTTTCTATTCATTATTTTTTAAAAAGTATATATATATATTTCTGTCTACCTTCACTTAATGTCTCCCAACCATTCTCTATTTTGTTTATTAATCGAACAAAGATACTAATTTTCTACGCCCTGTTGCTATTCTAGCTGATTCAATTAGATTTTTTCCGAAATTCTTGAATTTCAAATTCTTGAACTTGAACTGGCAAGATGCATAAATACCTTAAAACCAGTAAATGGTTTTGAAATGTCTTTTTTCTTTTTCGACACAAATATTCAAGTTGTGAAGTCAGGGCCAAGCAAAAGTTGTTGTAGCGAATATTTCGCCAGTATCCAGTTATAACAGTCATTTTTTATCCTCAAATTGCTGGGTAATTTTCTAAAGATAGATAGTGCTGTAACCGACATCATGCATATTCTCATTCGGAACACCTCGGCCATTTCTTAAAATAACCTCGGAGGTAATGGGGAGCCATTTTTGAAAGTAGGTCAGCAACGAAGGGCCAATCGTATCAACTCGGCAATCCCCGTCACAAGCCGGGGATTGCCGGAAAGAGCTGATTGACAAAATATGAAACAAAGATGTGTTCATATGATCATCTTTAATGAAAAGGGTAAAAATACCACTCAATTGTGATATATAACCAATTTGCGTGTATCGAAATACATATTTAGTGCCTGTGTGCATTTTGCATTATCCGTCGGAAATAAGGCGAATTACCCCAGGATTTCTGGTGTATTCATGTACTGCCTACGAGGTATATCTACCGACTTGTTACGGGGATTGCCGAGTAGATACGATTGGCATATTCTAACAGGGTCAGATCCATCGCCGCCAGCCGCCAAATAAAGTGGCGAGTGGCCTGTGATCTAACCCGTTTGCTATTCTAAGTACCATAGCCCATCAAAATAAAACGGAAGTTTAAGGATTTCGAAAAGTCAACTTTTAAAAAGAAGTATTACTTGGGACGAAATGTGTCCAAATCAGAAAAGTAAAAATCACTATGATTTCGTCCTTTTCCCGACATGCACTTACCATAAGCTTCTATAACTATACATTTTGGTGGGTGATTGTAAATACAAAGAATTGAGGGGCAGTAGTACGATTTCTATATTAAGAATTAAGCGTCCCCGTTAGAGCCCTTCACATACAGTATACTTTGAAAATTGAATGTACGAGTTCATTGTCCTATAGATGTATACATGTGTATTCTACTACGTCTATCAAGTCCAATGGACTCAGGGTTTATTGGCTGTATGGCTTGCCGACGAGACAAAACACAAACCAGATGCTGTCAGATGTTGTCAGATGATATATCTTTATCTTTGCTCGACTTTATCAAGGTTGTCATGGGATATCTCCGACAAAAAGGGACACGAACCTTTTGCTGTTCTTCATGTGTGTTCTTGTAACAGATCCACAATTTCAACCTTTACGAAACGCCAAATGTTCAACTGTCCCATATTGAAAAGGTTTGCAGACGACATTTGAAATGTGATAAAAGTGAAAAATAATCTTCCGATAGGGTAGAAACCAGTGTGCGAAAAGGAGGAATTGCTCGTTGAGAGCAACTTCTCCTTTTCCCACAATGTTTTCCAGAGTCGTTTGCAACAAACTGGTCAAAAGTCGTTATTGTTTGGTAGAGGGTTAAACAAGCAACAGAAATGACACTTTTTTGTGGTAACGGGGACATTTTATTGTGGTAAAGAAAAAGAAATTGATAACGAACATTTTGTACTTTTGTTACAGTATTTACTTTTTTAGTTATTTGCATTTGAGCTTTGTAAGGCCTAGAAATTGGAAGTTTTCTAAGACATGTCTCGGAAATTTCAGCAATTTCGTCAGCCATTTTAAGATTTATCCTTTCGTCTCGGTAACCACCAACAGATAACTACGAAGCAGACGACTTTGGAAAAGCTTTGAAATCATATGATCACCCTTTTAGTTCTGCTATTGGAATGTGTGAATAGATTAAAAAAGCAACGTGGCATAAGGAGAAATTGCTTTGGACAAGCAATTTCTCCTTATGCAACAATGCTTTTTGATAGTTGTCTGCTGCAAGACGCATTAATGTGGTGTTAGCTGGTAATATGTTAAGGAGAACGTATTTGTATAACAAACCTTTCAAGGAAGAATTTGCGGAAACGGAAAGCTTTTGTGAGACGGATATTACCTTCATGGAAAATGCACTTAGTTGACCACCTTACAGTTCTTACACAACTGTGCAGGGTCCTTAGAATTAAAAAGAAAATAGGCGAACAATCGAGCGACAAACCAAAATGCATTACCAATTCGGCATCCGGTATCAAAGGAGGTAATAAACCGCTTTAATGATCTGGCTTTTCATGCACGTGCGAATTAAAGGTACTGTTCTATGCTAAGATATCAAGATCATTTACGAATCAAAGTACATGACCCATCCTTTGTTTGACTCATTGAACGGACAATTTACAGCCATATCTAACCTTCAAGTAACTTTGTGATGATGTTCCTTGTGGGCACGCATGTGGGTGAGTGGTGGATAAGTTTGTGGGTGGGTGTATACAGAAATTAAGTTAACCCTTTCCCAAACAATGACGACGTTTGACCACTTTGTTGAAGACGACTTTAGAAAACATTGTGGGAAAAGGAGGAATTACTCATAACGAGCAATTTCTCCTTTTCCCACAATATTTTCGACCATTTCAGAAGATCATTTTCCAATTTCATCACATTTTGAATGTCGTCTGCAAACCCTTTTAAACTATAATATTTGGCAAACTTTTGGACGGATTCAAATTGTTATCACAGAAAATACCCATCAGTACAAATAAAACGTGAACGCCAATGAGAAATAACCCACATTAGCATGTTTAAAAATTCAGATTGCATGATTCTTAACATCTGACCCGGTCACATGATACACATATTTTTGAACCGACCAATTAAAATTCTTTATTTTAAATATGTAAACAAACAGATTGTTGATAAACATGATTGAATTGGAGACAACTATATTTCAAGCACAAACTAACTTATGCTAAAGGAATTTAAAATAGGGTCTCACAGCATTCATGACTACATGTTCATGACTTTTATGAACATAATGAAAGAACTCCATAAATTTTTTCAGTAATCTATTTGTACTCATATCATTTCATGTGTCTTTAAGTTAAGTTAAGTAAAGGTTATTTGAACTTATTTCTGACACGTGTCCTTTAAGGGTCCTCTTCTCCAGTGCTGTATCAACAATATTTCTATTTTGTAAGGGCTTTCCTGGACCAACCAGTCCTAGGCTAGGGCTCTGAAGTGGCTTGCCAAATGCTATTGCCATGAAACCAGTGGTCTCAGTGGGGCTCGAAACCGGGACCCCCGAGTTCTTAGTCAACCGCAATCACTGAACCACGCAGGACATGTTTTATGCCTGTGTATGCAGACATAGGTGTGTGTTTATTAAGGCGCATTCGTCCTTTCGTCACAATGGCTTCAACCCAATCTCAAAACGAAAGCGTATACGTTTCTATTCGAGCTTTTTTGCCGTCCGCTTTAGCTATAAATCGGGACCAGACACGCATTTTCCATATCCTGGGGAATTGTGTTAATCATAATTTCGTAGTAATGAATTATTCATGCACCGTGTCCTAAAAAGAGCGTTATTGGTGCACTCTATTAAAGAAGCCGTCCTCCATGTATTCTGTCTTACATTTCTGTTCGACATTGTGTCGCTATATTTCACGCGTTGACATTTCTTTTGGGGGTCTTGCCATACATAGACAAAAACGAATTTTATAGACAAAGACAGTACAGTATTCACAGTATTTGACATCTAGTCCACGAATAAGGACTTCTTTGACGTAGACGGTGACGGTGGCATCCGTCTAAAATATACAGCTGTATACTTATATACTTAAGGGCTTTTTTTTCACTTTAGAACAAATACACGCGATTTTCTCTTAAAATCATGCAGTTTTCCCCTAAACAAGGGTTCATCTGGGAGATTTCCCTCTAATTGCTTAATTCTACCAGAGACATAGATAACAATTAATAGACAGTTAATTCGGTTAAAAAAGAATTAAATTATAATATATAATTTAAAAAACGCTTATGTGTGTTGTTTATTTCCGCATTTACTTGAAAATGGCGTCGATAGACAGATATCGAAGGTCTCGCTAAATATCTCGTTATGCGAGAATTCGCAAAAACCGGCTGAAGGTAAAGAAGGAGTTGCCAATCTCTGTTATCTATGTCTCTGATTCTACTATATAAAAATTGTTTCACATTTTGTCCCTCAGACTAAAAAAGGGGCCGTGAAAAAAAGGGGACTTGTTAACTAAATCTCGAATGCCAAACGCTTGCATTTATTAGAATCATCTTAAAAGGTGTCGGTGTTTTGGGTAAAAAGTTGTGAGCTCTTAAGGCCTGTCTCACCAAGTTTCCTGCGACAGATCACCTCATGAACGTGAATATATAGCGGGGGAAAGGGTTAATACAGAGACGTGAACGGAATATTAGTCCTATTTGTACAACATGAACAATACCTTTAACCATTAAAGTGCTGGAACCATCTTCTTACTTATGCAAACAGGATAGATTCAGGTCTACCGCCAAGTAAAATTTGCGACTGGCTACTCTGAGTTTTTTTCCTCATCGAAATAAAGCAGATGTTCAAGGTTTAAATAAAGAAAGCAGACGACACAAAAATCCACTTTTAGAAAATTACCCAGCATTCCAATGGTTGAACGCATTTTTTTTCTTTATTTCTCACAAAACAAAGTTACCTTTGAAATTCAATGGATATGAGCTTTTTAACCAATCACCAAACAATAACAGCATTTGATCAGTGTATTGCAGACGACTCTGGAAAACATTATGGGAAAAGGAGAGATTGCTCTGATCGAACAATTTCTCATTTTCCCACAATGTTTTCTGCTCTATCAGAAAATTATTTTCAAATTTAAACACATTTTGAAATGTCGTCTGCAAACTCTTTCAATTTGGGACATTCGAAAATTTGACGTTTGGGAAAGGGTAAAACGTAGACGTTAAGTTACGAATCTTTGTGAGGCCGGCCCCATGGAATGTAGAGACACCACACCAGGACCTATCATAACGACACTGAGTATGTGTGTCAAAGGGAAATACATTTTTCTTCAGCAGTTTTTGAGTAATCACCATGCACGCACGTAAACTTAACCAAAAAGTGTGTCACCCACGCTCATGTGAGTTGTAAAAGCTGTCCTACTTTTACGGACAGCTGGGTTAACAGCTAGGTTTGTCTGTCATTGATACTTTCATTCTAGTTTAGTTCAGAGAACACTGGTGACGTGACGTTTGCATCTATCTTCATGAAAAAGGTGTCAGCATGTATGGAAGGATTAATGCTATATCGCTTTTCAGATTTCGAATGTGATCTACCAGAATACTGCAAAGTTGCACCAGAAAACAACCTACATTGAACACGGACAAAATGGTGTGTGTAGAAGAGAAGACCTGCACATTACTCCAGATCAGAAACTGATTAATGGTACGTAATTAAAAACAATTTTCAGACAGCATTTGTACCCATCCGTCTCTAACCTCTTTTGGCCGCATCTACTGTAGACACTAGAAAGCAATAAGAAAGAAGGAAACATTGCTCATGATTGCTCACAGTGTTGCAGGTTTCTAATCTCGCAATTTAAATTCCTTTTGTTCTTGCCGTTTTTCGTCGTCTGTTATCGATCTCAATTTGGACCAGTCACGAATTAAGAAACCGTTGTGATAAAATAATAAAAGAATGATTTTTTTTCTTTACGAGCGATTCTTTCATTTGTCACATAGGTTTTTGACAAATATCGACAATTTGTTTTTCCTCTATTTTTATTTTCATGTAAATATTTGTCGTCTGCTGCTGCTGCTTTCAAAAAGGACCAGTTACACATTCCCAAACGGGGACTTGGCAAAATGTGTCGCCTCTCCAGGGGGACTCATATCTTTTAAATTGTAGAGGAGTAGTTTAACCCTTTCCCAAACACCAAATTTTCGACTGTCCCGAATTGAAATAGATTGCAGACGACATTTCAAAATGTGATGAAATTCGAAAATATTCTTCTGATAGGGCAGAAAACATTGAGGGAAAAGGAAAAATTGCTCGTTACGAGCAATTTCTCCTTTTCCCTCAATATTTTCTAAAGTCGTCTGCAACAAAGTGATCAAATGTCGTTATTGTTTGGGAAAGGGTTAAGCATTGATTGGTGGTAAAGATTGTTTAGCGTTTATATTCCTGTTTCTTAAATGTGTCCGTTTACAGAAGAGAACATGTGAAAGTCAAAATGAATTGCCATCGAAATAAAACAGTTTTTTGTTTGATATACATGTACAATCAAATTAAGCTATTGAAAGGATAATTAATTCAGAAAGTGTAAATTTATTTACAAAACCACTTGTCGTCATACAGTTGTCACTTTTGAGATCTTGAATTTCAACTGACTCAATGATAACTCCGGTGTTTTCAAGACCCTGCTGAGTAAAGATGGTGTTTTCTACTCTTATCTATATAATGGAACATTACGTTGGTCCATTAATCTCTCAAAAACAGTAATAAAGCGGACACCTCAATCGTCTCCGTTTTTTTCTTCGGAGCAAAGTGCACTAGTATCGTCCGAAAATCAATACATGAGCTGTCTACTCTGGCCGATGCACCTGCATTTGCTTTCATACATCCTAAACAAATAGCCCTGCAATAGGCAATCAAAACAATTTTGATAGCATTGCAGGACTATCATCTATACAGAAACACATCAGTATTCAACCAGATCATCTCTTATATATATTAGAAGTCGAAAGGCAAACTTTCTAAATGGGACTACTTTTGAAGTCGTACAACGACCCGGAAGTACTTCGTAAGTGGTGCGAAACCGTGTCCAATATACTACATATTTGATACACATTCGTGTCTTTTTAGTGCCACCGTACATGAATGGTGCCAGATGCTATCTAATTCGTGTTGTAGCATTGTAATAAGCAATTCAAGGATCACTCGACCCATACCCTCCAAATAGAAACACAAAGGAACACAAGGCTCGTGATATACAACGTAAGTTATTCTTTTTGTTTTCAGACACAAGTTGCCCGAAGTGTTTTGTGTACCTGTTTTTACAAATAGTGGAACCTGGATTATTTACCAATTTACCAGCAGGACTCATGACAAACGTCGCTTCAGATCGCATCGGACTATCAATCAAGACAGGTTCTTGTGTGTCAAATATAAGCAGAAACATTCCAGGAGGATTCAACCCGAATCTGTTCCAAACATATGAACCGACTTTGTCCTGATTAAGCCGTACACCTCGAAAATCACTGTATTACCTCGAAAGACACTGGAATACCTCGAAAATCACTGTGTAACCTCGAAAGACACTGGAATACCTCGAAAATCACTGTGTTACCTCGAAAGACACTGGAATACCTCGAAAGACACTGTGTTACCTCGAAAGACACTGGATTACATCGAAAGACACTTGATTACCTTGAAAACCACTGGATTACCTCGGAAATCACTGCGTTACCTCGAAAGACACTGGAATACCTCGAAAGACACTGTGTTACCTCGAAATACACTGGATTACATCGAAAGACACTTGATTACCTTGAAAACCACTGGATTACCTCGAAAATCACTGGATTACCTCGAAAGACACTGGAATACCTCGAAAGACACTGTGTTACCTCTAAAGACACTAGATTACATCGAAAGACACTGGATTACCTCGAAAACCACTGGATTACCTAAAAAGACAATAAATTACCCCTGAAAGACACTGGATTACATCGAGAGACACTGGATTACCTCGAAAGACACATTTATGACCACCTTACGGAGTAAAGGGCTAATATTTAAACAATATGATAATATGTACCATGATATCATTACATATGTGATTTCGTTTCGAAGGAAATACAAACAAGAGGCTGTAATTCACAGAATTAGACCTTTACGAATGTTCACCTCAAAGCAAAAGAAACAGAGACTGTTTTCTACAATGTTAGAAATTTGCTTCTCCAAGAAAGGGAAAAAACTGTAATTCACAACGTTATCAATTTAAGTTTGTTCTCAAAGGAAAGGAACCAGTTAACCCCTTGACGTCGTTTATACATCTATCATCGCACAAGTATGCAGAATAAACTTTTATGAACTATGTTTACGCAAGGTATCATGACGGATACAAATATATATACAGCGCGTCAAACGTTATTAAATCTGTATCCATCCTACAGGAGTGCTCTCAGCGAGTCAGGTGTCAATTAAGCCGTTGGTTTTCTTGTAACCACAAATCTTTATACTATGGTCGCTTACCAGATTGAAGATGCGTTTCATTTCCATTATTTACGTCTGCCGTCGCTTGTCCCATGCTATCAGAACCAGTCGAGAAAGTGGTTTAATTGACGTGAATGCAATTGGCGTCCTAAAACGTTAAACCTGACACGTTAGAAAACGTTTAATTTTTGTGATAGTTGGAATGCCTTCGGACAATGATCACTGTGAGCACTAGAATCTTTAGACGTTCTCGTTCGCGAAATTGATGCTTACTTAACAATCGTTGCGCTGCTTAAGTGTGATATCTCCTTTTATATTTATATCAAACATACAGCATTTTATAACATGTGAAACATTGGTCAGTGTTACGTGAATCCTAAATCAAATCGAATACATCTGTGTAGCAATAATCTAAACGCACCAAACCTGACACAATCAGCGCGATCATAATTCATACAAATCCAAAATTCACCGCATCTGTGGAAAAATACCTTCTACATAATGGAGAGAAGAGTATCTGTATTCTTAACGATTCTGGAAGGGAAGCGGTGGTGAAGGGTCGGATTTCTCAAAAGGATCGGTTGGGTTGTTCTGAAGATATTACACTTGATCCCATGATGTTTTCAGATATTTTCCGGTTTATGCCTTCTATATTTTCCATATCTTTGTAGTTCTAGGACAGGAAAAAAAGTTTCCATATTTCTCCGCTTTGAGAAGCTTTATCTGCTAGTCGGCAGAGCCCGCTGTTTTTCACTGTCTCCATTGTGCTGCTTCCGGTCATCAGAATTTTTCTTTGACAATTCATCGTACCGTCTACCTGTGTGGCATCCCCATAATTGCTTCCCCAAAGATAGATCCGCCTGCTGGTCGGCAGATGGTGCTGTCCTGCAATGCTTCCGTTTTTGTTACTTCCGGTAAGAGATCGTATTCATAGTTCCTTATACATTCTGTTCAACTCAATGATACAGAACATCTATGATCCCACAACATCAACACAAACAAATGTTTTAAAATTTGACACATCTTCCCAGCATTCCTCTGTAGACAGCCATCTATCATGTTGAAAGCTTTCTCTTTTTGCATGGTTTGGCGTATGTTGTGTTCTTTCGCCAAGGCGAGTTTTAACAACCATAATCATTTTAGCATGATGGTAGGTACACCAGGCTTATCCTATAATAGAAGAATGAGTCGATGCGTTTTGTACACATATTTGAGAAGTTCCACCTGCTGGTCGGCAGACACCGTTGTCTTGCAAGGCTTCCGTTTTTGTTACTTCCGGTAAGAGATTGTACTCATGGTTCCTTACACATTCTGTTCTACTCGATGGTACAGAACATCTCTAGTGCCTTACAGCATCAAGACATACATATGTTTAAGACTTGGACACATCTTCTCTGCCATTTTTTTGTAGACAGCCATCTATCACGAGGAAAGCTTTCTCCTTTTGCATGTTTTGCATAAGTTGTGTTCCTACGCTCTTCTGTGTTTTAACGTACATTATAGACTAGCATGATGGTACTTCCAGTAAGAGAACGTATTCATGGTTCCTCAGACATTTTGTTCTACTAGATGGTACAAAACATCGATTAACCCACAGTTGTGTTCCTTCGCTCTGGTTTGTTTAATCGGTCGAAATCATTATAGCATGATGGTGGGTACATCAGGCTTATTTTATAATAGAAGAAATGAGGCGGTGCGTTTTGTACACCTATTTGAGAAGTTCCACCTGCTGGTCGGCAGATACCGCCGTCTTGCAATGCTTCCGTCTTTGTCACTTCCGGTAAGAGATCGTATTCATAGTTCCTTACACATTCTGTTATACGCAATGGTATAAAACATCTGTGATCGTACAGAATCAATACAAGCATATGTTTTAGATTTGAATACAGCTTTTAGTACCCTTTTCCCTGTAAACAGACGTCTATCACATGGAAAGCCTTCTGTTTTTGCATGTTTTCGCATATGCTGTGTTCTTTCACTATGTAGTGTTTTAACGGCCGAAATCTTTAAAGCGTGATGGTGGGTACATCAGGCCTACCTTATAAAAGAAGGAATGAGGCGATCACGCCTATTTGAGAAGTTCTTCCTGCTGGTCGGCAGATGCCGCTGTCTTGCAATGCCTCCGTCTTTGGTACTTCCGGTAAGAAGTCGTTTTCACAGTTCCTTACACATTCTGTTCTTCTCAACGGTACAGAAAATCAATATTTAAATGTATTAAAGCCTTTTACACATTCTTCACCATTCTTTGTAGACTTTTAAGAATTGGGAAGGAAAGGTGTTCAATTGTTCCTCAGGATTGGTTTGGTGTCCCTGGTGATATTATTTTTAAACCCGTGATTCTTTTTAATATTTTTCAATGACTTCCTTTTACATTTTACATTCCGTATTGTTTCTTAAACAGATGACATCCACTTGAAAAGTTTTTTTCTACCATTCTGTGGAAGGCGTTTTATTGCACTGCTTCCGTCTTTGTTACTTCCAATAAATATATTGTTACAGCTTTCCTGGTCTTCCAAACATTTAAAAACCACCAAAATACAATAGTAATATTTCTTTATGCTACTCCGAATAGCTCATCCAATGCCACAACTTAGATTGTTGTCCTGGCTAAAGCCTCCATGTGTCGTTTATGATGTTTTCGGTGTGCAATTATCGACATTATTGCGATTTTTTTACACACATTATTGTGCACAAGAAGGGGGCGTAATAGGCAATAGCCAAATCGTGGAGTGAGTCTACATCGTCTTGTATTTTGCTAATTTCATGCTGTCCATTACAGCCGATGCGTTTTGTAGACCCGCTTGAGAAGTTCCACCTGCTAGTCGAAAGAGGGCGCTGTCTTACCATGCTTCCGTCTTTGTCACTTCCGGTGATAGCGCCTACGCCTCGAATTTTTGTGTTTAATTGCAATAAGGAATATCTTAGTAATAGAGTCATTTAGCTTGGTTGGTCAGGTTACTAATTACATGTATTGCATATATGTAAGAATCTGTAGAATCCCAACTTTATTGACCAATACCTGCTTATCAGTCTAAGTTGTTCCAGAGACTATAATGATGTTTAGTAGGTGTTTGGTTATTTAACGAAAGATTGTTTCAAAAGATTGAATATCTGTTGTCCTGTTCTTTTCTCTCTACTAAATCATTTCTAACCGCTCTTGGCAAGGTTAAAGTGAAATCCAGGCTTTAAGATTTCGAAACCCTACTTTACTCTACAAGTAGTGCGGTCTTCACTGCATTTTTAGTGGTCAATCTTGCAATAAAATCGCTTTTAAGTCTAGGCCTCGGTGGTTTTAATTCATGGTATATCAGTTACCCTTTTATCGGTGCCTTTTTCGTCCATTTTTGTATTAGCCTATAGGTACTCATAGGACGGGACCTCGGTTTAAAGTCTCATCCGGTCTCAAAAAGCGGGAAATACTAGCAAGTATCTCTTAAATTTCCAGTGGCAAGACCCGGAATCGAACCCGGGGACCGTAGATTATGAGTTGAAAGCTTTACCACTCGTTCCAATACGTCTACCCTTTGGCATAACCATACCAAGTTCTAGTTGCCGTTTGTTCGAACTTAAACTGAAGTATTTTCTTTTAAAGGGATAGCCGAATCTAACTTGGTCGAATGTGTGACCAACCCCGTTTGCCAAACCCCCATTACTTACTTGCCTGGTTGAACTACGTGGTTCCTTTGTACAGTTCTATGACGATAAAATGTCGTTAAAGCAAAGAGTCCCTTCTTGTTTCAAATAAATGAACTCAGTTGCCATAATGGCGATGTAATTGATCCATGCCGTTTTAATGTAAGGTGTTACAGAAAAGTTAACACCCGCGTCATTTTTCTTCTTTATCTTTGATCACCGAGTTTGGATCTAGAGTTTCAATTGCCATTTGTTCGAACGTATATAGAAGCATTTTCTGCTCTCCAAACGTAGGTGTAAAACTTGCCATCTTTTTTAAGTAGGAATGGATACATAGATACCCTACGAAGCCAATATTATTGTGAAGTTCTTCTTGTAAATGTTAATCAAAAGATGGCGCTACGGTGCATTATTTCCAACCTTCTTGTTTCCATCAGTTATCCTGTTACTCCTTTGTAAGGCATTCAGTGATGATTAAATCATCATTAGACGTCACCCGTCTGATTGCCTTCGTTACACAGAAGAATGATTTTAAGACAAATTTCAATAAAAGTTCGTATTTCACAATTTAGTTTATTTTTGTGTTGGGAAACGAATGGAATGAATTCTTATCATGCTAATGGTCATAATCAGTAACAAGTATAAATCAATTCAAACAATTCAGAACAAATATACAAATTATAATGACTGTATAAAGAAATAAGAATCAATAATACAAAAATATTTTGTTTATTTCTATCTGTAGTATTGCAGTGATTCAACATAAATCGTCGGTGGGTGTATCCCTTTTTACATTAATTCGCAATGTACCCCGCACCAAGGATTGCAATTCGAAATGAAAAACATGTTCATGTCAGAGAAAGGGAGTGCTTGTTGGAATGTGGAATCCAGAAACAAGCACGGGGCAAACCTAATCCACTAATTAGACTCACAGATACACACCTTTGCATGCCTTCCTTTGATCAGATGCATGTACGTTCACACAAACACACACCCACATACAATCAACGTGCGTTTTATCGACATACGATATATACAATATATGCAACAATGTTGCCATATTGTTTCGTGGACGTTTCCTATTGTGTAAAATGCAAAATATGTAAAAACGTTTTCTATAATTCCTGAGAGATGGAAATACCCCATCATATAAGTTAACGTCAAACCGTAAGATATGCTCGGTTCAATACATCAAACCAATAGACAGCCAATTTTGTCTTAAGCGACCATAGTTTATCCCTTAGAATGCTGAGTAAATTTCTAAAAATGGATCTTTGTGTAGTTTCCTTTCGAAATCAGCTTAATTTTGATGAACAAAGATACTCAGTGTAACAAACAGGTTAGATCACAGCCCAGCTGTCAATTTACTTGGCGGCTGGCCTTGATCCAACCTGTTTGCATAAGCATGAAGTCGATTCCATCACTCTAAGGGTTAAGGAGACTAAATCGTGGTGTACAAGACAACTAGCGAATTAATACGGATGCAGGGCATTACGAAAGCTCCAATATGCGATGGCGTCGAGAAGTTATAGACAGGAGGATTTCTAACACCATTGTATGTTTTTGTCAGCAGACATCTTTGAAACGTTAATACGCAAATGTGAACCCATTTTGATTTCCAAATTGGTATTTGTTACTGTTTATTATATTGTAAAATCATTGAGACAAATAAAGCATTGTTTGGTAGAAGCAAGTTTGCCCCTTGGCTTCACCACAATGCGTTTTGATCCAGAATTCTTTTAAACGAGGGAAATTAATACTCAACCCTTTAAAGTAAACTTGGTAAGAAAAGTTTGGTTGTTGCAAATATTAGTCGAATCTTTGTTTATATGGTTTTGGGCATATGCATATGGTTGTTGCAAATATTAGTCAAGTATTTTTGTATATATTTTGGCAAATGTTAAATATAGTGCCTTTCCCATAGTACCCTGTATCAGTTAGGTCTTTATAAAGGATTTCTGTTTCTCATGTTGACGCTTAACATGAAATCTAAATATGTTAATAATTATATTCTTTTTTTTTTGTCTGCATGCCTACACACCGGCAGAATAATAAAAAAAAACCAACAAATAACCATTTGCTTTAGTTTCTAAACATTTGACTAATTGTTTCACACAATATCTACCCTTTAATAAGTCCAAATGATCCAGACGTAGATATTTCATTCTACTGTCACGCAGTTACAGCTTGGATCATCCGAGTTACCATCTAGTTGGCTATTGGAATTAGAGACAACTCTTACATCTTTAGTACATCGAGGTACCTAGAGTTATTTCCCTTTGACTAATAATACCGTATTTTCCCCATTCTCCTACGCAGTGATCTTCGTTTTCATTTTGGTTAGGAGCTGTACTGTAGTGTAACAAATGCATTCCTGCGCGGAGTCTGCATTTTCCAACCCCGGGTGCGTATAAAAGTTCGTTCTGTGATCCGAGAAACAACGCCCAGTTGTATTTCAAACATGATATACATACATGTACACTCAACCATGGCAATTTTTCATCTCCCATATCTATGTAAAATTAATCATTACAATGATCGAGTCTATGGTTACAGAAGGTTATGGCATGCTCAAGCAGTGTTGTTAAATAGAGGCCACTTTGACAACAGTAGATTGTTTGCGACGAGCGATGTCTCCTTTAATCAGATTAGTTTAGATCATAGGGCAATATTATCCCATGATGCATTAGGTTTTATCATCGACTCACATTCCAAACTACGACACAAATCTATATGAAAAAATAATAATGGACATTCTACATATCGTTACTGACCTCCTTGGTTTTAATGCATCACGCAAGACATCCAGTACTGGAATGCCTCATAGTACGGCTGCAATCTAAATAGTCTGCTTCTTCTTTCCCTCTGGTTGTACATAATTCTTTTAAAAACACTAAATAGCACATCTTTATATGATGATCAGACATTTATCATAACATATCATTGTCCCTTCCCATTCCACTGGTTTTATATACTAGTATTACTATCAACATGTACCATATTTCTGTCCTAAGAGCGAGCTTTTGCTACAGTTGTTTTGATATAGTACTAAAACGTGCTCGGGATATTCCTCGATCATCACGTGCATAACATGCTAAATTGAATAACACACTCTTCTAAAAATAGAACATTATTTGGTATTCAATGAGTCGTCTGGAGACAATTAGAATTTTCCCTATGTATGCTAATTTGGAGGGGGGATTTTCGACCCCTTATATATGTAAAATGAAAATAAAATGAATAATATTTAAGGGCCATATCTAGGATTGGAATAAGGTGTCGTTATCTATTAAGTTGGAGTCAAAGAATATGACATTGATACAAAATCAATGTGACTCAACACTTCGATACCCTTCACATGGAATATATTATGGGTCCCCGGAATAGAAACCAATGACACTATAGACACTATAATTATCAAGAATATATTCTGTGTTATTCGATGGACCATTTTAAGTGTCTTACTTTTGTCATCAAGTTTCATAAATTGTCTACTGAATGAATATATGATAGATACTTGCAGTTCTTAACATTTATATATATTATTCTATCATTGTCTTATAATTCTGTTTCTTATGCAGAATTTCCCAAAATAAATGTAGAGTTAAATTATGGTTTTTGTCTTTTGTCACATCTACTTATTAATTCTCATTTCTTGTGACTTGTTAAATACTATCATTTTATGCATATTTGTTAAGGTTAAAAAATGTTATGGTATCATTATGTTAAGAATTGAATAATAAAATTGTCCTTAGAGAATTAACACATGGCATAGTGATATGGTATTCTTGTTGGTTTATTCTATTGCCTCAACAGTATTTATAGAAAAACACAATTGTAAGTGCATCTTAAAGAGTTCCATCAAGAATTCGCAGGTCCTGGACTCAAGCAGCACCATTACCTCTAACTTCTTGGTAGTGTCCCTTGACAAGACACTTAAAAACCCAAGCATAGTACTAGTAAATCTGGAAAGCCATTACATAACTGTAAGATAGTTTACACAGCAAAAGAAAAGTTATAACACCCAATGTTTATAAATGTTCGAAATAACATCTTAGTTATCAGCAAGAGCAAAAACCAGATTGGAGTGAATGGTTTTCAACAATACTTCAGTCTGTACTGGTCATAAAGGTAGATAAATTACTCCTTTGAGGGCGAGGGAGAGCTTCATTGGATTGTCTCAGAAACCATTTAGTCAGTTTTTTGCAGAGGTGGTTAAGGCCACATCTGAATCAGGGTTTTGGATTGTGACATGGTTGGAACACAAGAATGGCAAAATATTCTTACAAACCCTTTAGAGTAAGAAACAAATGAAGGATCAGAAAGAATATTTGCTGAGAAGGAAGCACAGACCTTTTATTGGTTATCAAGTGAGAAGCAATCAGGACTTGGCAACAGCTTGTTAATTCAGGTTGGACATCTTTTCAACAATATTTCGGACATATTGCAACATACTCTGAATCTATTCATGCCCTGGGAATTTTCTTACAAGTACTGCTCAGCAATATTGAATAATTTCAAGCAGCCTAAAGTTTTCCCACAAAGGCAACAATTGATAAGCTGTTGAGACGTGGACATGACGACATTCAAAGTCAGAACAATTATTGGACTCACAGATATTGGACGAGTCTGGCCTCAATCTCAGAACCCCTGTATATGATTCAAGTAGGACAAGCCAAACATGCTCTTGATGCAGCTGAAATATTTTACATCATGTCAAACTTTATTTCAGTTATGTTGCGATGCCCACCTCATTATGATGGAGTTTAGTCAGTATAATCATTTTTATTCAGCCAACTGATAAATAAGGAAGACACACACAACTGCACATGATAAGGGCTGGCTAGGTCGAGTAGAACCATCAGCATTCTGTAAGTCAGTTGAGAGACTACTTCTCATGAAAATCCAAATGCCCTAACCGGGGTTTGAACCCATGCGGAGCTCAATGAGAGATGAAGACCAAACATCTAAGACAAACCAGTGTCAACGAAAAGGCTACAGTTTTTTTTTTTCTTTCTTTATTTTCCCCAGTACATTACATTCTAGAACTTTGTGAACCCTTTCTTTGATCCGAATCCTTTGCTGACTTTAAGGACATTGAATCTGACTGTTTTACTCAAAGGTCTGCATTCTCCCACTGTCACAATATCACCAATAGACACATCCCTGAAAAATATCAATGACCGTGCGTTAATCAATCAATCAATCACTTGTGGAAACTTAAGCAAACTTATTTCCAAATATGGGATTTAATAACTGGTCCAAATTGAAATAAAATACCATTTCAATAATCCTATCTGCATATACCGTAAGGCATTATCAACATAAGTCTTTCTGCAGACCATCGTGAGATAAACATCATCTGTAATTAATGAGGAACTACTTGTTTGGCATTCAATGAGCTGGCATTTCCTGTGTGGTGTTTATATGATGTATCAATAACATTTCAGTTATATTAAGACTTTCCCTAGGTTTCAAGCTAGGCTAGAGCTCTCAAATGTCTTTCAAAAAGACCCTTGCATTAAAGCATCAAATGCTATAAAAGACTTGATGTGAAGCAATTTTAGACATCGCCAACCTTGCAATTGCACATTGGTTTGAAATTTCATGCTTAAGACAAAGGTCTGAGGATAAATGAAGCAATGTTTAAAATTAATTGAGAATTACTCATCACATCAGAAAATACCATAAGGCATTATCAACATAATCTTTCTGCAGACCATCGTGAGATAAACATCATCTGTGATAAGCTGGAAGCTTTAATTCATTGGTCATTATCAAGAAAACTAATTGGGGAAAAAAGGTTCTACGATTAAATAAAACACTGACAAGGTGGTACATCAAGTTTTCCATCCAAGATGCAAGAAACTAGTTTGATTAACTCATAATGATAACCATTTCAGCCAAGTTTCTTTGGATATAGATTTAACAATACAATCATTTTTATTCGATACTTTAAACTGTTTTCATAGCAAAATTTGTATGCCAAAGGTTTATCAGCTTCTGTAGACTTGAGGTGAAGAAACAATGTTCAGTTAGTGTAATATATCTACAAATCAACTTTGTATTAAGTAACAATCTTAAGGGTCAAAATGATGAAAATGATGAAAACCAAGGTGGTACATTGTGAAGTTCCTTAGATAAAGAATAAATCAAAATCATGTATCCTCTGTTTGAACTATAGCTAGTTTTTCACATGCAAATTCACAAACATAATAGTTTCCAAATATCATTCATCACATCAGCAAATACCATAAGGCGTTATCAACATAATCTTTCTGCAGACCATCGTGAGATAAACATCATCTGTGATTAGCTTGGAGGTTTAAGTTCATGAGCAATAAATATGAATCATGATAAAAATATCTAGGAATCAAATGTATATTTGATAATGTCTTTAAACAGAGGTTTCATTAATATTTGTAATAGGAGGGTAATTTTCAAAACTAGACAGCGATGGTGGACCTCATCAGTAGATTTATCATAAAACTGTGCAAAGTAGCCAGGGACCCCCCCAAAAAAAACCTCTTTATAAAAACCATTTGGAAGATATATTTTTTTTTAGTACAAAATAAACAATCAGTTGAGATAATAACTTAGCAAGTGTTTTGAGATAATAGTGACTTAAGTGTCTTTAAGTGACATAATATGACAAGTTACCTAATCCTCACTTGAAATCATTGACATATAATGTGATGGATGATAATGTAAAACCAACATACATAGATAATGATTAAGTCAACAATTAATGCTAGAAATGCTATTGTTAAACCTCAATAGCTTTTTTTCTTTAGCTCCATCAACTATGTATGAAAGTGACATAGCTCTATCAACTCTGTATAAAAGTGACATTCCAACATTTTAATTTCAAAGGTGATACATGTTGGTTTTAGCTGAATAAAAATTGGTTAGATCTAGGTAAAATCTAGGTTTTTAAATCCTTTGTTAACTCTTCAGATTAACATTTATGGATATGTGAAGAAACGAGCATAAAAATAGTACACATAAACTTATCACATCAGCAAATACCAGAAGGCATTATCAACATAATCTTTCTGCAGACCATCGTGAGATAAACATCATCTGTGATAAGCTGGGAAGTCAGAGTTCATGATCAGTATGTAATGATATCAGAAAGACATCTCAGAGTGCATTTTTTATCTTGATATCAAACCAATTGTAAAGTGTGTAGTTTTATCCTTTAATGAATGGTGTTTTAAAGTACATCGACAGCATAGGTTGGTATGCGCGCACTATGATGTTGATAAATGCATGTTGAATTATCTAAAAGCTGATAAGTATTTGGTTTATGACAAATAAAAAAGAATTCGTAATGAATGATGATAAATAGAAGTTTTTGAAATGAGTTAATGATAGCTCATAAATAATTTGCAATGTTGTATGATATTAAAAAAATAACCTGTAAATGAGTTTGATTGTTCTTTCATATGAAATATAAAATCAATGAGATAATTACTAATTACTATATGTACCTAAGTTTCTTGAGATAGAACTTTAAAATGATATTTCTTTTCTCACTTAAAACATTACCAATCAATAAACACATTTGACCAGTTTGTTGCAGTCTCCAGAAACATAGTGGGAAAAGGAGAAATTGCTTGATAAGAGCAATTTCTCCTTTTTCCGCATTGTTTTCTGCTCTATCTGAAGATCATGTTTTAAATTTCATCACATTTTGAAATGTCGTTTGCAAACTCTTTCCATTTGGGACAGTCGAAAATTTGGCATTTGGTAAAAGGTTAAAATCAATGGCATAACAAGCGGGGACCTTTTTTTAGGATAAAGAAAAGTACCTGAAGCATGGGCTCAAGTGCACAGACATATTCTTGTGGCGTTTCTCGAATCTCTGGTATTTCCTTACAAAGTGGAGGTAATCCCTTCGGATTACAATGGTCCTCTGCATCTTTAGCTTGGTGACGATACCGGTCAAGATTCTACCTCGGATACTGACATTCCCGGTAAATGGACATTTCTTGTCAATGTATGTACCATCAATAGCCTGAAGAAGAATGTGTATGTGGTGTTTGACGCCGTAACCAAATTTTTTCAGTTATGTAATTTTAATGGCTTTCCTGGATCCACCTAGGATAGGACTCTGAAGCGACTTGTCAAAGGCCACTCCCACAATTAGTATTGTCTGTGGACCCAGGAGTTCCTAGTCTCATATCTTTTTGGAGTTATATAACCGACTCCCATTAAAGGCACTTCCCTAGTTGGAGGTTTCTTTAAAATCATGTAGTTTTCCCAAAAACTCAGTGATACCAGCTTTCAGACTTCCCAATTCAGCAATAGAGTTTCCCAAATTCAAATATGCCACAGGGAATAGAAAAACCCTGCAGTAAACTCATTTTATGCTATGCTGCATGATTTTAAAGAAAATCAAAGGTATCTGTTACATATTGTAAAAAAAAAGGCCTGAACACTTCTTCAATTGATTTCCTGTGATTCCCCACATACTGGTCAGAGATCTGAAGTGTCATGCCAAAAGCACACTTGCAAAAACTTGTGGAGAACCTCCCAAGAGTAAACTGGCTACCACCTTCACCCATAACCAAACAATAACAACATTTCACCAGTTTGTTGCAGAGGACTCCGAAAAACATTGTAGAAAAGGAGAAATTGCTCTTTCCTAGAAATTTATCCTTTTCCCACAATGTTTTCTGCTACTAAGCAGCTATGTCAGACGGTTTATTTTTTATTTTTATCCCATTTCGAAATGTCGTCTACAAACTCTTTCAATTTAGGACTGTCTAAAACTTGGAGTTTGGTAAAGGGTTTAACAATATTTCATTGATTTTTAATGAACATCTTTACTTAAAAGCTTAAGTTAATTTTTCAATTATTCTAGGACTTTCACAATTTAAGTGTAAATGAGCGCAAGTATGGCTTTAAATGTTTGGTTTAAATGATGGAGGGGGTAAAGTAGGGAAATTACCTCTCTGGGGGTTTTGAAGCCAAGGCCAATGCTTCTGGTAAACCTCAGCGCCTTCTTGCTTTTGGACGACTTGAGACATGCTTTCTTGTTAAGAAAGACAGTCGGCTGCTTTTGAAAGGCCTTCTCGGTCTGTAACAAAAGGTGTCGTAGATTGCAATCTAAAGTAGGTAACAATTAAAATGACAAGTTCTTTATCATATAGTGTTTCCTAGTCAAAATAACTCAATGTGAAGATTGGCTTATATTTTCAGATGGGCCAATCTAATGACAAAATTTCCAAGGATCTAAATAATAACCAGTGGATTTTACCAGATTCTGATTTATTTTATTTAATGTGGGTATTCGTCACAATTACTAATGCACTGTCCACCATTAAATGAACAATTCCAAATGACTTGACACATTGCCCAGTGCAAAAATATCCTGATTGTGTCAAATTAGTTTGACTAAGAGGCCCCAAGCTGTTATGGAAAAATAAGTTCCTTTCCATGCTCTCTCTTTGAAGTAAGATGCATTTCAATGATTTAGTTCTGCTTTATTTCAGCCAATTAAGGTGAAAGCCATTTGAACATCACGGTTTGTAGTTGGTCAAATGTTCGAACCTAGATCAGAGTTGACGAAAACGTTTCTTTCTTCAACAACCTATGTTCAATATTTTGAATCTCTATACATGTTTTTAGACAGAAGAAGATAATTAAATGTCAATTGAAATAGCAAGTGCCTTCACCAAAAGTGTATTTTTTCTTCTTTTATTCGGTTTTGAGAGAGAAACTAAGACATGGTTATCGGGACACGAAAACTGGTTTGGATAAGAATACGGGTTCTTACAGCAACATTCTAGCTGTGTTAAGCAATACTTTACTGGTCGGGGAACACAGCTAATTCATTTGAATGGCATAGTACGAAAAACAGTCAAAATTAAGGTCTGACTATGAATACTTGATGACTTAAATGATTTTTTTATTCTATGGTAAATCTCGCTGTACCTGATCAGCCATGTTGAAATTGAAAGGAAGTAGCAGCGGGTCCCACACTTCCTTCGCACGGCGAATTTAGAATGGTTATCAAGATATAATATTTGGTACACGAAGACCATATTTCGTAAATGCATAATAAATTTTAGCCCAGTCTAGCGGTGTCGGGGTTAAATTTTTTGCTTCCGGATTAGAAGGATAAAAATGTCACTAGCTTTAAAAACATCGAGTTTTGTGCCCAGTTTTGTTCGGGTAATTTATTTCGACTTATACAATTAAAATAGACCAATCAGCATTATATGCAATATTTCTATGCCACTTTCTGGGTATCATTAAAGAGATACCAGCATAAAATTTGATGTTTTTCACAGAATGTATGCGTATATATCACTTTTTCCGTAAGAAATACTTATTTTTAAGAATGATCGGTCTGTTTCTTGAAAATAAGTTTAACCAAATTGTTGGATCATCTTTAGCTTATTCTATTTTGATGACAATTATATGTTTAAGCTCACTAGTTTGGTTGCTACGGAAGTAGCTATGTTAATGCTATATCCTTAGCCAAAATAATTCGACATGAAGGTTGCTTTTTATTTTCTGATGGGGCAATCTAACCTTGTTATTTCCTGATTAACATCATTTGGGAATGCACACTGGAATTCTTAAAATCTATGTAATAGTTTTTAATTGTTAAACAGCAATTGATGCCATTATTTGGTGGTTTTTAATTTTATTTTACATATCATAATCTTGTCTTATTCAGTTATTGATCAATTGACTAAATGAATATCATAATCCAATTCTTTATTTAAATCCCGTAATCTGAATTTTGTCAAGACTACTGGTCACTAATTTGGTGCTTGAAAATTTTGCACTAGAATGCCTTATCAGAAAATAAAAGGCAATCTTCACTTCAAATTATTTTGACTAATCCTATATTCTGTTTATTTCAATGGCAGCTCAATTATTTCAATTTTGAGTGTGCTTTCTATTAGTCCAGTACTGTAAGATTAACTTCTTTCTTAAAAAACAATATGTAGCTTAATGCTTAAGTGAGCCATTTTCACAAATGAAAGAAAGTACAGGAAAAATGTCTATGTTGCATAAGGTCAAATGCCAATACATATCCTATAGATTACTCTTTCTGGCAATTATGAGCCTGTGTTCAGTTCAATGCTTAGTTGCCTACTAGAACATTATTAGTCCCTTCATTTGATTCCTTCCCAATAAAGAAAGGGTAACAAATACTAGAATGTTGAAAAATTGTTTCTTGTATTTCAGAGTTCATTGCCCAGGGTGGCTGCATGTCTTTATTCGAATAAAGCTGGAGAAGGAACTCCACAGCAACCAGGTGAGTCTCTTTTTCATTAACATGTAGTGTGGGTTTTATACTCTTTTCACTTATTTTTTATTTATATCCTGGCAAGCGGTCAGATATCTACATGACATATCAACATCAAGGATTGAGGAGAGCTTTACTTCTCACCTGGTTGGTTTCTATATCATACATGTCATGAATTTTTGCAAGCATGTTTTTCTTGTGTGTCTAACTACTGAAATGAATGTATTGCTCTGACCTATAAACAGATGATGGGTCTACCCTGATTTACAGTATGGTTACTTCTTTTGCAGGGCTTTAGATTTACGTCAGGCCCATGCCATTGACTCGCTAATTGAAAATAATGTGCACTGCCTCCTACAAAATTGCACCTGTTGGAGGGTCATTTCAATAAAATATATAATGGTAAAGGTTTTATCCTACATTTTATAAAATGGCCAACCATTTTTTTGCACCATTGGCAAATATTGCCCACCTTTTCAGAAAAGAATCCAAGGCTCTATGCTTGTTAGTGCTCTGCACGAAATTATGCTAAATCCATGACCAAACAATAATGACATTTGACCAGTTTGTTGCAGACGACTCTGGAAAACATTATGGGAAAAGGAGATATTGCTCATAACGAGCAATTTCTCCTTTTCGGACAATGTTTCCTGCCCTATCAGAAGATTGTTTTTAAATTTAATCGCATTTTGAAATGTCGTCTGCAAACTCTTTCAATTTGGAACAGATAAAAAAAAATTGGCATTTGGTAAAGGGTTAAACCATATAGGACTCAACGATTGTTTGACCTTCAGCGTTGTCTCATTACAGCACAAGAGACCCAAGCCAAGCCTGCTGCACCAGAGCCAGTCAAACAAGCAGAAGTGCCATCCGATAACACAAAATACCAATGTGACCGCTATCTCAACCACGATGTTTGGTCCTTCTACAACATCGAATCAGAGATGACTGCTCGACGAGTTGGCCAACCGTCATCACTTTCGAAACCTTCTGCGTAGATAAAACTTTTTATGAAGAATAAAATGCTGTGCTGTTATAAAGTCTTTAATACAAGTGATCTTTAGTGAAGTGACCATCTTAGATTGGATCTTGAGTGTGAAGAAGCTTGGAGTTAGTAACGTGATTTTGACATGCATTCTGTATGAGCTATAACCATATTTTATAGCCTGCCATGGATTGTTTTATGAAAGTAACTCCATTAAAGATTGGCTGTTTTAGAAACTAGGGGATGAAATAGAATGTTTGTGTTGATTTTTATGATGCTGGTTGTTAGTATTTGAACAATAAAAATGATGTTCTGAAGAATTTGATTAGTTTCTTTTAAAAAATTTCATCACAAATCATGCATGATAAGATCTCTTTTCCCATTCTTTGTAGTTTCAGCATACTGTGTTAAGTCCAAAAATCATGGACCAAGTTTATCAATCTCAGATTGACCACAAATCTCCGCGTTGGTTGCTTTAACCCTTTTCCAAACACCAAATTTTCGACAGTCCCAAATTGAAAGAGTTTGCAGACGACATTTCAAAATGTTATGAAATTGAAAAATTATCTTCTGATAGGGCAGATAACATTGTGAGAAAAGGAGAAATTGCTCGTGAAGAGCAATTTCTCCTTTTCCCACAATGTTTTCCAGAGTTGTCTGCACAAAGTGGTTAAATCGTTATTGTTTGGTAATGGATTAGTTTGATTTACTGGGAGGTAAATGAAACAAAAATAATCAGAAATACACCAGTACTTAATGGCATGATTTATTTTCTAATTGAGTCATTTTGATATGTCTATAAATTAATAAAAATAGCAACAAATAAATGGTGACTAAAATACAGATCTGAACAAAATAAAAAAAATACTTGTACAAAAATGTACATTTCTCGTAATTGACAGCAAAAAGGTGTTGCTTTACAGGAGCTTTTTACCACTGCTTATTAAAAATTCAATTTTTAAACATATTATCGAGGGTTCATTCAAATACTAAAGTAAGTGCTTCACATTTGTAAAGGAGTTGCTACAGTCCTGCAATGAACCCTCATTATATAATGTAAATGTCAGTTATATATTACATCATTTGGAATAATCTTAAGTTTTCAATGGTCCCTGCTAATTTTACAAATATGGCTATGTTCATTTGAGTTTTAACATCACTTCAAAATTATTTATGTTATGTTGCATTATTTCTGTTATGTTGTGATGCCCAACTCTTGTTGATGGAGGAAGACCCCATTACTCAACTGCACATAAGGGCTGGTCAAGGCGGGTAGAATCATCGGCATTCCGTAAGTCAGTCGGGAGACTGCGTCTCATTCATCTATCTATCCTTCATATTCTGGTTTTGTAACACTTAGATGCCCTTATAAAGGTTTTTTACTGGCACACATTGGTTCTTGGCACATTAAGTTTGCTTACATTCAAGACATTGAGCAGTGATAAAGAAATTTCTGCAAAATGGGGATTTACTCAGATTGCTATCTAGGATCATTTAATTGTTTCCTTCAAACATACACAGATCCGGTTTTAACACAAGACAGGCAAATGATTCAAGAAAATATTGTGAGAAAGGAAAATTTGCTTGCTTGCTTTACCGGGTAAATAACAAATTTATCCATTTTCCACAATGGTTTCTAACAAATATAACAACGATTTGAGATATTTTGGTCAATGATCATGTCACCTACTGCTACTGTCTATTGAACCTGTATTTAAATCCCATATGAGAGCAGGGCTGGCAAGATCCATTGTTAGTATTACCCAGCTTGTCCATAAGCCCTTACAGACAAGTGACTTTTACTCAAATTTACTATTTAATTTACTCATTAAGCCCTGGATTTTTTTCTTCAAAATTAAGAAACCTCATTCAAATGTATCACCTAAAATGTCAAACGTATTTATGTGATTTCCATATTTTTTGTCTTATCACAAAGAAAAGGTGTTGATTCTTGAGGTATACATAGGCAAATCAAGTTTTCCCGTAATAGACAGCTTCTGTGGAGCTGTCTAATACGGGTAGACTTGATCTACAAAAAACACTTCCTGGCATCACAAGGGCTGAATGAGTTGCAATCAACCATTATATGGACAAGTGCAGAAAGGGGTTTTAATTAGAATAAGATTTCTCCCCCTGGGGGATGATTGGTAAAGCATTGCAGTCATGAAAGTTTTGTCTTGAGTAAATAAACATGCTTACACTCTACTAAACAAATATCAATACCACTGTATCTCCAACAGACCATTTACAAAACAACAGTGACAATGGGAAAAGAGCTCATTATTAGACAAGCTACAACATTTTCTTTCAAAAGTAAGGGTCCCTTCCTTCTCAAATATGGTCAAAACATTAAATTAAACAAAATATATCTCTATCTTGCTAAGAATTAGTCAGTTTAGTAAAACAAAATCCATCTTAAGGATGGTCCATGCTTAAAACATGCAATAAATACAAGAATGTTAGCAGTGAAAATAATTTGAAACTAGTATTTTTACAGCTGCAGAAAAAATATGATTTCCATTTGTAAGCTTAGTATTTTTTTTTAAGTTGGGACAAGGATATAAATTGCACTAAAAAATTGATTTTGTTGCAAAAGCTTAAACTTGATCTACAAAAGAAGCCATGAGAAGCCAAATAAGTTATCACAAAACTAGGTAATAATGATGACAAGATAGTGGGTGTGGAAAAAAACAAAAATTCTAAATATTTTACTTTCATATGTCAAATATTTTCTGTAGCAGTGTTTAGGTACCATAAAAAATTTATAAAAAATACAGCTGTAATAATGAAATAGGTACAGCTAATCTTGTTTTAAACATCCACTCTTAAACAGTATGAAAATTTATCTAGTCAGAAGTAGGGCTGGGACAGGTACTCGAGTACCTGGGTACGTGCCGGGTACAGACCTCTACCCGGGTAGCAAAGCACTACCCGTTACCCGGCATTATTTTTACCATGGTTAAATGTTAATATGAGAATAGGCACTTGTTGACGAGTGAATCAGAAGTTTCTAAATTCGAAACTAGCAATCATTCATCCCCAACCAATTTCTCAACATGTGCACAAATATGTCACACACACTATACTCTCCAACTTGAAGGCTGCTCATCAGCTATCGAAACTATCAACTTTTAAATGTTCCTATCATATCAGTAAGTCACAATTTTTTAAGCGTCTGGAACCATTACTCACAGCCATTCTACATTTGAATGGTTATCTAAGGGAAGGTAAATTAATAGATCTTAGGGAGAATAATATTGGCTCTAGTACCCGGGTACCCGCGGGTAATATCCCCTTGGGTACCCGGGTAGTAAATTGCTACCCGTCCAAGCTCTAGTCAGAAGTTTTTTTGATACAGGACCCAAGTCATTCAGAAAGCTCATACTGTAGATTTCTGACTGACTAGCATCCATATTTACCCTTTACCAAACGCCAAATTTTCGACTGTCCCAAATTGAAAAAGTTTGCAGACAACATTTCAAAATGTGAGGAAATTGAAAACCAATCTTCTGATAGGGCAGAAAACATGGTGTGAAAAGGAGAAATTGCTCTTTAAGAGCAGTTTCTCCTTTTCACACCATGTTTTCAGAGTCGTCTGCAACAAACTTGTTCAATGTCATTATTGTTTGGTAGCGGGTTAAGTAGAAAGTTGTCTTATACATCTTTAAATCATGGTCCCCTGAAACAAGATTTACTGTATAATTTTGTTTTTTCTGATACATTGTCTAATGAATAAATAGAAATAAGACTATATACAAATAAACAAATATCACAATTCACAACTTCAGACTAGAGTTGCCTAAACCGAAGCATTATCAGCTTCGGAAAATGGGTTTCTTAACATTCTGAATACCCCTTCTCAAAACAACCCCAACATTTGACAACTTAGAGAATTTTGTGCAAAAAAAATTATTGAGACTAATGAGCAATATCTTTGTTTCCCAGCTATAAATTCTGTCCTACTTAAGACAATTTCTCCAGTAGTCAGTGGTTTCAATCACGAACCTAATGTTATTTTGAAAACTTCTTCTAAACTGTCTTTATCTGCTGTAGCTTTCCTTTAGGAGTGTTGAACAAATCAGGAATAAGGTTAAAAGGTACAGTATAGGTAAGCAGGATGTTTTATGAAGATATTGACAAGTGAGCAATCAATCATTAAGAAAAAATTCTACATGGATAATAGCAACAGTGCAATTACTTGGCTTTTACTTGAATAGCTAACTCGGCTTTCACTTCATGAACTAACTCAGCTTTACTTAATATCTCCTTAATTTGATAACTAAAATATTTTGACATAATGAGGGTTTGTTTGTAATAAACAGACTCTGCCTTTGTCAAGATACTTTCGAATTACTGCTCTTAATACATTTAATCCTCTCTTATATAGAAAAAAGGTAAAATGCAAAGACACTGTCGACTATTCCTGAGATAAATGGAAATAAAAAACATTGAGCCACCTGGGTCATTACTCATTAGGCACCTTGCAATTGATATGTACTTTTTTTTTTAAAATATGATAAACATGATATGCTGCTTACTAAAGAAATCAATGGTTGTAATGAAAAATTCCCCCTCAATGCTTGAATAGGTTTCTGAATTTTTTGCAAGAGAAGTGTACAGACAAATCAACTGAATGTGAAATTGAGCAAGTTTCTGAGTTTCTTTCAGCAGTTTGATGCTTGCTTTCACTGTGAATCAATCACAGCTAACATGTAGTTATGGTTAATTTTTCAATTAGTTGCATTTGACGTCAGAAAATTTAGAAGCATCTTAAATATAAATGAATGTACTTGTAGATTGTTAATTCAGCAAAAAACAAAAAGCAAAAAAACAACAACAGGTTTTGTAAGATGTGATATGTATTCAAAAGCGTATCAAAGTAAAGGATGTAAAAGAATCCTCAAATATTCATAAATAAAGCTTAATAAAGGACTTAAACAAATAACATGATATATTCAAAAAAAAAGAAAAAAATACATACTTAAAAATAGTATGCATTCTGGTTTTATACATAATTTAAAAGTATATTTACATATATCTAGCTACATTTATTTATCACAGAGACACTGATGTAAACATAATGATTATAATATTTCAATTAGTTTCAAAACAATGTTTGATTGATTGCTAATTATGATAAAACTACTCTTATACAACTTACTTAAAGCATGGATGAAGCGAAATGCAGGGCACAACTCATAATATAGTAATTTGTTCCAATTGATGCATTAAACAGCAGTCATAAATTATGATGAACAACATTGTCCATTTATCGAACTCCATAGTAGCTGCGAGTTTGTCTTATTCTATTCAGCAAACAGCAAAAGAAAAAAAAAGTATTGTGACAAAAGGAGAAGTTGCTCAAGAAGTTTCTACTTTTGTCCAAAAATAGACAATACACAATAGCTTTTAATTTATTTCACAATAAAGAAATAAATTTCATATCTGATTTGCAATACACCTAGGGATTAAATCCTTGCTTTTCAATTCATTCAAACCCATCAACTGTTTAGGATCATAATGCATAATCATAAATTTATGACAATCCATTAATTTCTTGGAACACGGTCTTTGCATTATTATCGATTTATGGTAAGCCATTAACACCTTGGAACAGAGAGTTTTTGCATTATCATAAATTCATGAAAATCCATTAACTTCTTGGTATCTATTAAGCATTATCATAAATTTATGAAAATCCATTTACTTCTTGGTATCTATTAAGCGTTATCATAAATCTATAAAAATCCATTTATTTCTTGGAACAGAGTGTCATTTGATTTATCATAAATATCATGATAAGCCATTAATTCCTTGGTATAGATCAAACATGATCATAAATTTATGAGAATTTATTTCCTTGGACAGATATCCCTGCGCTGCATGGGAAGATGATTTTAATCCTTGGGATAAAGATCTCGGGCTATCTGCTGGTCCCCTCCGTCCTTGTCAAGCCATTTCTCGCATGGGAAAACCGTGGTTTCATTGGTCATGGTGTTCACGATTTCAATACGGTCCAGATACCATTTCGGTCTCCAGCCACTGTTGTCATGCTCCACATGCAGTTTGGTAAGTTTGCCTGAAAATAAGCATGAATAAACTCATACAATGATGTATAATGATAAAGTGTGATGATTTGTGTATTATGGGTTTTGCCTGAAAATACCATAAAAAAACTTATACCATACCATATAATTATAAAGTGTGATAATTTGTTTACAAGTTTTTTGTTTGTTTGTATGGTGTTTAACGCTATATCAACAAATTTCAGTTATGTAACGGCTTTCCTGGATCCACAAGTACTAGTCTAGGGCTGTATATGGGTTTTATAGCGAGTAAACATTATTTCAGTTATGTTGCCTGACTCTTAATGATGGAGGCAACCCCCATACTCAACTGCCCACAGAGACTGGTTAAGCAATTTAAAACTATCAGCATTTCGTAAATCAGTCAGGTGACTTATTCTAATGAAAATCCAAATTCCTTCACTGGGTAAAGTGTGACAAGTTTGAAAAGGACAAAAGATTTATAATACACATGCCTCTTCACCCTTGTACAAAAAGGAATGACGTTATAGCACATTTGCAGAAGATGACAATTAATTCATTTAATTTGTTGCTTACTTTTTTTGTATGGTTTTAAACACCATAATTATCAACAATTTTTCAGTTATGTTACGGCTTCCCTTTATCCACCAGTATTAGGCTAGGGCTCTAAAATGACTTGCAAAAAGAAAACTAAAAAAAAACCAGAGGTATGGGTGGAGCTCAAACCAAGGACCCCCAAGTCTTAAGTCCTCCATCTTCATCACTGTGCCATGCATGACACAATAACGGTTAAGCTTCGTAATTGATATAAAATAAATAACTTTAAACTCAAATGAATGAATGAATGTATGGTGTTTTAAGGCGCATCGACAGGTAAGGTCATTTAGAGCGCATTATGACGAAGTGGATAAACCTATATTAAATTATTTACAGGTTAAAATATATTTGGTTGAAGAAAAAAATAAATAAGAATTTGTAATGAATGAATGATAGTAGATAGAAAGTTTGTAAAAAATTAATGATAGAAATGCATTACCTAGATCAATACACTCTATGGTGAACTGGTCCACCTGTTTTCTCTCAAACAGATCCTTGAATTTCTGCGTGAGAGGTCGCTTCCCAGTATCCCCATTCTCTCCATACAGAATAACAAATACATTAGCGTTGGTCCCTGCACCAAATTTGTCCCCGGTGTACACAACTATGTTGTAGTTTATGGAAGCCAGATCTGCAAGGGAAAACATCGAATTTGATGAAGATATTAGTTTAAAGAAGCTTGTTCACAGACGTGAAGAAATTTTGAAGATTAAAATTAATTTCTTTAACCCATTACCAAACAATGACGACATTTAACCACTTTGTTGCAGACGACTCTGGAAAACATTGTTGGAAAAGGAGAAATTGCTCGCTTCTTTTCCCACAAAGTTTTCTGCTATATCGGAAGAATATTTTTCAATTTCATCACATTTTGGAATATCGTCTGCAAACTCGTTCAATTTGGGACAGTCGAAAATTTGTTGTTTGGGAAAGGGTTAAAACTGCACAACAGCTGTACTGTTTTACGATATGCAATGAAGAATAGTCATTGGAAGCAAAATTTGATTGTTTCAATTCTTTAAAGGGTGTATACATTTTCACAAAACAATGACTCAGGGGAAAAACTTGTATGTTGCTTCTTGTTGCTGTTGTGGTCTCATGGAACCTTGCATTCCAACCAATCAAATTGCTCAGAATTTATAGGCTGCGGGTTGTCTATCGTGTGGAACATAGTGGAGCCAGTAGATAGCAGGGAACCAGTTGACAAATTTAATGGGAGACCACTAAGGAATCACTTCTGGAGGTCGTTGTACAGTAAAAAGTAGTTCATGAAAATTTAGAATGTTACTTTGTGTATGCTTTCAAAATACAAGAGGGGGCCTTTTTACTATTTTTATTGTTTGTGGGTGTTGGCAATGGGTTTTTCAAGAAATACTTTTGCAAAAGGGGAAGTGATACGGAAATGCCCTTTGCTGACACAAGCATTTTTGGATGCGATTTTAGAGGGTGGTAAAAAGAGATGGCCAATAGCGAAAAAAGTAGTTGATCTTTGGCATGTTTGTTTGTGAAAATCTGATAGAATATGGAGTGTGGTATAGTGAAACAACAAGGATTAACTCTGAATCTTGTCATGGAAGGTACTGTGAAGGGTCCAAAATGGCTTTTTTTATATAGAATAAAGAAGGGCCAAAAGTTAGCTGTATGAAACCATGTACTCACTTCTCACAATGGCTGTCTGACTCTCCTCCACCTTTTTAACATCCAGCATTTTACCAGCCCTCTTATTCACTTTCTCATATATTGGGATCCAATCTTTGCAAGGGAAAATGTACCTGGAATATACAAATGATCAAATATAAATCAGTCAACAAGATACATTCATTTTATCTTATCTAAAGATACAAACATTATCTTATATTAAGATACAAAAATTCAAACTTAAATCAGTCAACAAGATACCTGTTGGAATGCATATTTACTTAATCTTATCTAAAGATACAAAGATTATCTTATCTAAAGAGACAAACATTCAAATTTAAATTAACAAGATGCATATTTCAAGGGTTCAACGCAACAATATAGCAATTTAAGTGCTTCACAAAAATTAATGTGAAGCACTTATTATAATGTGCTATCGTATCTAAATATCTGCATCACTCTCAAAATCGATCAACAAAAATGTCTAAATATCAGCTTACGTATATTAACAGTTTTAGATACAGCATATTGGTAAATTTAAAATAAAATACATGTAAGTCATTTCATAATCAAATACATGTTTTGTGGGCGACATTGGTGCAGGGGTAGAGCGTCGGGCTCTTGTACCGAGGGTCCCGGGTTCAATCTCTGTAAGGTGGGGTGAAAATTTCCTGGACTAACCCACAAACCAGCACAATTACTGGTTTAGTATCAAGGAAGCAGTCATCGAGAGTGGCTTTGAACAGCCTTTAAGCTTCCTTCACGATTGATGTAAAACAAATACGGTGAATTTAGTCCATTTAGAATTGATTTTAAAAACACATGTATAAGTATAACAGACTTCATGCTCGTGCAAACAGGTAAGACCAAAGCAAGCTGCAAAGTAAATCGGCGGCTGACCTGTAATCTAACCTGTTTGCTACTCTGAGTATCTTTGCTCAACAAAATCAAGAAAATATCTAAGGTTTTAGAAAGCTGATGACCCAAAAATCTATTTTTAGAAAACTACCCAGCATTCTAAGGGTTGAAAATAAACAACAGCAAAAGAGGGCTTATATTGATGAGCTGATATACATACTTTTTGCCCTTGGCCGTATCTGTCACTGTAATTTCGAAGCAGTGCCACTCGGCCTCACGCCCTTCGGAGCCCGCGAGAGGTCGATCTTCTCTCTGGTATGCCCCAACAAGACAACCTGTCAAATCACCCAAGGGTGCACTAGCCATCGTAAAGTGGTCAACATTTCCTCTGGTAGAATAAAATGAAACAATGAATTTTAGAATCCTCTAAAAACTTGATGTTCTGTTCAAAGAAAATACAAGCAATTGCACTTAACAATCAATATGCCAATGAAATATTAGCAATAAAAGTTTTGAAAAAAATAGTTTGATTGTCATATAAGTGTTAGTTGTATAGAAGTGTTACTTGAAGCTGCAACCATCAGCATATCTATGAATTCTGGGCAAAATAACTTTCAAAACAAGATCACAAACGTTTCAGTAATGTATTATTTTTGTGTCAGCTTGTTTCATTATAAGCATTATTTTTTATCTTTAAGTTAGACGGGTAAACCAAAAGAAAGAAGGATGTGTATCAAATATAGGAAATACATATATTAATGTGTTAAATCATTAGAGGATAAAACAGCCGTTTTAAAAAAAATATCTTCTAAACATGTTTTCAGGGAGATCAAACACAGATTTTGATTAACACAGAAAAGAGTTTTCTTTCAATGATAACTGGTTTCAAATCCCTTTGCTAGTAAAAAAAACAAAGGTATCTTCGAGGCAACTTACTTGCGTAGAATTTTATTTGTTGCACTATTTTCGAGTTTGAAGACTTTTGAAGTGTTTTTCTTTCCCTCCAGAATGATCCATCCATTATGAATAGTTCCCCCTTCTCTTTTGTCTGATGTAGTCACCTCTATTTCATATGCTGTAAAAGACAAATGGCATCATTAAACAATACATTTGTCATGAAAGTTAGATGAAATTTATTTCTTTTTAACCTTTATAGTGCTGGAACCGACTCTTAAGCAAACAGGTTAGATCCAGGCCACCCGCCAAGTAAATTGGCGGCTGGACTGTGATCTAACCTGTTTGCTACTCTGTGTATATTTCCTTATAAGGATTAAGCAGATATGTTTGCTGATCATGTAGATAGAGTACCCTTCCGTAAAGGCAAAAAATAGATAAGAATAATCTCTCCTAAATGGTAAATGGTTAAATGCATAGCGCCTTATAACTTGGATTATCAAAGCTGTAGTCTAATAACAGCTTTGATAATCCTAGTCATAAGGGGCTATAATGCATTTGTTATCTTATCTACATCATATATCTGTACTAAAGCCCCTTACTATTTCTATCCCTTGAGTCAGGAGTTCCTGCTCGTGCCGATGTACCGCAGGTCAGCTCTCGGAGCACCTGCTTATCTCCGTCAGATTTGGACAGCCATTTATCACACGGGAACATGAAGGACTTCCTGGTACCCAGGTCTTCTACCTCAATGTGAGCCAGGTGCCAGGCTGCACCAAATCCTGGAAGAAAAAGCGGGAAACAAACAGGTTAATGTTTGTTCAATAACAAAAGAGAAACAAAACTGTTAAATGTGTTTCTCCAAAACAGAAGGTGATCTTAACAAGTTAATCTTTCTATAACTCAAATTATTCAATGGTTTCCGTGAAGATCCATTTGAAGTCCTGTAGCAGACATAGTTATATCATTTTTTTTAAAAGAAGAATTTGTTCATCATCCGCAGATCGTTCTTCCATGTCAATGATTTAAATGTCTTATTGATGAATTATAGAATTAGTCGTGGTTATTTGTATAATATTTTTAAACCTGCCGTTTCTTGGTTCTATATCTTGGTGAATTTAGAAAAGTAGGGAGATGAAATACTAATACATCAAGACATAACACAAAAATATGGAAACAATAAAGCCGCAATATTTCATAGTGTCATAATTTGAGTAAATTAACCGGTACCTTAAAACTCAACATTGATACTGCAAGTTTGATACCAACATAAGAACAATTACAAAAGCTTTTTGAATATTTTCCGATAGTCAAGCTAAATATTTAACAGAAAAACTATTCAACAAAAACAAAAAATCCTCTTCATCTTAAAACAACAAATCTACCTAGCCACACAAGAGAATTTCTTATGCTATGTTTTGAGAGAAGCAAAGGTCGGTTGAAGTTTTAAAGGTATGATATGACAGAATGAAAGGAACACATTCATGGATTGGAGCAATACCAAAAAATATCAACATTTGACCAGTATGTTGAAGATGATTCTGGAAAACATTGTGGGAAAAAGAGAAATTGCTCGAGACGAGCAATTTCTCCTTTTCCCACAATGTTTTCTGCCCTAGCAGAAGGTTGCTTTTTTATTTAATCATGTTTTGAAATATCTCCTGCAAGCTCTATCAATTTGGGACAGTCGATAATTTGGCGTTTGATAAGGGTTAAGAGCAATACCATTGGAAGTCCTTCAAGAGTTACTGCAATCTTTCACCAAACCCTCAACATAATGGGCAATGATACAAAGCAAAGTGGAATCGATGATCAACTGACAAAGAATTATGCTTGAGAGATAGCAAAAGACCAGAATACTGTTTTACTAAACAACACATGGAATTATTTGTGAAACTCATAACCAATACATAATGGATAGTATCTTGAATGAAGGTACAGTAGCGTCATATGACACACCATTTGAAGTGTCTAAGAGAGACATTTCCAATGGTGTATACTCTGCAATATTGTTCATCTCAGTATTGATATGAGGGGATGTATTTTTGAACTTATGTTGTTTTTTAACATTAAATGTTAAGTAAAACAGTACTGCTACCAAACAACTTTCGGAAAATATTTGTGTAAGTAAAAACTGATACTCATGGACATTATCTAAAATGAAAGTACAATAGCATCATGTGACACATCATTTGAAGTGTCTCAGAGAGAGAGACCATTCTAATGGTGTGTTACTTTGCAATGTTGCTTATCTCAATATTGAAATAAGAGGGAATGTTTTTATTTAACTTACACACATTTCTAGCATAAGATGTTTTAGGAAATGCAATGAATCAATTGCTAGCATTTGATCTCAAAAGCAATGCAGGAAGAGATCAGTGAAAGAGATTTTTTTTTTTAATAAGAGGAAGCCTCCACACTGATCTATGGCGATGGTTATATGTTTGACACAACCTTTTGGGTAGGAAAGTCTTCCTCCATCTCTAATCAGCAAGCATCTCGAACTAATTTATTTACTATTGTCACCATGTTTTTACATTATAGAAAATCAATTAATTTGAGATGCCCAATTCAAACTATTTCTGTGATAGAATAGCTCATTATTCATATCTCAAAATTTGTCAAAGTGATATCAAAGATCATTGGTGCAGTGGTAGAGCGTCGCCCTCTTGTACCAATGGTCCAGGGTTCGATCCCTATTATTCGAGGTGAAAATTGCTGGAACTAACCCATAAATTGTCGCAAGTACTGGTTTAGTGTCATGGAAGCAGTCATCAAGAATGAATTTAATATTGAGCTCCAAGCTTCCTCCATAATCGATGTAATATAAATAGACAAAGGAAAGAAACTAAGAGTAGCAAGCAGGTTAGACCACAGGCAAGCCACAAATTTACTTGGCGGTTGGCCTGGATATAGCCTGAATGCATAAGCATGAAGTCAGTTTCAGCACTATAAGGGTTAACCCTTTACGGTATATAGCGCCGTTCGCCGTCTTATCGATTACCGTATAAAACCCTTTTCGCCGTTATACCTATTACCGTATAAAACCTATTTTGACGGTCTATCGATTACCGCATAGAACGCTTTTTGACAGCTGAAAAATTGATTCAACTTTAGCTCTTAATAACACATCTTTGCACACACGTCATTTTCTCCAAAGTTTATTTTCCTCTTAAATAAATATGTCTTCTTTTATTTCCGATGATAAAATTATAGGGTCAAAGTTTAAACTTTTGCTCTAGAGAGAATGTTTTGATAATGGTCTCACGACACGCTTATGGAAATAACGCTATCAAATTGAGATGAAGGGAATCCAAATTGCCAATCCAATTAATGAGAAGTCTTCCGGTCATAAAAGATCAAAACACTGCCGATTTGTAAAGACTCGATAAGGATTTCATGCAATTCTTTAGTAACTTAACACATTTCTAAAAATACTATCCAATTAAAACGAGAGCATACGGCACGCGACCTGTAAAGGATGTTTATGACACGGAGCTATTGTTCAAAGTTTAAAGGCGATTGAAAATCGAGCCGTCAAATAATTGACGTTATAAAGACGGCCTTTTTAAAATATTTAGCCAATTTGGTGTTTCCGATCGCAAGTCAGACATCAATGTAGATTCAGAGCAGTAATTTGATCGGGTTTTTTAAAGCCTGAAGATGATGAAATGTTGATAAATATTACCAATTCACGGACAAGCAAATTAGATCATTCCTCCGACTTTGACTATAACTACGAGCTTTTGGTAAATTCATCACCCATGGACACGTATTTTACGGAAATATTAGCATGTTTCGTTGCCAAAATGAGTTGATTTTTACTGTTTTACATTTATTATAAGGACCAGGTTTAACTTCTTTACAAAGCAATATTGTGTTGAAAAACATTCTTTTCTTCATTTTGGAAACGGTTTGAACGGGAATTGAAGTAAAACGATTCAGCTTTGCTGAGAAATATGCAAAGACAAAGTATGTATCTCGAGTCATGAATGGTATTTTTCGGCAACAAAATTCCCTGCAATTGATGACAAAACAGAAAAACGAATTAGGGATCTCTCAGGGAGAACACATAAGTCATATTATTACTTTTGATTTTGGATAATTCACACCGTAACATACATTTTCATTGTTTGTTTAATTTTCTACAACTTAATCCTGATATGAATGTATCACTAAATAAAGAAAAAAACATCATCTTAAAGGAAATTTTGTTCTCGTCGTCTTTTATTCTTTGAGAAAATCTATTAGATGAATGTAAAATGCATTAACTTGGGTTTGATTAACAGTACCCCAATCAATAACAATTATCGGAGATAATCCTGTGCAAATAAGTACCCAGGGTGACTAATTATGTATGCGTTAATGGTCTTCGATAATCGGATAGTTTATACCTATAGTGTCACTGATAAGCCTTATCTCTATACCTTAAAGGGTTAAGAAACATAACCTTTGACAGGGTGAGTTAACAAATCTTGGTCTATTTCTCCTTTGTAAACTTTTTTTCATAAAGGTTCACTTTTGTGAAAAAGTCCGCATCAATGAAGATTTTACATCATCGTTTACTTTCTCAAAAGATTCCTTTAAAAGCTTATAATGCAAAGAGCACAAAACACATGGAGGATGATCTAGCAAATAAACTGGCAAAAGCTGGATGCACAAAACAAAAAGGGAGGCGAGGCCCTCTCAACAAACCTTGAAGTAATCCTAAATTGAAGACAAAATAAAACATGAATAAATATATGTTTATATTGCATGCTAGAACAGTAAAAAAAAAACAGTACCAAACAAAAAGAGTACATATAATATTTCATCATGCATGCATAACAGAAAAAAATAACAAAATTGCCCTTATTATATATAATGACAACTTTCAATCAGCTTTGCAGCAAACATTTGAACAACTTTGTGGAGGAGTTTCGATTTGCAGACCACAAGTAAATTTGAATTCTGTAATATCAGTGTCAATGTTTTTGTTAATCAGTTACAGGGTATTGTTTTCATTGAAAGTAATTGACAGTTTGTTAGTTCTAATGAGTTCCGAGTGAGTGCTGCAAATAACCCATTACAGGGAAAAAAGCCCTTTTACATAATATACATTGATTTTGATATACCAGTCGTCAAATCCCTTTCAAGGTGTTTGTCAGAGGTGTTCTAACAATAAGAATCATTTAAACAATGTCAACATGCACACATGCAATCCTTTGTCTAATATGTGTACAAAATGCCATAATTATGTAGAGCTGTTAAGAATATTTATTTTGAGCAGATATCTTAACTGGTCAAATGACAACTACTTAAATTTCAGGGTCCAATGCAAGACTGTAGTAAGTGCTTCATGTTTGTGAAGCACTTAATATAGTCTTGCATTGAACCCTTGAATTATAGTCCATGAAATATGGCCTTGCAGGAAAGAACATTTCAATGGATATGTAATTCATCAATACTACATGCATAGCTAATGACCTCAGTTTATACCTCAACAATAATTCCTCATTTTCAGTAAAAAGTTATCAAGCTAAAATACAGAATTAATCAAAATTTATAGGTAAAGGCAAATTGATAAACATGCAGGATGAAGGATGAATTAATGAACCAATAAAAATATATTCCCCTTTTCCTTCACATGAGATTCTATGATTAAGAACAACAGCATGCAACAATTATATGATATGATAATATCCGTTTCTTTATGACATCTTGTAGAAACCTTTGTAACAAAATGAGAAACTGTCAACCATGAGCAACTTCTCATCTTCCCACAATGGTTTCATAATAAGCAGATGTGATTAAAGAAAAGTTTCTTGTAGTGCAGTAAATTTAAAATGTGAATATCGGCATATGAAGGAAAAAGTGTTATTTATGTATCATGAATGATTTGGCTTGTGAAAAATATGGGCATTCAAGGGATAAACATTTTAATGTTACATGTTTATAAATAGATGATGCTTTCAACTTAAACCACCCATTTCTTGTCCAAGGCTTGTGAGTCATTCTACACAGTTATAAACGATGTTTTCACTTTAATTGCAATGTTAACTTGAAACAAAAATACTTAACACTTCTCGTTTTCTGAGATGCATTTTTAACCGGAAATAGTAAGCAGTTACTACCATTCTTGTATTGGTCTAATCAAATATTACTTAGTAAACATGCAGAATGAATAAAATAACCAATAAACATGTATTGAATTCAGTACTTACTCTTCCATAACCACCCTAACAATAAATATCCATTAACTAAATGTATTTCAACAATAGATGAAATCACAGTCTGTTGTAAATAGGAAAGAATATACCATTTACCATTTGATATAGGATAAAGGCCTAAGCCTGTGACTCCTACGGCTTTCCTGGATCCACCAGTACTAGGCTAGGGCTCTGAAGTGACTTGCAAAAGGCCACTCTCACGAAACCAGAGGTGTTGGTTGGGCTCGAACCCAGGACCCCCTTTGTTCTAAGTCCACCACCTTTACCACTCAGCCACACATGTACAGTAACATTGATGAGTCAATTAACTCATATTAAAAAGACATGTATGTACAAACAGATAAACAACATTCATGCCTCTCACAATAGTGTACATGCAATTGTCAAAACAGTGATTTTCAAAATAGTTTTACTTTATTGACAAATTTCATATTACAGTTTGAGTGTTCAGTGCAAGACTTAAGTAAGTGATTCACTTTGGTGAAAGGCTTAATAAGTGTTGCATTGAACCCTCAAAGTGATCATTTCACTATTTCCATAAGATATGAAAGTTTTTTTGGGTTTTTTTTACTATTAAGTGTTTGAGAAAGAAATGAACTTGTGAATAAAAAAAGCACAAAATCCTGTGCCAGAAGAAAATGAGCTCAAATTAAAGAAATCAATTTAATCCATTACTTCCATACAGGAATTTGTGACTTATTCAAATTGAAAACAAAACTACAGATGACAAAGGAAACATGAAAACATGATAATAAAAATCATTTTCTTTATAAATTCAGGTAGATATCAATGTGACAAAACAAAAAAATACTCATTAGGCGTCCCTGCAACAGAATAATGCATACAAGTGGAGTATTCTGGAATAATGGTCAAATTACTCACTGAATTAGTCATTAGATTAGATTCACTACTTTTGACTCTAGGACATACCACTGTTAAGTAATGATGTGTTATGCTAGGTATAGGAACACATTAGACATTGTCATCATAACATACCTTTGTTATCATGCCACACGCGGCACCGCGACAACTCTCCCAGACTAAGCATGTTTGTAAACGTGAACACGTCTTCTTGATTGTTCTCAAACGGATCTTTAAACGTCTCGGAATTTTTCAGATGTAATTGGCCGGAATCCCCGTTGTCACCAAACAGCACAACAAAAACGTTTGCGTCCGTACCTGCACCACTAACGTCTGATGTCTTCACCTTAATCTTGTATGAAGTGGCTATTAAATAAAGGAATAAAAAAAAACATTTCAAATTATAACAACTCTGACATGCCAAGGGTTCTGTATATCAAGGGTTCAGTGCAATACTATAGTAAGTGCTTCATGTTTATGAATCACTTACTATAGTCTTGCACTGAACCCTGGATATAAGTATTCTATCATGTCACCCGTGTGATTTTTAGACTGATACAAAGTGCTGTATAACATTTGTATTTGCCATATATGGGACTAACCATAAGACACACAGTAATTCACGAGATAAATCATGAGGTCATGTCTGGGGTAAAATTAAGACATACGACATCATCATATATTATATCATACATCAATCTCCTTTTGATTAAAGTCCCTTAACATTGATTTTCCATTTTGGTTTTTTCTTTTTGCTTGTTTGTTTTCAACTTTTATTTATTTGTCCATTTGAATCTAAATAGGCAACAGCAAAAATAGAATACATGTATATCAAAATGGATGGTGTAATTGAAAAGAGTGAATATCAGGCATGGCTTCAGATTATTACATTATTCAGATTCGGCTTCCGCTAACTGGGTATTCATATGCCTTGCTGTGTAATTTCTTCGATTGAAGGCAACAAACATCATTTCCCATATACACATATAACACAGGAAGCGCTTGACCTAGAAATGTTTCTTGTGGGACTTGTTCTGAAATGGCCAGCTTGTGAGCTGCGAGATAGTTAAATTAATGATTACCGAATTGTTTCCGCTGAGTGCCTGGCATTAGTGATAGAAGTTGGGAGGTACTTGGTATATTAAGTAAGTCTTGCATTAATTAAACCCTCGATATGATACTTACTGTCAACCATGAGTTTTCTCCCCTCCCTGGCTGGGATATCCCGACTCAGCTCACCCTTAGACTTGGAGAACCAAGCCCCGACGTCAAACACAGATAGAATTCCTGTAGCCATGTTACGCAGCTCAATCTGAAAACAAAGGGAAAAATGTGCATCTCCATTTCATTTCAGATTGACTCTCTTGGATGCACTTGCTGCAGACAATTGAAGGTAATATTGAAAATCGTCATTTGCGTGTATGTGTCAATTTAACCCTTCGAATGCTGGGTAATAATCTTAAAATAAATTTTTGTATCGTCTACTCGCCAAAACCTTAAATATCTGCTTAATTTTGTTGAGAAAAGATACTCAGAGTAGCAATAAAGTTAGATCACAGGCCCAGATCTAACCAATTTGCATAAGCATGTAGTTGGTTCCAGCACTATAAGGGTTAATCATAGTTGACTGAAAACATTTTATTCTACCATATTGGTAAGGTAACATAAATAATTACCTTCTATCAGTAAATCATTAGCCAATAACATTGCATATAACCATCTTGTATTTGTCAGCTTTATCAACGTCAACAGAGTAACAGTCTATCCCAAAGTTAACCGTTCTCTCATACAAGTTAATTGATAAATCCAATGAATAACCGTTTTCAGAAGTGAAAAGACAAAAGATTCGTAACTTACTTTACTTTAATGTTTAAAAATCTGTCTGACCCTTAAATCTCAAAGGCAACTTTGCTTTTGTAATTAAAAGATAAACATGCAATCAAAGCATGCATATGATATCAGGCTGGTACCGTAATCTGCACATTTACATCACATAACTATTAAGATTGGACCTAGCTCTTCTTGTAAGTTATTCTTATTAAGTTAACCCTTTCCCAAATACCAAATTATCAACTGGCCCAAATTCAAAGAGTTTGCAAACGACATTTCAAATGTGATGAAATTTTAAAAATCATCTTGTGATAGGGCAGAAAACGTTGTTGGAAAGGAGCAATTTCTCCTTTTCCCACAATGTTTTCAATAGTCATCTGCAACAAACTGGTCAAATGTCGTTGTTGTTTTTGATAATGGGTTAAATAATCACCTTCTCCAGGTACCAATCAGGACGGCTCCCTTTTCCGTCCGTCTCCACCCTCATCTTCTTCACAGGTGCAACATCATCAAGTTCACATCGTATCAAGTCGGCTCTGTCCCGTTCGAATCTGTCGCCACTTTTATCGAGTACAAGTGGGGAGGTTGTGCCTTTCGCTCCGAAAACAGTTACTGTGATACCTTGATCGGTTCCAGCCTCATCCTTATCACCCGTATAGACGGTCATCTCATAAGGTACCACTGCGATACAATCAAGAATGCATATATCTATACATACATGAGAGAATACACACCTCTTCACAATGATTTAAAGGTCTTTTGGTCATTCATTGAAATGATTTTCATTATTTCTGTTTATATGTTTGAGTTTTAAAATAGTTTTCAACAGATTTTCATTTATATTGCAACTGGTTAATTGGTTAATGTAAGCTGCTACAGATCAGTGTATGACAATGATGGGGCATCAGCCTCTTATAACCGACAGTCCTTGGTTTGATCCTTGTTAGCGACATGTTGAAAGAACTGGGACTTGCCCAAAAACCAGCACAAGTAGTGGTCATGAATCCAGAAAGCAGTGATTGGGAGTGAATTCAATAAGCTTTTAATCTGTCACAGTCGATGCAGGGCTGGCGAAATCTGATTTTGATTTACTTGTCTGTAAATGCTCTTTGTTTTTTTGCAATTGTTTGTATAATGGCAATATAATAAATTTCAATAAAAGTTCACTTGTCCGTTAAGACCTTTGGACAAGCTGGACAACTTAATTTGCCATCCCTCCGATGTAGGATAAATAAACTTTAACTGACAGATCACCAGAAGAAAGGAATAAAAGAATGTAAAAAAAAATACTCCCTATTTAGAAGCAACATGTTCAATTTGGAAACACTGTTATACAGCAGAACATTTTTTGTTTGTTGGAAGAGTTTTAGAGTAAATTCTTAATACAAATCTCACAAGTTATTAAATTAAAATGGAATGATTTACTGAATTTGATCAATTCATTTAAGCCATGTAAACATATTACATTTAAATGGGGAGAATTAATTATAAGGCTTTATTTCAATTAATTTTCTAGATTAAATAGAATTAATTAAAATCTGTGATTAAAAAAAAATGAGGAAACTTGGGAAAAAACAACTGTGACAGAATGTTACAGAACTTACTTGGTTTGAAGGAAGACATAGAGCTGATTCCATCATCCACACTGAACACCCGGCTTGTCTTTCCGTCGCCCTTATCCCTGGCAAGCCACTGTTTACATGCGAACGTGTAGTGTTTACCCTTGGTGGGCATGTCCACCTCAATCTCCTTAACAAACCATCCACTGCCCGGGGACGTTCCATCATGACCAATCTGAAAACGAAATATTTGATAAATAAAATAATGTTTCGCCCATTTACTGACACATTTGAGGGTTCAATGCAAGGCTTCTTTATCCCTGTTAGTGGTGATTGGAAAAATGCTGTGACTAACCAACACATCAGCGGGAGTACTGTTCACATATCCAGGAAGGGGTCATGAAGAGGGAATTGATAACCTTCAAGCTTCCATCACAAAGTGATGTTAAGTAAATCAGTTTAAAAACTAAAAAGAGGCTACAGGAAGTCCTTCACAAATGTAAAGCACTTGCTATAGTCTAACTCTAAACCCTTGATATATCAATTGATGTAGAATGTTAGTGTTATAATAAGACTTTAACTACATTGTGGAATCACATGACCAATGTTTACCATGTCCAAATTAATTCAGGTATTTTTTCTCTTTTCATCAACTTTTGCCAATGATAGCCACACTGTGTACCTCGTATGAGTTGATCATCATATTTTTGTTTCTGGTGATATATGATGGACCCATGCTTTATAACACTCAGTGGAGAAATTGCAGTAGAAGACCAACTGTTTTGAATATGTGCTCCTGTTGACTGCGATTTTTCTGCCAAGTGATAGAGGTAAGAGTGGAGTACATACTAAATCTTACACTTAGCTGAGTTGATATAGACACTAAATTAAATGATGTTGCATTGATGAGATAGGAAATAATTGGTACAATCTCCTCTGTTAAAAGGACCATATGCCTCTGCAGTTTATAAAAAAAATAAGAAATCTGGCAAATTTGTCAAACTAGTTCTTTTACCTCAATTTTCTTAACTTCCTCAACATCCACAGCTTCTATAGAGAAAATTTCTGTGACCCCCGGGTTGAACTTGTTTCTCTGCGCCAACTCCAGGAACAGTCGCCCTGTGTGTTTCTTCTTCAGGCCCATGATTTTGATCCAGACATTGCTCTCTGTACCGTTATCCTCTCCCTCGCCTGTACTTACACGGATCGTGTAAGGAATAGCTACAAAGACATATCAACATACAATGTTTACAAATGTCATAATAGATTAATACCAGAAACGAAGCCAACTTTACAGACGTACACATGTGACTAATATCAATCTTAAAAAATTTGATATCATGCAATACCCTGAATCTTCAAATATATGCCAAATTTGACTATTTTCACTTCTACTTAAAATGAATTCGCATGAGGCCCCCAGACCCCCCCAAGAAGGAGAGGGTACACACCCTTCAACACCCTCTGTCGTCGGTGCGTAACATTGATTTGAGGCTTTCTGTGCCCCTGAATACACCGACAACACTTTCGTCAAGCCGAATGGGCATATAAGTTCCTTACTTGATGGATATGGTATATCATATGCCTTAAAGCTCAGAACAAGTTTGGTTGATTTGTAGAGGAGTGGGAGAGTTTAGAAATCTCTGTGACAAAAGGAGAATAACAATATGTAAATATATGTTTGAAAACATATATTTACATATTGTTATTCTCCTTTTGTCACAGACCATTACTAAGACACTTGAATATTCAAAAGCACAATTCGAATGTTATCTAATGATATAAAACATAACTTAAAAATTCTTAAGTTAATAAGCATACCTCATACATGTATATTCAAATGTTAATAAACTACTTACATATTCATAAGTCAACACATCACTTATTTATTTAAATGTAAATAGGCTACTTAAATTATTCATGAGTCAAAACACCATTTTATGTTAAAATGTCGATATGCCATTTATATCATATATAAGTTAATACAGCACTTTTAGGTTTGAATTTTAAAATCCCTTATATTATTCACAGGACAATACACCACTGTTATATTCAAACGTCGTTATGGTGTTATAATCAAATGTCCCAATATGCCACTTACAGTATTCATAGGACAATACACCACTGTTATATTCAAACGTCATTATGGTGTTATAATCAAATGTCCCAATATGCCACTTACATTATTCATAGGACAATACACCACTGTTATATTCAAACGTCATACTACCACTTATATATCATTCATATACCACTTACTTGGTCCCTCCGGTATATCCTCCATGCTGAGTTGTTTTCTGGACAACTTGGGACTCTTGGAGAAGGGATCATTACTCCGTAGGGAGTCCAAACTGGCGACGGACCCGTATTTAGTGGACCTGAGGGTTCCAGTGCTAGACATCTCACCGTCATAGCCCTGATAGATAGAGAATAAATGTTGTATTACAGCTTCAGTTCACCTATCCAAGTTTCCTTTGGTATATTAACCCATTACCAAACAAAAACGACATTTAACCACTTCATTGCAGACGTCTGTGGAAAACATTGTGGGAAAAGAAGAAATTGCTTGTGACAAGCAAATTTTCCTTTTCCCACAATGTTTTTTACCCTATCAGAAGATTACTTGCCAATTTTATCACATTTTGAAATGTCGTCGGCAAACTCTTTCAATTTGGGACAGTTGGAAATTTGGCGTTTGGTAATGGGTTAACCCTTAGGATGCTGGGTAGTTTTCTAAAAATCAATTTTTCTGCTTTCCATGACCTTAAATATCTGCTTTATTTTAATGAGGAAAGAAAATCAGAGTAGCAAACAGGTTAGATCACAGGACCTAACCTGTTTGCATAAGCATGAAGTCGGTTACAGCACTATAAGGATTAACAGCCTTGATAAATAGAGGTTGTTTGTCAATTTATGTCTACATTCATCATTTTTATCTCTTCATCTACACTTCACTTTTTCATGCTTTCTGTGGAATATTTCTTAATATGTTCTTTTATAGCTGTCAAGAACATCTTAGTAATTTAGTTTTTGTTACATTGACTGCTCATCTGTCCATTTGTTTCCTTTTGTTAATTGGTAAAAAGTTTGTCTGTCAATTCTATGTGAATAACAATTCTTTAATACTACATTTACAGCTTATTTATCCATGATTAAAATGCACTCAAGCTTTCAATGAAGAAACATAAAGTGATATTATCAGCATACTTATTTTTTCCAAATTTAAAGAATTTACTATTGAACATAAACCTCTTCTTGAATTTCCCTTGAACAACATATCAATATTCTAACACCCTTTCTTTTGTATGGTGTAAAATGCTGTAACAAAATATTTTCATTTATGAAACGTCATTCCTGGATCCACCAGTAATAGGCTAGGGCTCAGGAGTGACTTGCCAAAGATCACTCCCACAAAACCAGAGGTGTAGGTGGGGTTAGAACCCAGGACTCCCAAGTTGTAAGTCCACCACCTTAACCACTGGGCCACCCAGGACCTTTTGATTCACCTTTGGGTTTAGTCAAATCTACAGATCTAATTGTAAATGTAATCCTCAACTTACCTTAACATAGAACGACCTCTCAATCTTAGAATCATCTTTGTTTTTAGCAAGCCACCGTTCACAATAGAACATGAATCTCTCATTGCAGCTGTTGTCAATAATCTCCACATGTTGCAGGAACCAGGCGGGGCTGAATCCCGAGTTATCATGTCTGACATGGATCTTGTACACGCGACCAAGGTCGGCTGCCTCGAGCTTGAAAACGTCGACCTGGAAGTGAAAAAACGTACTATTTATCCTTGTTTGGTCTTGATTCTTTTTACATTGATGCGACAGCGTAAGCATAGATACAAGAATCAGAATATGTATCCTTCTTTGGTTTTAATTCCTTTTTTTCATTGGTGCTACAGCATTAACATAGATACACAAATCTTGATATTTATCCTTCTTTGGTTATAATTGCTATTTACATCAACGAAACAGCCATATGGTTATATTGTGATGCACATGTCATAAGTGATAAAGGAAGATCCTTAACCCTTAGAGTGCTGGGGCCCGTTTTACTAAACAACTTACGGAAAATGTTTGCGTAAGTCATAATTGATAAACATGGATAGTATCATCAATGAAAGTACAATGTTGTAATGTGGCACTTCATTGGAAGCGTCTCGGAGAGACGATTCCAATGATGTGTCACTTTGCAATATTGCTTCGTTCAATATTGAAATAAGAGGAATTGTTGTTTTAGACTTACGCAAATCTTAAGCGTAAACTGTTTAGTAAAACGGTACCCTGGAACCGACTTCATTCTTAAGCAAACAGGTTAGATCCAGGCCAGTCGTCAAGTAAATTGGCCTGTGATCCAAACTGTACGCTATTCTGTGTATCTTTCCTCATCAAAATTAAATAGATATTAAAGGTTTGGAAAAGAAGATGACACAAATATACATTTTTAGAAAATTACCCAGAATTCTAAGGACGTATCATCTCTTTCTATAAGCCTTTTAAAATAAAAGATAATAGACCATGCAGTTGCTAAACAAAACAAAAACTTACTTGATTCTTTTCAAACTTGTCAAAGAAGGTTTCCGATTTTGCCAGTTTTCTCTCTCCCGTATCACCACGGTCACCAAATACATTTAGGAAGACATTAGCATTAGTACCACAGCTTGACTTGTCCCCAGTCTTCACATTGACTGTGTAGGTCTTCTCTGGAAATGAGAAAATAGGATAAAAGCTACATATATAGAGAATAGATGGTTGGTGTCGTGAATCGGAAATGTTATCGGGCAAGGCTTAGGAATATTATCCGGTGAGCCGAAGGCGAAACGGATAATAATCTGAAGCCGAGCCCGATAACTTTTCCCATTCAGACACCAACCATCTATTCTATTTATCCTGTTACCTTTATGTATTCTTTCAAAAAACAAGATGTAAAAAAACACACAAAAAAAAAAAAATAAGTAGAGAATGCTGTAAACATGACATCATAGCGTTTTTATGACGTCATGATTCGTCACGTGAATGCATTATATGGTTAGTGCCGGATATCACAAATGTTATACGGCACCTAGTTATCCGTCCCAAAATGACACTAGTGACAGGATAAACAGTAAAGATAAAACCACAATCAAATCCACAGATGGATGGGGGGGTTATATTATAACAAAAATGAATATTAGCCCTTATGGTGCTGAAACCGATTTTATGCTTATGCACAAACGTAAGATCCAGGCCAGCCGCCAAGTTAATTGGCAGCTGGCCTGTGATCCAACCTGTTTGCCACTCTGATCATCATTCCTAGTCAAAAAGTTTGAAAAGAATTTTTTGAAGCATGGATATGTGCACTTACCTCAAGAATATGACAGAAATATTGTTTAAACAGAGAAAGACCAGAATACAATGTATTTGAATGTTGCCCAATGTAAATGACCAGGACACACGGAAATGTTTAATCAAACAGCACTCACTCTCAAGTTTGTCCTTGATTTTAACTTCTTTACTTTTCACTTCCCCGTTTTTCAGCACTTCCTGAATGGCTTTATCTGCGATCAGCTCTCGCTCAATGGCAGCGTCATCTTCATCTCTGGCTAGCCAGCGTTGGCATGGGAATATATAGGTGATAGAACCCTGCAAAGGGACAGATTCAATTGATAAGCTTTATACAATGAAATATATAGAGGATAAAATCCGTCAAAAGGGACGAATTGAACTGTTAAGCAATATAACATTATACTTCAACTTCTAAAGTGGAATGATTTGAGAAAAGTTTGAGAGTCAAATTTTTGGATGGCTAGTTTTCTTTGCTTGTCTAGTATGATTGTTATATTTTTATGATAATGTACTTTATACAATTCAATGAAAAACATGTTCTTTTCTGCTCATGCAAAAGTAATAGAATAGGCTAAACCTACTCCTACAATTGTAGATAAGTGGTTTAGTAAGGCAACAATGAAAAAACAAAAACAGTAAGGTAAAATAAATAGTCCTTGTTATATTGGTGTACATGTGTATATTTGTATTATAAAGTAATGAGCTGAAGTGATGTATAAACCTGTCTTTCCATTACCAAAGCTAACACAGACCAATAGAAAATTCCAGTACACATGTATGTTTTTAACATTAAAGGCGTCCTTTCAAAGATGAGAAAATTTGAAAGTCAAAATATAATGTCTTGAAACAATGCTGTTTTGTATTTGAGCATGATACAATTGAAAGTAGCATAATTAATTCAGGAAGCGTCAATATATCAAAGTATGCACAGTCTACATGCGGTATTATCTCAAAACTGTTGCAATGCTTTTGGATTTAAATACTCATCTATTCACTGTATACAGGATCTAATAACTTAAATAGGAACTAATTTTGCTTCCAATGGCTAGTCTTCAGTGGGTATCATACAACAGTACAGCTGCTGTACACCTTTAAAGCATTTTAGTTTTTAGTTCAAAATTTCCCTACATCTGTGAAACTTTAACCCTTTACCAAATGCCAAATTTTCGACTGTCCCAAATTGAAAGAGTTTGCAAATGTGGTGAAATTGAAAAATGGTCTTCTGATCTGGCAGAAAACATTATGGGAAAAGGAGAACTTGCTCATTAAGAGCAATTTCTCCTTTTCCCACAATGTTTACCAGAGTTATACCTGCAACAAACTGGGCAAATGTCATTATTGTTTGGTAATGGGTTAAGCTAGAACTATTGCATTCTACATAATGGATGGCACCTTTATACATCAATACATGATATTCCATCATAACTTCAAAAGGCTATATACTTCAGGTTTAAATATTTCTATCATTTGACTCAAATCCACAATAGATGATGTTTAAAAAGGCGCACAGAATCTGTTTATTTAGTATATAACCTTTATATCATGCATCATTATTTTTTGCTTTTCACAACTTTCACAGTTACTGACCTCGGGTTGGCTGCTTTACTTGCATTCAGGTATAAAAGAGGAAATGGTTCGATCCATAACAAGTAAATAAGCATACATGTACAGGTACTGCAGTAGATTGTTTAAAACCTTTTTGAAGAAACACATCTTGACTTTTTTCAATGAAACACTTAACAATAGCCCTCTGTTAGGAAACATTCATATTAAAGGAGAAATGTCTTACGAGAAAAATCATTTTTAATACCTCCTTGGATTGTTACCATTCTTAAACATGGCAAAAATGTTTGAAGATTATAAAGTCTTTTTGTTGAAAAAAAAAACTTAAAAGGGATTTCCTTGTCTTCAATACACATCATAACAATAGATAAGTTTGATGATAATATGGATATGTTTAAATGTTCGACTACAATATTTAAAAGGAAACTACGGCCAACCGAAGACAAGCAGGAAAATAAATCCATCACAATAAAGCCACTAACAAAAGCGCACACAATTTACCGGTAATTTCTCTTCGGGAAACTGGGGAGCAATCGGTGTCTAAAAGTAAGGACCAAAATATAATGAACTGGCCAAACTAAACCTTCCTTTTGCAACAGTTTAATTCAAATCATTAAGTAGAGGAAAAAGAAAATACAAAAAAGAGAAGAGCAAAATAAAAATACAAGGTACATATTTCAACTCATTACCAAACATTAACGACATTTGACCAGTTTGTTGCAGCTGACGCTGGAAAATATTGAGGGAAAAAGAGAAATTGCTTGTAACAAGCAATTTCTTTATTTCTAACAATACATTTTCTACTCTATCAGAAGATTACTTTCTAATTTCATCACATATTGAAATGTTGTTTGCAAACTTTTTCAACTTGGGACAGTCAAAAATTTAACATTTGGTAAAGAGTTAACAGAAAAAAAAAATATATATTGTTAAACGAAAGAGTTTAAAAGGAAACTTAACTTTTATCATGAAACAAACTTATCTAAAAATAAATTTAACTTGTTTTCTGTTTCAATCAATTTGCAGCAGACCACATTTAAACCAAACATCAAATAATAAAATATGTTCCTAAAAAATGGCTTAATTCAATTCATCATGAAAATCGTCATGGTAAAATGAAAAAAAAAGCTAATGATAAGCACAGTCTCATTTTGCCAAAATTTTCAAATATTTCCTGCATGGAAGCTTCTTTTAGTATCAGAGAACAGGTTAACTACGTTTTGATTCAAATTGAAATAAAAAAAGGTTTGTCAAAATGAAAAAGAATCATACATGACATTGTGAAGGAGAATAATGTTCACTTTTTCCCTTTCTGTACCCAATTCTATCTTATTTACATACAAACTTTACATGCATAAAGGTGATCAACTATTCCTATTGCTGTAACATTAGATAAGAAAAACTAACAGATGCAATTATATTATTGAGACACTGCTGATATAGATGTTAACCCTTATAGTGCTGGAATCAACTTTATGCTTACGCAAACAGGTCAGATCCAGAACAGCACCAAGTAAATTGGCCTGTGATCTAACCTGTTTGCTACTCTGAGTATCTTTATTCATCAAAATAAAGCAGATATTAAGGATTTTGAAAGGCAGACGACTCAAAATGTATTTTTGATAAAATTACCCAGCATTCTAAAGGGTAAATGTTCTTGTTCACAGAAAAGAAAATTTCAAAGTTAAAATAAAATGTTGGTGAAACAATATATCTTTTTATATTATTGTTTGATATACAATTAGAAGAAGCTAGTGAAAGCATAAATAATTCAGGAGGCATCAGTTTTTCAAGGTATATATGGTTTAAATTTAGATCTCAAAAACACTGTCATGCTTTTGGATTAGAATACAAGTTAATTCACTATATACCCACTTTATAAAATAAAAATCAATCTCATTTCGCTTCCAATGACTATTCTTCAATATGTATCATAAAACAGTACACCAGTTGTGCAGTTTTAAAGAGATTCATTCCTAACTTCCAAATTTCCTTACACATCTGTGGACAAGCACCTTTAAAACCAAAATAAAAACAAATATATATGTGAATATCTACAAAAGAATTTGTTAAAACTAGACTGTTAGATATGAATTGAGAGGGCCATACAATATCTATAAGTGAGGGAATGTTCAATTAAAACTTACTTGTACTTTACTAGATCCCTAAAGAGTATGAAAGTGCAAATATCAATTAGTAAAACTAATTTGGGGCATATCATTTTGTAAACAGGCTTTTCAGAGTAATGGGACCATGTATATAAAGAATCAAATAATTGGAGTTACCTGTAGTAATGACAAAGACATCTGCCTTGAAACAAAACACTTAACCCATTACCAAACAATAAAGACTTTTGACCAGTTTGTTGCAGACAACTCTGGAAACCATTTGTTCACAAGCAATTTCTAATTTTCCCACAATATTTTCTGCCCTATCAGAAGATAGGTTTTTAATTTATCACATTTTGAAATGTTATCTGCAAACTCTTTCAATTTGGGACAGTTGAAAATTTGGCATTTGGTAAAAGGTTAAAGGTGATACGGGATTTGCATTCTGTCAAGTCGTATTTTGAGGGTTCAATGCAAGACTATAGTTAGTGCTTCACATACGTGCAGCACTTTCTATAGTACTGCACTGAACCCTTGACTTGTCAACAAACTATTTTTGTGTTATACATGTAGTATGTAGAACATTTATTAATGCACAATGTTTAGTAATACAAATGGATGGTGTTGCAAATATTCTTTCTTTAAAGGCCCATGAGAGGAGACTATTGCTATATCAAACTATATTATTTGATAAACTTTTGGTCAGATTCAAATTAAACAGGGTATCACAGCATTCATAAATTAATTGTTATGACTTTTATGAACATAATAAAAGAACTCAATATATTTTTCAGTAATTTATTAAATTGTACTCATAATATCCTTTCATGTGCCTTTAACTGAATAATTATCAGATTCTATTGCAAAGCATCTTATGTGATTAAAATGAAGTGTCAATAACTTTTCAATTAAATCATGGTTTTCCTTGAAGTCATCAGTATTAGACATGATTAGACTCTGAAATTAATTTCTACAAATGAAGTGCAGACTAGCTTTCGATAATCCAATATTTGCCATAAATAAGTCAATAAATAGACATACCCGTCCTGTATCGTGTAGCCTTCGCACCGTGACCTTGTCTAGATGCCAACCAGGGGTCAGACCTGCGTTGTCGTGACCAATGCGAATCTTTTCTATTGTTTCGCCAACATCCTCCAACTGTAATAAAGAAGAGTTACATCAAAGGTAACATACAAACCCTTTCTCAGTATTTTGGAAATGCAATGGTTTACTAAGTATGCAGGTGTCCAAACTCATTTTGTTTACCTTAACCAGTGATGTGCACATACGCACATGTATAATATTAATTTCAAGAGTGAAAAAAATTGATATTATGCATTGCCTTCCATCTCCAAATAAATACCAAATCTCACCATTTCCTCTTCTTCTCACTAAACTTGTTCATTACATACAAACATCAGTGGAAATAACTCAATCATCCTAAAGTAAATAGCTTTTTCATACAATGTTCTTTATAACTAGTGTCTGTGGCTCAATTTTAAAGATCAGCACTCAAAGCAAAAGCAGTTAAAACCATTGGAGCAAAGCCATTTTGAATGTGTTATTGGAAAAAAAAACATTGTCCACAATGGCTCCTTAGATTTTCTGTCAATTTAAGTTTAGTGACTCAAATAAATAAAACAAAAAACTTAAATGAACGAATAAGATCAGACTCTGAGGGAGTTGTCACAGCCAGTTTACCTCTAAGACGAATGTGTCCGTCTGGTTCCGCTTGAATTTGTCTTTCCTCTCTAGTTTGCTGATACAGAGATCTGTCTGCTGAGTACACGCCTCTTTCCCGTACAGCTGGATATAAACGTTTGCCGACGTTCCACCGGAGCTGACGTCAGACGTCGTGGTTACAATTTCATACGGTATACCTGAAAAATGTAGATCTAGAATAATATTCTGTAACACAGGCAGAGAAATCATGTGACCAATGTGTACGATCTTATGTCAGAACAAGATGGCTACACCACAGGTATTTTTACTTTTTTCACCTACTTATGCCAATAATTGTGTACCCTGCATGAGTTGACCATCAACTTTTTGGTTCTGGTGGTATATGAAAACCCATGCTTTAGACAGCATTACGTCTAACACTCAGTAGAGAAATCTCAGTCAAGTGAGATTTCTTGTTTGGACATAATATCTTAAATATTTGTCATGTGATTGAAAGTTGAGCAACTACTTCATCAGACATGTAACAGTGTTAAAAGACTTAGAAGAACCATCATTTCAATTTTGTTCTATTTTGTTTGTATTGAACTAAACGCCTTGTCAAAAAAGAATTCAGTTATGTTACAGGTGTCCTGTATTCATGATTCAAGTTCTGGGCTAGGGCCCATCATTCAAACCATCAACTGGATTGTTCATTTTTCATTCATTTATCAATTATTGGAATTACTGTCTTCTAACCATTTATTTCATATGGTATTTTGTGCTTACCCAAAAGCAGCACCGGACCTGGATTCTTAAGTATAGAAACCCCATATTGACAAGGGTTTAACCAAATAGATTTGTGCAATTTTTTTGCCCCTAATCTTTATGTACACAGTTTGGTAATTTTGGTGAATTTGCTCAACAACAAATAAAGATTCCAATGTTAGAGTAGGAGAAAATGTTCATAATGAAAAACTAAATTTCAGTGATGTCACTTTTTTACCTCCATATACCATAAAGAAAACGTCATTTTGGACAAATCTATTTGGTTAAACCCTTGTCAATATGGGGTTTAATACTGTGCCAACAATTTTACAGTTATATTATGGCTTACCAAGATTAATCAATACTATGTGAGGGCTCTGAAATGTCTTGCCAAAGATCACTCCCACAAAACTAGAGGAAGCAGTTAAGCTCAAACCTGGGACCCTTGAGGTCCAAGACCATAACCACCGGGCCATGCAGGACTCCAGTAAATTCCTAAACCCATTACTAAACAATAACGACATTTGACCAGTTTGTTGCAGACAACTCTGGAAAACATTGTGGGAAAAGGAGAAATTGCTCTTTACAAGCAATTTCTCCTTTTCCCACAATGTTATCAACTCTATCAGAAGATAACTTTCAAATTTCATCACATCATTTTGAAATGACATTTGCAAACTCTTTCAAAATGGGACAGTCGAAAGTTTGGTGTTTAGTAAAGGGCTAGTTGTCATCTTGAGGGTTAAGTTAAATACAGGTACAATAACAGGTCTTTCACAAAATTGAAGGACTTACTTAAGTCTTGACTATAACCACAATCTTCAATCCCAAAATAATGCAATGGAATGACACATTAATTACATTTTTTCAAAAATTAATTACACACATTTGTCATACACCTCCGTCGCCAGTTCCTGCGGAAATAGCTCCACTTCAAGCAGATTATCTCCCTTGTTCTTGGCAAGCCATCGATTGGCGGGGAAGGTCCAATTTCTGCCCAGTGAGGGACACTCAACTACCACACTGTCCAGGAACCAGGCAGCTCCGCCCCCTTTGTTATCATGGCCAATTCTGTAAAATAGATCAAGTTGATGAAGTGTCAAGATTTGGAATACATGTATATGTTTGATACTCATTTAAATTCTTATATGGCAAATAAATGATAAGGAGTTGTTGTAACTAAAGATGAAAGTGTGTTTTACGATTAATTTGTCTTTGATAGCCACTGTTAGCCAATGTTACTAATCATGAAAGTGTGCTTCACAAATGATTTTTCCTTTGACAGCAACTGGCATTACATGTGTATCTTTATCTTTAAGGCCTCATGGAAGATAAGCAGCCATTTTACAGTAAAAGCTGCATGAGTTTTACTCTCTTTAAGTAAAGTATATCATTACAATTGCAATACAGATTTATAAAAAATTATATCAATATAACCCATAGCCTTAAGGATTTATTACATCAAGCATGAATCAAAGCGCTGATAGCGCTGAAGGACTAGGGTGCGTTTAAAGCAAGATGATTGAGGATACATTTAAAAATTTCTTTGGGCAACATCTTAAGAAATACAGCTGCTCCTTTTACCACCATTTCTATAATTACCATTTCTGTGAACAGAGACTGAACGATAGTCTATTTTTCGAACATCTGGACATTTTATGATTTTCCATGTGGCAACAGTTATAATAATATAGAGCAAAACAAAGCGAGTAAATTCAGACTACATTCCTAGTTCCAAGAAGGTATCAGTCCCCACAGTGAAGGCGGATGTTTAATGAGTAATTGGGGTCAGACCGCTGTTTGTGTATCGATAAAGTACCGTCCCTCAAAAAGTGGTATGTAAATTCAATGGACTAAGGTGCTGATGCACCCTTAGTCCAAAAATGAGTGTGAAATATTTGGCTTAACTTTCGTTTATACTTACTTGATTTTTTTCAGGGGCCCTATATTTACCGCCTCGACTGTGAACTCGTCGGTATTTCCTGATTCAAACTTGTTGGAATGTGTCCTGGAAGACTTGAGCATCACTAGACCTGCATACAGAAATAAAAAGTACAAGAAATCTAATTTCTTGAATCTTTATTGCTCAATCATAACACTGAATGTACAATCTGCAGAAAGGATAGCCTTAAAAGACTTCATCACAAAAATCATAAGTTATGACTGCTCAAGGATGGCAAATGAATATACAAGCAGAAATGTCCAGAGCAGAAAGCACTAAAGAAGTACACAACCTAACTACATTTATTTTTCTTCAACTGGGTTTTACATCGCATCACCAAATCTTCAGTTACATTTCATATTGCATTGCCTGGTTTATCATAGATGGAGGAAGACCCCCTTCCTTAACTGATCAACCTGAGAAGAACTATCAGCATTACATATCTAAGCCAAGAGACTTCCTATCAAATACCAGACAGAAAGAAGGACCATCTTTCAATTAAACTAAACTCTAACCACTTGTGCACCGCAGACTTTAGTTCTTTTTATAAAATTGGGTTGAACCAATTAAAACAAAAAGAAAAAAATTCCTTAATTGATGCATTGATTTTTTATGCCACTTTGCTTTGAGAGGTCCACTTATTCATTCAATACCAGGCACCCTTTAGGCATTTTATTTCTTGACAGAATAAGAGACAAGTATTCTTTCATGGTGAAATGACAATTCATCTTACCATCAGAAATTAAAAGAAACTTATGCATCACTTAAAGAGAAAAGATAAGTTTTTTCAAATGAAACAAAAAATAACAGCAGAAAGAATAGAAGTATAATTGCTGGAAAGAGGAATGATTTCTCCTTTCCCAACAAACATTCCTCATTGTAAGAGGTACTAAAAGATTGAATTGCAGACATGAGCAATGTCTCCTTTTCTAACAATAATTCAAAATATTGTAAGCAATCAATATGTATAATCCGGGGAACTGTACTGTGACGTGTTATATAAATATTAACAGTTTCAAACCTGTGTCATCTTCCTCTCCAAACAGTACACAGTACACATTGGCGTCTGTTCCAGCACCCCATACAGTACCCGTTGTGACCTTCACATTGTAGGTCGTCATGGCAGCTGGAAAAAGTCAAAGGTCAAGCATTAGGTCATTTTCAAAACATGATGATTCTGGGCATATTCATGATTTGGGATATTTTGAGACTGGTTAAAATTGAAAGACAACAGCTAAAAGGTATGGGACAAACACCTTTTTTTATCTTGTGAAAATAACATGTGAAATTCCTTATTTCTCCTTACCTTTGGTCTCCAAGGCAATTAATTAAACTCACCTTTGGCCTTTAAGATGATTCCATTACAAACAAAACTGAGACCATGAGAATTCAATGTTCTATTTTCCTATAAGGATTCAACTCTTCCTTTGGTCTTTAAGATGATTCTTTTGTAAAGGGAAGGAGAGAATTTCACCTTCAGTGTCCATTTCATTAGAACAAAAATGACACCATGAGAAGTCAACGTTCTATTCTTTATCAAAATTCAACAGTACCTTTGGTTTCCAAAGCGATTTCATTACGAATAGCCTGGGAATCTTGTCGCTGGAGTTTCCCCTTCAGACTAGGATCCACAGGCACAAGTTCACGACTAATCTGGCCGTCATCCTCTTTCACAGACAACCATCTCTGGCAGGGGAAAAAGTACCTGTAAAAATAACAGGAAGCCCATGGGTTTGTGTCATTAATCTTAACCCTTATAGTGCTGGAACTGAATTCATGCTTATGCAAACAGGTTATATATCCAAAGAACTTTATTTCATACTGTAGGCCTTGGGCCCAAAATCCACAATTTATATTCAATATATAAATATATATGTTAGTGATGACATTATGATTTTCAGAAGCTTCTTGACATGACTCCAATAAGTAATCTGATTGTTATGTTAAATAGATAAGTTTTGAAATACATCCTTAAATGAATCATGTTAATTAGTATGTTAACTTGAACTTTAAGAATCTACTAGGCCTAAGACAAACAAGATGATAGCGTTTTTCTCTCTATCAAATCAATAACATACACAATGCTTGAATACTTACGTTTTCTTGTTCTTCGGGTCGGTGACTTCGATCCTATCCAAGAACCATGCTGCCCCGCCCCCTTTGTTGTCATGACGAATCTTCAGTTTGTTGAGGTTCCCAAGCTCGATGGCTTTCACTGAAAACACATCCTCCTGCAAAAAAGAACACAAAACGAGGATTAAGTGTTAGTCAAGTTTAAATTATTCTTTTTACATCTATTGTGACAGAAGCTTGGAGCTTATTGAATTTATTATCAATTTCTGCTTCCTGGATACTTAAGCAGTACTTGCACCAATTTGGGGTGAAGTCCTAGCAATTTTCACTTGGCCTAATGGGTATCAAACCTAGGGCCCACCTTTGCTAGACTTTAGTAAGTCTAGGGTTCAATGCAATACAATAGTAAGTGCTTCATGTTTATGAAGCACTAAATATAGTCTTGCATTGAACCCTCAAAATGCTGTTGTTGTTTTTTTGTTTTTATTATAGTTTTAGGGTTCAGTGCCAGACTGTTTCACTTAAAAGTCTTGCAGTGTGAGCCCTCAAGATGCAATTTCGAATCCTTACTTTATGTATGTATACCAAAGGTTCTATAAGAGCATAAATAAGTGCAAGGTAATCACAAACATGAAAGATTTAACTGTAGCTATTCTCTATCAAAACAGAATTTTTAACAGAATTTTTCCAATTTATATGAAGCAAATAATATGTTAGGCAAACCACTTTGAAAGAAAGAATTACACCTATAAGTACGCCATCTGCAGAAAAAAAAATCAAATTTGAAAGTAAAGCGAATATAATGAATTGAAGACACAAACATTTCATCTGGAAATGAAAAAAAATCTCATTATGTTAATTAAGAATAATAATTACACTTAAAAAAGCTGAAATCTTAATTGTCATTTTCAATGAACATCTTTGTGAAAAAAAGACACACATACTTCATCATTCTGGACATGATAAAATGTCTGATTATGTTCAATAAAACTAATAATTACACTTAAAAAAGCTGAAAGTTTAATTGTCATTTGAAATTAACATTTTGGTGAAATAAAAAACCCATGCTGTAAGCTGTTTACCATCTATATTAAGCAACATGTTAGATATATGTGATATATGTACATTCCATGCTTCTCAGGCACTCTATGATCACAATTTCCCAAGACGAAAATTGCAAGTTTGGCTGTGATGTCGCTGTGTGTCCAATTAAATTACAGCATATCATAGATCAAAACCAGTTCTTGCCTTAACCTTAAAAAGGAACATTTTTTTCCAGAAACATTTGGTTTTCAAACACATAACTAAATCATGCATTTATATCCATGCATAAACTTACATAGCTAAACTATTACCCATGTACAAATAATTTTGAACACCTTTACAGTAAATGACACTAAAAACCTTTGTAACAAATAGGCGAATTTGCTTATTACTTTGTTGCAATGATTTCAATGCTGATTGATAATTTTTGATACTTTTCCTGCTTTAATTGGGGCATTTCTTTTTAACTTTGCAGCAAACTTAACAAAATAATAAAACACTTATGTCAATAGAGTAAAAAATTCAGTTTGATCAAAACTCTAAGTCACAAATTGCCGGATTTGAACAACAAAAAACTATGAAGAAATCTAATGATTTGTTTATTAAGCATTCACATAATTCCCCGTATGGATCATTTTCTATAGATAAAATGACAACACAAACCTATATTTGTTTGTTTGTTTGTTTATATAGAACTTAACGGACAGTCAAAAGTTTTTCAGTTATGTAGCTGCTTTCCTTGACTCACAAGAAATAGGTTAGGACACTGAAAGCTATTGCCAAAGTGTTGACACTCCCACAAAACCAAACATACCAGTTTGGCTTGAACTGGGGACCCCCAGGTTCTACAACCACTTGGCCAGGCAGCACACTACAGTATACAGACCTATATATTCCTTCTGATAACCAATTGGTAAAGATAAAGCACATTTATCTTGCTTGTATAGAACAATGTTTAACCCTTAGAATGCTGGGTAATTTTTTAAAATATATTTTTGTGACGTTTGCTTTCCAAAGCCTTAAATATCTGCTTAATTTTGATTGGGAAAAATACTCAGAGTAGCAAACAGGTTATATCACATGCCAGCCACCAAATGAATTGACAGCTGGCTTTGATCTAACCTGTTTGCATATTAAGCATGAAGTCGGTTCCAGCACTATAAGGGTTAAACAGTTTATTTCAATAACAATGATCTATCATTTTCAATCCTGCAAACCAATCAAGATAGGTTAAGAGTGTCATGGAATCAGACTGTAAAATGGGTTGAGCTATCCAAGGACTATTTATTTAAACCGAATGTTCTATCAAAGCACAGAAAGGTTTGATAGCTTGAATCTACTTTTTGAAATGATATCACAGATTTTCCACATCTCCAATATTTTTAAAATTGAAAAAGGTAATATGTTTAGTATCAGTCATTGTTTAAATCACATTGTATGCACTTGTTATTCACAGAACAATGCCTGTAAGAAAGTCCCTCTATGTTTTCATTGTAACAATAGTAACAATCAGTGATGATACATCAAAGACAATTTCTTTTTATACTTTGAAACTTTCAGTCACTTTCTATTTTTCAATAAGGTCGGTGGCAGTCACTTAATTATACCGCATTTGAGAAATATGGTTAACGATATTTAGAAAAAAATGAAACTTTCATAGGCTGTATTCATAAAACAATCATTTAACAAATCAAGATATGTATGAAGGTGACAAAAGTGAATATCTATTCATTCCTGTGAATTATAGCATAGATAAGGCATGCTAAATACAGCCAAAGTATGAGAATTCTAAATGGTAAAAAAAAGATACATGTTAAAACATGCAAATAAACCATAATTATGGGGAGTGTAATCTGTTATAAATTTGGGACTGAAAAAATTCATGGGTTATACCATTTTTCATGGGACATGTCTATTAGTTTATTTAAAGTATGCTCTTATAATTTAGTGGTATCTTTTTTTAGACAAACTTGTTGAATTCACCTTAACTCTTTCCCAAACAATAATGACATTTGACGACTTTGCTGCAGACGACTCTGGAAAACATTGAGGGAAAAGGAGAAATTGCTCGTAACGAGCAATTTTTCCTTTTCCCAAAATGTTTTCTGCCCCTTCAGATGATTATTTTCAAATTTCATCACATTTTGAAATGTCTTCTGCAAATTCTTTCAATTTGGAATAGTCGAAAATTTGTTGTTTGGGAAAGGGTTAAGAATCATCAGACCAATGAGATTCCCCACTCTTTATATGTTGCATTAGAATTCAGTTGTATAACGACACATATATTAAGTCTTTAAAATCAGTTGATCTTTCTTTTTTCGGAATGACTTAAGGGTTTTGTTTTTTTTTTCATCTAAACCTGAATTTTATAAGTCTGCTGAAGAATGAAAGAGACAATGTCTTCATGATTATTTAAGAGAATTGGAAGCAGAAGAAAGGTTAAAAAAAAAAGATGTATGGTGTTAAACAACTTTTCAGTTATGTAACAGCTTTCCTGGATCAACCAGTTCAAGGCTAGGGCTTTAAAGTGACTTACCAAAGGTCACTCCCACAAAACCAGAGGTTGCAGTGGGGCTCCAACCAGGGACTTTCGAGTTCTAAGTCCGCAATATTAACCACTGGGCCAGACAGGACCCAGAAGGGTTAAAAATGAATTTGGTTAATTCAGTTTAGAAACTGAATTGACAAAAAGCTTGTGTCTGACATGAATATAAAATTCTTGTTCAAAGAGGAGAAAAAAAAGGACAAAACTATCAAAATCTCGAAAGACCACTTGAGTGGGAACGGTTACATGAAACAAAATTGGTAAATTGATATACATAGTGTGGGGGGAAATGGGTAACAAAAATACCGATGGTTCAGCATGACTCCTGCATGCACTAATGGGACACCAAACCAGGGCCATCCCTACACACATTCCTCGGACCAGACGCCACAAACACTGTATATATGCACAACAACATTTTTATGATGAGGTTTCCTCAATTTCTGATACAACACAATGCCCAAAATCACACCTGACACTCTGATGAGCTAAACAAATATTGAGGGTTCAATGCAAGACTTTAGTAAGTGCTTCATCTTTATGAAGCACTTACTATAGTATTGCATTAAACCCTCCATATAAGACTTAAAAAAAAACTATTTTTGTTGCTGCCATTTCATGAAAGCTGTTCTACAGGCTATTATATTTAGCTGATTCGAGAGATCTAAAGCATTGCATTCAATGTCCCAGCTTGTTTTCAATTAAGCATGCCCAAGAGACAAGCCAAACTTAATTCTTTTATAACAGCAGGACAACAGTTCGAGAGTTTAATGCATGACTATAGTAAGTGATTAATTTTTCTGGACCTCTTCCCAATTCAAGTATAGTAAGGCCTGATGCATACTTTTTAAAGTTTACAGAAAGACTTGTACTGAATTTTTTTATTTAGCTTACATGCATTTACACAATTTATTACCAAAAGAAATCTCCCCTTCTGGTTGCTCCTAAAGGGAAAACCCATTATCGCTAGGGCAATGAGGCAAACCGATCACCATGGAAATGATTTTCATGCATATGCTTATGTTGCAATACCAATCCCAAAGCTATTCTGATGAATCTTGCATAATGATTAAAGACTAGAAAATCATTTACCGAGGGAATCTAAATATTTCTGGACCTTCTCTCGCCATCCAACCTTCCGTAAGCATCATATTACAACTTTGAAGTGAGTTACTCTTTTTACAACATTAAACAATGTACAATTGATAATTATCATGTTCTATTTCAAGGGATCAATGCAAGACTATAGTAAGTGCTTCATAAACATGAAGACCTTACTATAGTCTTGCATTGAACCCTCGATTTGTTTTTCTTATTTTCTTTTTTACAAAATCTAAGTCTAATCTAAATGTCAAAAGCAATCTCAAAGTAATTTCAAGAATCTTCTGGACAGAAAATGTATATTTAACCAGGCCAAGTCTTTATATTAAGAGGACTTATAGCTCACAGGTTGGGATTTTCTAACATCTTAAAATAAATTATCTCCTATCAATAAAGTGACATAAGACTAGATTATTAACAGCTTTCCAACCCCGTTCATAGCCATACAGAAAATCTATGGAACATTTATATTGCAGATATTAAATTCGTTTAAACATTTTTCTTTTTTAATAAACAATTATCTAAATGTAGAACAAGTGGTGGTATTTTCAAATATCATTTTCACAAGGGTCTTCCAAAACATAAAAAACACTCTTATTTTCCCAGAGCCGAAATCTCTGTGTTAGTCCCTTTAAAATGAGAAATAGCGTATACCAAGAAGTTCCTCCTTTTGTCACTGAGTTCCTCTCCATAAAGCTTCCGCAAAAGCAATAAAACAAGTTTAAAAGGAATGAATTGAGTATTGGGGCATTGTTCTACTTGTGTTCACACTTTGAACATTTCACATTTTTTCATTATTTTCCTATTTTTTTCCTCACCTAATTTATCATTAGGGATATTTACAATGTTAACTTGTAATCAATTGTTAAATTCAATCTTTCTTATTAGATGTTTCCTATCAGTACTGATAAGTTGTTCTTTAAAATTTCCCTTTTTTAGACTTCTGTGACTTAATGAGTTGGAAAGCAGCAAAAATATACAATGCCAAGTATTACAGATGAATTAATCAAATGGTGTCTAATTTTGCATAAGCATCTTACATTTAAGTTGCTTATAAACTTGGCTTTATTTTATCCAACTTTGAATGTAATATATTAAGCGTAAACCCATGGGGATGTCTTCCTAATAAATGGTAAATATATATATTAGCCTTATATAAGTCACTAATTCACTTGTTCAATGAATCTGCGCTCTGATTAGTCAATAACTATGTGACTGAGTCAATTATCGTCTAATCAGAAGCCAGATTGATTGAATCCTATTCCAATTGAGGTTGCTTAAACTTATAGAACTTAACAAAGCCATACGAATAAAGGATATCTTCTTAAGTTATCACAATGCAAAGTAACAATTAAAAACAACATATACAGGACAGGAATATCGGGGAAAAAGACGACTGTAGGAATACTTTCAGATCTTGTGCATTTAACTCGATGTATTTGTTCCCTCTTATATAGATTTGGTGACTGATCCAAATTTGAAACCATATCAATAACAGTGATGAGTATAAACAAAGTGTGTTCAAGGCCAAACTGATCTTCTCAAACCCTCATTCAAACTGCCCTAGCATCTTTCCTTTGTTTCGATAAAGAGCATTAAAATTTTCTTTTTCCAAAAGGCAAACTACCATAACACCAAGGGTTGCAATACTATAACAAGTTCATCACAAATGTCAAGCACTTACTATCATAATGCGCTGATCCTTCGAGAAGTTAATACAATTTGCATGAAGCTTAACGCTGTATCAACAATTTTACAGTAATGTAGCCACTTTCCTGGCTCCACCAGTACTAGACTAGGACTCTGAAGTGACTTGCCAAAGGTCACTCCCACAAAAACAGAGATATAAGCGGCTCGAACCTGGGACCCCCGAGTTGTAAGTCCGCAAACTTAACCACTAGGCGAGGCAGGACCTTATGTTAATGGGAGGTATATGGTCAATGTTGGTGATTTTGAAAATGGACCAAATAGCCAATAGATGCGAGGGGAAGAGGGGCTGTAGATATCAATCTGGTTTGTGACACCATGAAGTTTCAATAACCTAGGTTTATCATAAAAGCAGGGAAAAGTTGATGAGCAGCGTTTTCCTTGACCCCTAAATTATATAGTAAATGACCCCAAATTCCTGGACATGACCCTGAAAGAGCATTATTTGTCATTCACAATTCAATTTAAAAGGATCAATGTCCCCATAAATAACTTAAATCAAAGGTCAAGGAAAATTACTAAATGGGCATCAACAACATAAAATTTCGGGTGTTAGTACTGGCATTTTGGGGTCTACACAAGTAACTGTACGACAATACTTTTATAGGACTTCTTAAAGTATCAAATACAACACAATAAGGGAAAGCAGGAAACATGAGCTGTACATACTATTGGGTAAGCAAGTAAACAAATATTTCTGTTCATAAAACATTAAAACATTCTATAAAAAATAAATAAGCTGTTTCCACAATGTCTAAAGTAAAGCTTCTAACAATCATAAACTAAGATGTAAAATAAGCTGAGACTTGTCAAATATTCTAAGCTCATGTCAGCATCGAAATCTGCATAACAAGCCTTTATTTAAGCCATTTGCTTGGACTTTATGACTGGTCTAACTCAAAAGCACCAGCAGATGATACTTATCCTCTCCTTTTTCTATGAATAATATCCCTTCATTACAGTCACTAACTATTGAGACAAAAGGAGAAATTATTTGCTTGGAGTAATTTATCATTTTGTTAAAATAGTTTTCTGGAGTTTCTAAAATCTTTTGATGTAAATGCAATCAAGCTTATCAAAATGATGAAAGGGGATAAATGTTACGTTCACTGTATATGACATGACAGCTATGAAACATACATGGTACATACACTATATGAAGGGTTCAATGCACGACTATAGCAAGTGCTTCACATACGTGCAGCACATGCTGTAGTCTTGCATTGAACTCTGGAAATGACCGATGCGTATTTCAACCTAACAAATTCGCTCATATAGCATATTAAGCTTAAATTGAAAGAAAGATTCAGGGGAGGACAATCAAAATGTCTTAAAACAACATTGTGACAATTGAACAAACTACTCTTCTTCTTCAATTTTTGTATGGTATTTAATGCCATTTCAACCATTTTGAGTTATGGAACAACTTTCCTGGATCAACAATACTAGGCCAGGGCTCTGAACTGTCTTGCAAATGACACTCCCACGAAACCAAATGTGTAGGTGGGGCTCAAACCCAGAGCCCCTGAATTTTAAGTTCACAACTGGGCCATGTCGGACCATTACGAATGTATTTCACTTAGTGGATTGAGTCAACACAAGGTAAGCTTAATCCATTACCAAACACCAAATTTTCGACTGTCCCAAATTGAAACAGTTTGCAGACAACATTTCAAAATGTGATGAAAATGAAAAATAATCTTCCTATAGGGAAGAAAACATTGTGGGAAAAGGAGAAATTGCTTGTTACAAGCAATTTCTCCTTTTCCCACAATGCTTTCCAGAGTGGTCTGCACAACCTGGTCAAATGCGGTTATTGTTTGGTAATGGATTCATTGATATAGAGACACCATTGGTGTTACTGTTTGCAAGTTGAGTAAAGCATAGGGACATGTTAGACAGATTTGCAAGCAGGGAGGTCAACAAACATAATAATAGGGATTAGTACAAACATTGACACAAGAAATTCTGCTGCAAATTGGTAATAAATTGGTAATAATCTAATATTCTAGGGCATAGAACATTTACTATAGAGACCCCTGCAAAGACTAAAACATTTATTTTTTAACATTATTACGACTTTCTTTCAGCAATTCTCTAAAATCAGTTCTAGTAATCAAACAATTTGGACTAAGTACAGGATTAAAAAGCTTAATCTGTTTATTTGATGTTTTTTGTCATTGACACAAATTCTTTGTTATACTTCGACATTCCCTTGATCAAAATTGGCACAACTCTATTTTGACCTTGAACTTGGTTTCGAGCCATATTGCTGTCCGCATTACCCATAATGCTTTGGTGGAGGAAAGCCATTTCTCGCATAACCTTTTGGTTTTTGGACCCTGAATACCAAAATACAATGGAATTCAACAATATTACTGTCAGTTTATAAATCAGGATAAAAATTGAATCGGCCACAGAACATAAGGCAAGATATGGCTGGAAACATGATGTTCTTGGAAAACTTTTTTTTTTTTCTTATGTTTTTGATCTTATAAACGATTCAATATCCTTTTGTTTGAGAACACAAATTTAGAAATTGCAGAACAATGTTACTTTTCATGCAGCATGCTAACCCTTACCCAATTTGCTGAAGACCACAATTCTTAGCAACACCAATCTTTTAATAGTTGACAACGTTTCAAAAATAGGAAGGTACAGTACTAGTCGCTGAATCCATGTCACTAGACCAACACTAGTCCACAAAAGTGTTATCCTTATAACTTACACCATTTTTGGCCTTTTACCTTAGAAAATATTTGAGTTAATAGTTTTTATCTCTGGCCTGAGAACAAAACGGATTCAAACATTCCACTTATGGTTAGTGTGCCAAAACTAAACATAAAAGTCAAGAAGAATCAACTTTTTTAGTGGATTTTCAACATAAGCCATTTTTCAGTTGTTAACATTTTCAAGCAAAGATCATATGTTACTACTTCATATAACTGCACGTAGAGGAAACAAAAGGGACACAACTCTTAAAATGAGAGTTACAGACAAAGTAACTGTGGTACAGGAGTGAACTCCCTTTGAAGCTTCTACTCAAAGCCTCATCTTTGACTATGCAAAATCCAGATTTGTAAGACTTTGTTGCAAATGGACCAAAACTTGTACATTTTAACACTTGTTTCAGTTTGCAAGATTTATTAGCTATATGTTCATTATTGTCTAATAGTACAGTAAAATTATGTTATTTCTTCTTCCAATTAATGTACATCACTAACTTTTGAGCATTATAGTACATGTTCCCTGGATGAACTACCAGTACTATGCTAGGAAATGAACCTTGCTCCAAGACACTCCACACTGAAATGAATGGTCGCCTTCAGGGAACGAACCCAGATTGACTGGTCTCTCGTCAACAAAGCTAAGAACTACACCACCATAGAACAAGGTTACAAGGTATCAACGAGGACCTTCATAATTCTTACGCTGATCATATTTGGATTAAGTTAAATCATTATCAAAAGTGGTCTTCAGGTCCAGCCTCTAGCAACATAGTTAACCCATTACCAAACAATAACGACATTTGACCAGTTCTTTACAGGCGACTCTGGAAGACATTGAGGAAAAAGGAGAAATTGCTCAAAGCAAGCAATTTCTCCTTTTCCCACAATGTTTTCTGCCCTATCAGAAGATAATTTTACAATTTCATCACATTTTGAAATGCTGTCTGCAAACTCTTTCAATTTGGGACATTCGTAAATATGGAGTTTGGTAAAGGGTACAATGTTGCATCCATTTGGGTAAGAGTTATGAAAATGTTTTGTGCCCTAATAACAAGATATCTATTACAAACCTGATCTCTCTCAAATACATTTGTATTTGATTCCTGGTTACCAAGAAAGGAAAACAAGTAAAGCATTAATTCTGACAACACATACAATGTACATTACAGACAACCCCCTAACCTATCCAAACTTGTGGCATCGATGACAGGTTTTAAAGGTGCTTGTTCACAGAAGAGAAAATTTCAAAGACAAAATAAAATGTTGTTGAAACAATACAGATTTTGTATTGTTGTTTGATAAGCTATGAATAGTAACTTTTCATTCTGTTAAAGTTGGAAGTACAAAAACAACCAAGCTTTAACCCTTATAGTGCTGGAAAGCGACTACATGCTTAAGCAAACAGGTTAGATCCAGGCCAGAAATTTATGCCTGTGATCTAACCGCTACCCTGAGTATCTTTCCTCCACAAAATTAAGCAGATATTTAAGGTTTTGGAAAGCAGACGACACAAAAATCTTTTTCAAGAAGATTACCAAGTATTCTAAGGGTTAAGGCACTTTTATTTCATTTTTCTCATTTGTGAACAAGCACCTGTAAATAAGTTTTCATAAAAATAAGGACCAAAATAATATAACGTTGACGTAAAAACATTCATGAGAAATGGAAAATCTGCCAGAGATAAGCGGATTCCCCATAATAACAATGATTTTAATGCAACAGAGATACATTTATATCTATCTGTTTATCACATATTCTTGCAAATATCACCTGTTTCAAGGAGCAAATGATGCTGAAAACAAAGGGTTCAGCACAACATTATAGTAAATGCTTCATGATTATGAAGCACTTACTATAGTCTTGAACTGAATCCTCGAAAATGTGTAGAAACCATTGTAACACAGAAGAAACAGGCAACCTTTACTTTTGCCTCAATGCTTACTTGGGTTCAATGTTGCAGGTAACCTGATGGTGAATTAAGGTATTCCACCCCTGATGGAGAACTTTTATTTGCATTGGTTAAATTACATTGAAATGTGATTATAAAAGTATTTATCATTTCAAAGGCATTCACCAAGCCTCTTTTCCGTCATTTTCTTTTTGAATTTATATTTACAAAATTAATATCAATAGTTTAGTTTGATTGTCAAATTCATAGTAATTACCTCCTCTTAATTATCAATTCTACATTGAAGTTAAAATAACATGAATGAAACATGGCACATAAAAAGTTCAATCCAAAAAGATTTCTAGGATATAAAACATGTTTTTAAAACGTCACTTCTTCTGTTAAATCTTTGACTTTGTTATTCTGACTTTTCAGATTTTTCTCCATCAGGGGTGGAATGCCTTTAGTATGTAATTAAAAATTGGTTAATACAGTTCTTATTGTAATCCATTATATCATATAAAAATCATCTTCTTGCTCAATTTAAAGAACACCTGTAGAGAGTAATAGTTAACAATCAATTAGGCAAATGACATATTCAATTCTAAAGAGTGGAAAACCTTGTACAATATACTTTCCATAGGCATACCCTCCTTTTGTAAGAATGATTAAATAATCTTTCAATCCAAAAGGCATTAACCCTTATAGTGGGCGAACCCACTTCATGCTTATGCAAACAGGAAAGATCCAGACCAGTCTGGCCTGGCCTGTGATCTAACCTGTGTGCTATTCTGAGTAACTTTCCTCAACAAAATCAAGCAGATATTTAAGGTTTTGGAGAGCAGACAAAAGAAAGATCTATTTTTAGAAAATTACCCAGCATTCTAAGGGTTAAAATATTGAATGACTTAACCAATTTCTTCATATATGTATACCCATTGTTAATGCATATCCAGGATTAAATGCAAGAATAAAGCAAATGCTCTATGTTTGTGAAGCACTGACTATAGTATTGCATCGAGACAATCTATTATACAACTTTGTCAAAAAGTAAAAATCACTCTTAACAAACAAGTTCTACTTTTGTCAACAACAATGATATATCAATATCACAAAGCAAACATTTTTCTAAGTGCTGTTTCTCTTACATTGGATATGTAACCAAGGTTTAGAATATGGGTCAAGAAAAATAAAAACATGTTTTAATCAAACATTAGTAATTGATTAAGTAATTACCTGTTTCCGCTCAAACTTGTTCATGTTGGTGGAGGAATCCTTGAGCTGCCGTTCACCGGTGTCCCCGTTCTCTCCATACATGTTCAGGAAAACATTGGCGTCTGTCCCCGCACCAAACACATCTCCAGTGAACACTTTCACTGTGTATTCAACTTCTGTGAACAATAACAACAACAATAAATTAGGGGCCAGTTAGGGAGAAGAACTCTGACAGAATCATACATAAGATCATGATAGATTGGCATAACTAATAAACACAAGGGTAATGTTTTAATAAACAGTTTATACTTAAGATATGCATTATTTCAAAATAACATTCCCTTTTATATTTATATTGGGTTAATCAATATTGCAAAGTGACATTGGAATGGTCTCGCAGAGACACTTTTAATGATGTGTCCCATGACAATATTGTGTTTCCTTTAAAGAAGATACTATCCATCATGATCAGATTTGGTTTGCGCAAATATTTTCCCTAAGTTGTTAAGTTAAACGGAACCCTGAAGAATAAAAACATAAACAGAACAGTTCTCAATCATCAGAAACTAAGATCAGTCATCAAATACAGCTTTCCTAGATTCTCCAGTATTAGGCTAGAGGTCTGAAGTGTCTTGCCAAATGAAACCAGATGTACCTGTTGGGGTCAAACCCAAGACCTCCAAGATTTTAGTTGAGGTGTGGGGAAGTAATACCATGGTAATAAGGGAACATGGACTCTCAAACCATCGGTGATTTGAGAGTCCATGTTCCCTGCTAAACATATAGGGATATCCGGTCATAAATTGTGGCCCAAGAAACCTTATAACATTTCACCAAAACTCATTACTTTCATTCATTTCAATCATTTTTCTATAGAAAAATGCATTGAATTTTAAGTTTTGGTCATAAAAGCCCATTGATTTTATTTAGAAAAAAATCAATGGATATTGTATAAAGACAATTTATAAAACATAAGTTTTCATAGTTTATTGTCTCATATTTATCAACAAATCTCAAGTATGTTATCATAATGGGCTATTACAAAACAGATTCGATACTAATACATATACAATAGTCTTTATCTAAGATTCTATATTTACCCTCGAGACCTCCTTTTAGAGGTCTACCCTTCTCGTCTGTTGGTATCAGTTCTCGCACGATCTGTTTGTCATCTTCGCTTCGAGCAAACCACCGATTTACCAAAAACCAATAATCTTCCGTTTCTGTCCCGTCATACTCATCGGATTCTTCTTGCACCTATAAAACAGGAAATCACCTTTCCAATGTACAGTCTTAATTGAGGCCAGGCTATGGAACGGAGAATATTGGCTGTCTAAGACAGGTTGGCTGCTTAACACAAATTGTTGTACACAATAAATCCAAAAATGGGACTTTCTGTAGTGGTTGTTTAAGACAGGTTTGCTGCTTCAAAGGATAGTTGCTTAACACAAGTTGGACTGTACTGAATTATTTTAACCCATTACCAAACAATAACCACATTTGACCAGTTTGTTGCAGACAACTCTGAAAAACTTTTCGAGCAATTTCTCTTTTTCCTCCAATGTGTTCTGCCCTATCAGAAGATTATTTTTCAATTTCATCGCATTTTGAAATGCCGTCTTCAAACTCTCTTTAAATTTGGGACAGTCCAAAATTTGGCGTATGGCAAAGTGTTAAAGGTGCATGTTCACAGATGCGAGGAAATTTTGAAGTCAAATACTTTTGTTCTTAACACTGTACAACAGCTGTACATTTGTATGATATGAACTGAAGGAAAAGCATTGGAATCTAAATTAGGTTCACTAAAGTTTTTAGAGTCTGAATACAGTGAATTAATAAACATTTACATTCAAAAGTGTTGCAATGGTTTTGAGATATACCACATGTAGACTGTACATAGTTAGATATATTGAAGCCTCCTGAATAAGCCAAACTACTTTTAATTGTATGTCATACAACAACACAAAAGCTGCATTGATTCTATAACATTTCAATTTGTTATCTTGTTTCTCCATCATAGTTTCATTTGGGCTACCAAAGAAGATTCTCTCTATAACACTTTATATGCTGTCAACTGTTTGGACCCGTCACAAAATTCAACATAAGGCATTGGTTTACACTAGAAAGAAGCTTACAGTTTTCAGGTTCTGCTTAGTTCTTGCTTTTCGATTTGTCTTCCGTCTTGACGCACTGCTCTCATCAGAATCATCCGTGTCGGAAGGGTTATACATATTCGGTGAATCAGTTCGACGTAAGCTTCCAGAGAGGGACACCGAGTCTGACCTACGATGTCTTGGGGACTCTGATCTTCTGTCACGGGAGGAAGATGGGCGTCGCCTCAGTTTCTTTGTACCTTTTCTTGGACGTCGTTGGATTTGCATCTGTTAAAATGTAATTTTGTTAAATTGTGTCTCTACCCTTAGATTGCTGGGTAATTTTCTAAAAATAGATTTGTCTGTCATCTGTTTTTCCTAAACCTTGAATATCTCTTAATTTCGTTGAGGGAAGATACTCAGAGTAGCAAAAAAGTTAGATCACAGGCAAGCCGCCAATTTACTTGGCGGCTGGCCTGGATCTTATCTGTTTGCATAAGCATGAAGTCTGTTCCAGCACTATATGGGTTAAGTATGAGAAAAGCAATTTAGAAACATTAGAACATACCAAGTCAGACATGTCTGCATGGCACTGTCTGCGCATATATTAATTTCTAGAAGTGCATTAATTTTGTTTATATTGGGTTCATGTCAACAATTCTTCAGTTATGTTACGACTTTCTGGAATTTTACAGTACAAGACCAAGACTCTGAAGTATTCTGGCAAAGGACACTCCCACAAAATGGAAGGTACTATTTGGGCTTGAAATCTGAATCCAAGATTATTAATACTGCCACCTTCACCACTGTGCTACGAAGAACCCTGAATGGATTCAGCAGCATTAACATTCATAATCAAATATTCCTTATATTTGGGTTTTCATGAGAGGCAATCTCCAAACTGATTTATGGAATGCCAATGATTCTACCTGGTTTGTTGAGTCTTTTCGAGCAATAGTATGCTTTTAATACATCACCATCGGACGGGCTATGGAACCACATAGACCAAAAGTGAAAGAAATGCTAGTCCACTGTGGCTTTTAGATAGCATAAGTAACATAATCCCTTATCAAAGAACTGGAGAGGGCAAATCTTCACAGAGCAAATAGTATAGACCTGTTAGAGATGGTTTACATCATGCAATGCTTATTATCATAGTTACCTTATCCAAATACCATCCGGACAGCATGCCTGTACCATCGTGGCCAATACGCACTTTCAAAATACGACCTATATCAGGCGCCTCGATCTGAAACGAGAAAAAGATGAATATATCCACTTAACCCTTTACCAAACAATAACAACATTTGACCCGATTTTTGCAGACCATGGAAATCACTTTGGGAAAAGGGAAATAGACAAACCATAAACTTATCTTGCATTCCCTGCTCAAAGTTGTCTAGATAACAGCTTAGTGCTATATAAACAATAGTCAAACCTTGAACTTATCTTGCTTTTCTTGCTCAAAGAAGTATAGAACACAGCTTAGTGCTATATATACAATTCACAAACCTTTACAATAGACAAACCTTAAATTTATCTTGCATTCCCTGCTCAAAGTTGTCTGTCTTATCGCGTAGGTTGTAGGTTTCAGTTTTACCCGCCTGTCCGTACATCTGTAGAAACACATTGGCATCTGTTCCTGCCCCCTTCTCTTGACCTGTCCATATGGTCACTTCATAGGGAATGGCTTTAATGAAAAAAACAAATGTCTTACTTTCTATGTTCATTTTTACCTTTTGTTTTACTTTTTACGCTTATCTATTTCACATCTTTTTTGAAGCAAGTACTTACTTTTTGGCTTATCTCTTTTACATCTTTTTTGAAGCAAGTTCTTACATCTTAAATAAAGGTGGAATACCCATAATACGCCATTTCAAAACTGGTTCTTTTGTTGGATTATTTCGAGTGTTCTTGATAAACTTTGGTTGAAACCAAAACTATTCTGTTTGATATGAATAGTTTTGCTGATACAAATGCTTAATGCAAATACTTTCCGCCTTGACCAATGTATACAAAAAACTACCAAAGTAAACCAAAAGAAGGAATAGGTTTCAAAATGGTGGATTGATTTGCGCATAAAAACACATTTACTACACTTGTTCATTTCTTTTGTACAAACCTTATCGCATCATTCCATACTCTTCATATATATACAATAGAATTTCATCAACTAACTTTTCTCCATGTTCTCCTTGTAAGAGGGGTCCATTTCCACCTCAAGCAACCCATCGGCCTCATCTTCGGCCAACCATCGATGACAAGCAAACACATACTGCTCCCCGCGGGTTGGTACCAATATCTTCACCTCGTCCAGGAACCAGCCAGCACCGGGTCCCGATCCATCATGGCCGACCTTGATGCGCTTGATCTGTAAAACATTTGGAGGTCCTTTACCTTTTTATTCCTTATGTAGAGTTTGTTTTGAGGTTTAACACAGTTAACAACAATCAAAGCTATATGTCGTTTGATATGTAGAATAGATGGTTTGTGTCATGAATCGGAAATGTTATTCGGCAAGGCGTAGAAATATTATCCATTGAACAGAAAGGGACAATAAAACACGATATAAAAGTGAAACAAAAGGGAAAATCAAAACTGACGGGTGCGCGGAATGATCATGTGATCTAGTGACAGATATCATAAATGTTATAGGGCACCCTGTTATCAGTCTGTTAATTGATAGGATGAACTCTATTTGCTTTTTCCTTCATGAATACTTGCTTATATGCTTAAACGGAAATAGAGCAGAACAGAGCTTTATCAAAACCCAAGTATAACCATGTACTATATGGGTGAAACAAAAACAGTTGACTAAGACTATTGGGATGTGGGGGGAGATAAAGAAAGATAGAGAGAGATAGGTTATGATATCTATGAGTCCTTTAAGCAATGAATTCCTATTACTTTTACAACGGTTTAATGAGTCGTCTGCTACAGGGGTATTAAGATGCACATAATTTAAGGGTGCAATGCAAGACTAAAGTAAGTGCTTAACATACATGAAGCACTTAGGCTTACTGTAGTCTTGCACTGAACACTCCAAATATATGAGGAACATATTAAAATAAATTTAGGGCGACACTGGTTTAGAGGTAGAGCATTGGCTCCTTAGTGAGGGTTCCGAGTTTGATCCCTGTTAGTAGAGGTGACAATTTCAGGGGTTACCACTCAAATCGGCACAAGTACTGGTTTAGTATCCAGGGAGCAATCATCCAGGGTGAGTTTGATAAGCATAAAGCTTACCACACAATCCACGTCAAAACAGGATAAGTTTAAAACATAAATACATTCCATAATGACAAGATAAAATATTGGAAAAAGGGGGAGTGTGTGTTCATATTTTCCATGACATGAACTGCACATACCTGACCAATATCCGCCGCTTCTATCTTAAAAATGTCTGTCTTCCCTCGTTCAAATTTGTTCTTGAAGCTTGCTGACTGGCGGAGAACCAACTTTCCTGTGTCGCCCTTCGCTCCAAAAATGATCAGATAGACATTGGCATCCGTTCCGGCACTAGATACATCTCCCGTTTTGACATGGACGTGATATGATGTTGCTATAAATAGATTTGGTTGTTTGTTAAGGCTTTTAAATTGCTTCAAGCATAACCGCAAATACAGGGCTGGCAGGTGCAAGAAAAACCATTGACATTCTACTAGTCAACTTGAGAGGATCTTTCATAAAGACCTTAACAGGACATGGACGTGGTACGATGTTGCTATAAAAAGATTTGGTTGTTAGTTAAGGCTTTTAAATTGCTTCAAGCATAACTGCCAATACAGAGCTGGCAGGCGCAGGTAGAACCATTGACATTCCACTACTCAGTAAAGAGACGACCTTTAATAAAGATCTTAATACCAGGATAGTATAAATCTAGAAAATATGGATAAAACAAATGAAGTCAGACATAATCTATTGAGTATTTTACAGGTTATATTGTCAGACACAATTTATACAGCATTTTACAGGAAACATATTCTCTATTTATTGTCAAAATACAAAAGGTATAAGTGAATATGTACATAATTTGGCTGATCTTTCTTCCTATGTGAAACATGAACACAATGACAAAGAATATGAATGTGAATGCAAGTTTCTTTACTTCCTAAACATTTTCTATAACATGCCTACAGCTGAGGGTTTACGAAACCATTGTGAAAAACTTAAGCTAAATAATTTCTCTGATAGTCGCATTATTTTTTATCAAAGATCAAGGAGGAAATGTTATATCTTTTACTCTATAAATGTCATCTGCTGTTGATTTCATTGCTTTCAATTTGGAAAGTACAAATATCAGTATGGGTAAAAAAACAATAAGATGTAGAACACCATCACTATGACGATCTATGTCTGTTGCTAATTTAAAACACAATAACGACTAATTAAGAACTACCCTCAAATGCAATACAAGCTGCTATTATTGCAGAAATTGAACCTTGCAAGCACCTCTCACATGCACACAACTCCACCCACCGGTACTTTATTCAGCATAAGAAACAAACCCTTAAGTTTTTGCTCATTTCCTGTACTTTTTTGTGTGACATTTTTCAATGTGTTTGCTGCATCTTAAAGAGGTCTAGGAGTAATTTCAAAAATGAAAAAAAAAACAAAGGATGACATTAAAAGTGTCTAAAATAAATTTCAAAGTAAATTGAAATAGAACTTCTATTGAGGGTTTATCACAAGGCTATAGCAAGCCCTTCACATTTGTGGGAAAAACCTTTTATATTAGGTAGAAACCGTTGAATGTGAGACAAAAGGAAAGAAGTCTCGTCATCATCAGTTTTCTCATTTTCTCATCATTGCATACTGGTCCATTCCACTTCAGGTGCTAGATGTGAATCAAGTATGTATAAATTAATGGGTGAAACTTCTAAGTGCAAGCCTGTTGGTTTTTTACCATGGTGGTTTAAAACTCAACTCCAAGGCAAAGCTGGCATCAATCATCTGAATGATTTTTATGCTCTGCATTAATCATGAGCTGATGTGGTAATACAGTTTTAATCTAACCGATAGTAAGAATAAGTAAACATCAAGGCAAACGGGTTACATGGTGCAAGCTCTGTCTCATAAAAGATATCAAAGTATTTCAATTACAAATCTTTTAAACCAAAATATTAAAAAAAAATCTCTGATACATACAATTTTGCATTTAACTTTTACTATATGAAACAAAAACAAGATATATGTTGATTTGTTTAAAGGAAGCAAACCTTTAGCAACTAAACTGATTTAAGAAGAGAAACTTATCCAAACATTTGAAATAAACAATCATTTTTTTCAATGAACAATTATGAACATTACCTCGTATATAACAGTCCAATGAGTCTATATTTCACCTTCGTCAAGAATCATTTTCTTTTTAACCCTTACAGTGCTGGAACCCACTTAATGCTTATGCAAACAGGTTAGATCCAGGCCAGCAGCCAAGTAAATTGGCGGCTGGCTTGTGATCATACATGTTTACTACTCTAAGGATATTTCCTCAACAAAATTAAACAGATATTTAAAGTTTTGGAAAGCAGACCACACAAAAATCTATTTTAAGAAAATTACCCAGCTTTGTAAGAGTTAACCATATGCAAAAGATGAGTTTTCTATTGATGACAAAACTTTCTTTTCATCATAATGATCTCTTAATTTGTTGATCAAACAAATTAGATAAATATGTTTTGTCCTTTTGATGTCCCTTTAATGTTTGTTGCATTGATTACAATCATAGAGTTTAGTTTAGTTTCAACTTTATTTAATCATACATCGATTGTGAAGCGAGTTCTTACAACTTAGATTAATCACTCTGGATTCTGCTTCCTGGACCATAACCAGTACTTGCGCCAAATGTGGATTAATGAAAGGTTGCAAGGTGGAACATCCTTCCCACAGGATTCGAACCCACAACTCTTGTGTCCAGAGGGCAGGCTCTACCTTGGGACCGCTCTTCTCTATTCTTAGAGTACCTGGCAAACAGGGAAAAGGTTTTCAGTGCTTAGAATTAGTTTGAGTCTCTCATCAAAACATTTCTTGAATTACTTTTACGATACAAAAATCCCTGTTTTATTCATCTCATTAAACCATCTAAATTTTGATAGATAATTAACCTACAAATCTTCTTGCCAAAAGGCACAGGTTATTTCAATTAATTTAACAATGCATGCAAGTGCATTTATATGCAGCAAAAACCTTGAAAAGATTTTATGAGATTTTGACAAGAAGTGCATGTTCCAGATCAACTGATCACACATAGTCCTGTATTGAATTTGTCAAGTTCAAAAGTAACACACTTTTGGGTTCAATGAATGTCTATGGTAGATGTTTCATGGACATGGAGCACTTATCATTATGTTAAATTAAACCAAAGCATTATAATAATTCCTCACAATCTAGTGACTTGCCACCATGAAGTACTTAACTTCGCGCCAGCAAATTATAAATATGTAAACTATTTAAAGCTTAAACAACAAATTCTTTAATTTCCGCTAATTTAATAACTGATAATCCAATTCAGTCCTTACTTTAGCTGCTGGCGATCAAAAGACTTTTGCACCAAATGTTACAAACAATAACACAGAACAGAATTTGGCGGGCACCACAATATTGAGTAAAAAAGGTAGAATAACGCATTGATTGCATGATAAAATATAATCATTTGATCACAGAGAAAAACACATTCGAAAGAAAGTTCTTAATGAAAACAAATTTTGTGAGGAAGTGACAATTAATTGCACATTACAATCAACATATTTAAACAGACAAGACTAAAACATACATATACAGATACAAAACTATTGGCAGAAAAACACAAAGCAGCATAGGTTTACATAAAAACAAAGACAAAAGACATGGAAATCTATAGAAAGATTCCAGACTTGATGCAATGGCCATGCTGTGTTCGTTAATATGAGGTTTTAGATCTGTCATCAAACTTTCTGCCATAAAGCAGCTTTCCTGAATTCACCGGTATTAGGCTTGAGCTAAGAAGTGCCATGCTCAAAGATATTTCCAAGAAACCAGAAACCCAGATTCCTAACACAAGCAAATTTGTTGCAAGATATTTCTTCTTTTGCCAACATGCTTTTTCAATCTATTCACATACCACAAAAGAAGAACTAAAAGGTTTTCACATATTGACAAAGCTTGTCTGAAGTTGTCTGCTTCAAGTAAAAAAAACCTGTCATCTGCAGGTGGTAGAGTTAATTAATACTTAGAGAACAATTGCTGAAGTCATGCATAAGCATAATAAAAACTCATTCTAGAATTGTTTACTATATTAACCATGCAGGATTCCGAAGGCCATGCTAGGTTGTACCATCTCACACCATTGTCAACTATGTTGAGAAAAACTGATGAGAAATTTGCAAAGCTTTAATAGCCTGCTAGATTCTGTTCATGTATATGTTTAATATGGATTTTACATCCAACATTATTTCAGTAATTTGCAATGCCTGACTCTTTATGATGGAGGAAGACCCCATATGCATCTGCCCATAAGAGCTGGTTAAGTAGGATGAAACCAATGGCATGCCATGACAGTCAGGAGACTACATCTCATAAAAATTCAAATGCAGCTACCAGGATTTGAACCCAAGCAGAGTAGGGCCACGTGATTTCAAGTTCTGTACTCGTACCACTAGGCTAATGAGGCCCTCCCCCTGCTAGAATCACGAATAGGAAAGTTTCAATTATGGTGGGAGATTTCTGTATGGGATTCCATTTCCTGTCAGCAATTCTTCACTTATACAACAGATTCCTGGTATTTCCCAATACTAGGCTAGGAAGTGTATGTCTCAACCCATTACCAAACAATAACGACATTTAACCACTTTGTTGCAGACCACTCTTGAAAACATTGTGGGAAAAGAAGAAATTGCCCCTAATGAGCAATTTTTTTTCTTTTCCCGCAATGTTGTCTGCCCTATCGAAAGATTATTTTCCAATGTCATCACATTTTAAAATTTCGCCTGCAAGTGCTCAGTTTGGGACAGTCGAAAATTTGGTGTTTGGTAAAGGGTTAAGTCTTTTGATTGCCTTGTATAAAAGTTGTTTAACAATGTTTTCAACATATTTTTAAGATATATCCCAGTGTTCTTTGGAACCAATTCAGTACAGCTTTACTGATCTAGAACTGACTTTTGAAAGGGAAATGAGAGCAATGTGAGATGGTACTGAGAACTGACTACCTTAACATCTCCTAAATTAAGAATTGAAAATCACTTACTGTTTTCTGTTATAATCAAGTGTTTACAAAGGTACCAAAGAAGAATATTGTTAAATTACATTTGATATAGTTTGTGCAATGCAATAGATATTATAATAAGGTATAGCTGTTTGCAACTGCAAACTTTTTCAATATGGGTTATAAAAAACGTCATTTTCATTAATTTTTGTACAATAATCAACTATCTTACTCCATATTTTCATTCCATCTTTTCAAATCAAAAAGTTCATATTGTTTAATAATTCACATATTAACCCTCAACAAAGAAAAAAAATAAGAACTACAATTGTCAGTAGAACGAAATCATCTTCATCTTTTGTTCATGAACACAAGCAAATTTATTTCAATTTCTCGCTTATCAACATTCAATTTAGAAAATATCTTGTGCAACATATTCTCTATAACAAAATAATAATATCAGGGGAGAAAACTTACTTGATAACATTTGAGCACCAGACACAGTTATCTCCCTTTCAATTAATCCATCATCCATGTCCTCTGCAAGCCACCTGGAAATGTAAATGATCTTGGTTTAAAAAAGCTTGCTTTCTGGTGTTTTTTCTATTTAGATGACTTGATGGACCTTTAACACACATACTTTAAGGTAGAATATCCATAATCACCCATTTTGAAATTCATTCTTTTCTTAAAGTACTTTGGTCATTCTCCTTGTACTTCCCGGTGTATATAAGTCCGAGCAGGAACTATTCAGTTTAATGGGAACAGTTCCAATCCGACCAATATATACCAAAAATTACAAAAATAATTCCATGAGAGAATGAGTTTCAAAATGGCAGATTATGGGAATTCAACCTTAATCAACATTTGCTGCCAATGGTGCTGATGAGGAATGATAGAAACATACACTCCAGTGGTCATTGTATTGCATGAATGATTATCTTGGATTACATCATTTTATCGGGACATAATCATAGATAGAAACAAAGATTAATTTCTTAAACCTCTATCAATACATTAACCCATTACCAAACAAAAACGACATTTGATCAATTTGTTGAACAGTTTGTTGCTTAACAAGAAATTACTCCTTTTCCCCGCAATATTTTCTGCCCTAAAGGAAGTTTATTTTTCAATTCATCACATTTTAAAATTTCGTCTGCCAAACGCTTTCAATTTTGAACAGATGAAAATTTGGTGTTTGGTAATAGATTAATACCCTAAAAAAGTTGTTTTTCTCTATATCAGTTTTACATTCATACATACAAGCATGCTCTTTTTCTTTTATCAATTTCCTCAAACTTATTTGCACAGGGAAAAGGAAGAAAATTTTTGCATACAAACACTTATTGAATTTGCAGCAGAAGGCTGTAAGATTGAGAAATTGGCAATCAAAAGCATGGTCTCATGCCTTAACCAATTTCTTCTCAATTCCAAGTTTATAGAATTCAATCTGCTGTCATCTATACTTTCGAAATTTCGCTCAATGTGGAAGTTTCAACCAATTTGTTGGAATTTGAGACTAATCTAAATTGTAACCCAACAGAAAATAAAAAAAAGTATGAAACAAAATATTTTGTATGATATTGGTCCCATAACAGTGTGACTAAAGAGAAATTGCTTGTCCGATTGCATTCAAAAGGCCATAATATAGTAACAGGAAACTTTTTATCTTTTGCAGCAAATTTAAAATGTTCATAAAGAATTGATAGGCTTAGAAGACTTTATGAGCTTTTAATAACCTAACACCAAGTCTAAGCTCTTAACCCTTAGAATGCTGGGTTATTTTCTAACAAAACATTTTTGTGTCGTCTTCTTTCCAAAACCTTAGATATCTGGTTAATTTTGATGAGGAAAGATACGCAAAGAAGCCAACAGGTTAGATCACAGGTCGGACACGAATTCACTTGGTGGCTGGCCTGGATCTAACCTGTTTTGATAAGCATGAAGTGTTCCAGCACTATAAGGGTTAAAATATTACTAGAACTCTGAAATTATGAAATCTGGAACTCATTAACCCAATTTAAGATCCAAATAGAAAGCATCAGTTGACTTTAAACATATAACCTTGAGAATCAAAGCGCTGGTAGCGCTGAAGGACTAATGTGCATTTAAAGCAAGATGACTGAGGATACATTTGAAAATTTCTTTGGGCAACATCTCGAGGAAAACATCTGCTCCTTTTACCACCATTACTATAATTATTATATCTGTGAACAGAGACTGAACGATAGTCTATTTTTGGAACATCTGGACATTTTACGATTTACCATGAGGCAACAGTTATAATAATATAGAGCAAAACAAAGCGAGTAAATCTGGACTACATTCCTAGTTCCAAGAAGGTATTAGTCCGCACAGTTAAGGCGGATGTTTAATGAGTAAATGGGGTCAGACCGCTGTTTGTGTATCGATAAAGTACCATCCCTAAATAAAATTTGTGGTTAAGAGCAATTTCTCCTTTCCCGCAATGTTTTCTGCCCTATCAGAAGATTGATTTACCATTTATCTCATTTCAAAATGTCGCATGCAATCCACTTCAATTTGAGACAGTTTAAAATTTGGCGTTTGGTAAAGGGTTAAACTAAAAACCGTGCAAATGGATGTGATCGTTTAAAGAAACGGCGTATAACGTCCAAAGTTCGAAAATCACTTCATCGAAAAAGATAAATATGTGAATGGAGCTATAATGAAAATTGTAGAAAATCAATAATTTTAACCAACCGATTGTTCTGTTCATTAGATCTACCTATCTACCATATAAAGTGGCTGAGTCCATTATTGAGCGGAATATAGATGATAGGTGGTACTTTTCAGGGTTTGTAGGTACCTATTTTTAAACCAAGCCATTCTGATGTGTTTATGTTTACTTGACGTTATAGCCGTGATAAACTGTATCTGTAGTTGTTGGTTTAACCGTCTAACAGCTCAATATGCTACGTACATCTTGGAGATTGTAAAGCGAGTGAATCCGGACTACATTCTTGGTTCAAAGAAGGTATTAGTCTGCACAGTGAAGGCGGATGGATAATGAGTAATTCGTGTCAGACCGCAGTTTGTAAAGTACCATATGTAACTTCAATGGACTAAGGTGCTAACGCACCCTAGTCCAAAAACACTTTCATACATTAAAATTGAGTTATCTAATGCATGTGAAAATTTAAGGACAGTTTGCTTGTTATAAACATTTTCTATTAACCCATTACCAAACAATAACAACATTTGACCACATTGTTGCAGACGACTCTAAAAAAACATTGAAGGAAAAGGAAAAATTGCTGTTAACGAGCAATTTCTCATTTTCCAACAATGTTTTCTTTCCTTTCAGAAGATTGTTGTACAGTTTCATAACATTTTTAAATGTCATCTGCAAACCCTTTCAATTTGGGTCAGTCACAAAGTTGGCGTTTGGTTAAGGGTTAAGGTAGAATACCCATAATCTGCCATTTTGAAACTCATTCTTTCATCGGATTACTTCGGGTGTTTTAAGAATACATTGGCCAGGCCAAATTCGCTTTGAACAAAATAGTTCCTGCGCTAACTGATGTATACCAAGAATACCTGAAGTAATCCAACAAAGGAATGAGTTTCAAAATGGTGGAGTATGAGTATTCTACCTTAACCATTTGATTTTTTTTTTTTTATGTTACAAGTAGTAACTTTCATGGTAAAATAAGAACTTGTTTGCCCTCAGCACAGTTAATCAAGTTTTTCTCAGGATTTCTCCAAAAGGTAATATTAAGGACTGACAAGAAAAAGTAAAAAAAAAATGACATAGAGGAATGGCTATATGAGTTTTGATAAACCCCCTTAGAGTTGTTAGGGACTTTAAAAGCAATCATGACAGTCTTTTAAATCAAAGTTCTCACCTCTGACAGACAAATTCTTGGTCGTATTTTGGTTCTCCGTTCTGCTTGACAACCACCTTGTCGAGGTACCAGCCAGCACCCACACCCTTCCCATCATGCCCTATTCGGATCTTTGTCAACTTCAGGACGGAAACTGCCTCAAGAACAAACTCGTCCATCTGTTGATGTAGGGGAAGATATAGAAACAAACAGTTAGCATGTTAACATTTAACATTTAATACCATCAGGCGCCTAGCTAGGCTTACACATCAAACCCATATTTTTATGCATGCTTAAAATTGATCTTAAAATGAATAAATGTTGGAAAATGTGAAATTGCTCATATGAAAATCTCGCATTAAAATCTATCTGCAAATGGTAGAACTATAACAAGTGTCATCTACAACTACATTCAATTCTTATTGAAAAAAAAATTATAGTCTAAGTACTAGAACTGGATATATTAGCCTTGTGCAAAGTGAGGAGTAAGATTTATTGAATTAACTTCATTATCTTTCAAAAGGAGAAATTACTCATTTGAGGCAGGGGAATCATGTGATGAATGAATACAATCTTATGTCAGAACAAGATGGTAATTGATGGGCGAGCATGTCCAAACTAGTCGGTCTTTGACTGCGATTTCTCTGCCGAGTGTAAGGCGTGACGCAGTTATAATGCATGTGTTATCACATACCACCAGAACCAGAAAATTGATTTTCAACACTTGCAGGGTACACTCCGTGGCTAGACTAGTTGAAAAAAAAATCTGGATGCAGTCATTTGTTCCGACATTATAAAGATCTTAAACATTGGTCACATGATTTCCATCCATGGAACCCATCTGAAATTGTTAAATTAGTCTCGAGACTGCCTTAAATGAAAATCTTAATGCTTTCATTTAGCTTGAACCAATGCGGAGCGGGCCATGTGATTTCAAGTTCTGTATTTGAACAAGAGTTTGCATAGAGCAAAGGGGCATGTCTAACTGGCAAAGGAATGCATTGTACCTGTTTTTTTCTCACATTGACTTTTTCAATCTTGATTTCCCACATAACTGCCATTCATCATTATATCAACATTCTAAACTTCTCCAAACTTGGTCTTTTCAATGTGATCCCTCCCATAAAATTGTCTTTATACCCACAATTTGGGTTCTAAATAGCTTCAAACCCATTATTTGGCTGTCATCTTTCAAATTTATCTCCATTCCTATGCTACATCACCCCTCATACTGATACTATAAGTGGGTATTAATTGATTTCAGCTGGTATGCTTGAGAAACACCATGCAATCTGATCCACTCTATCAACCCGATCCCACATAATATATTTAGGTTACACATTATGTGCACATCCTTTCTGAACATTAAACTACCTTGATATGACTTAATCCATAACCAAACAATAACGACATTTGACCAGTTTGTTGCAGATGACTGTAAAACACTGCGGGTAAAGGAGAAATTGCTCTTCCTGAGCAATTACTCCTTTTCCCACAATGTTTTCTGCCCCAACAGATGATTGTTTTTTTAATTATTTCACATTTTGAAATGTCGCCTGCAAACTCTATCAATTTGGGACAGTCAAAAATTTGGTGTCTGGGAAAGAGTCAAAAGGACTTCCTCACAGATTGTGATTTCAATCTCTTTAGAATGATATGTCCTCAATCTATCAAATGACGACACTTATTTATTACACAAACGCGAAGCATAAACTGTAGCATTGCATTGAAACCTTGAATTTGAAAGTTGCCTTAAGAGTATTAAGTCTGCAATTGAAAATCATTTCAAAGGTTAGATAGATCAAGCCTTTTCAAAGCTTAATTCTTTTGTTACATGTTAAACACTGTGTAAATAATTTTCAGGTATGTTACAGCTTTCCTGGATCCACCACCACTAAGCTACGACTCTGAAGTGACTTGCCAACTGCCCCTCCAACAAAACTAGAGGTGTCGGTTGGGCTGGAACTTGGGACCCCAGAGTTCTTAGTCTGCTACCTTAACCACTGAGTCACACAGGACCCTATTTAATTTTTTACTTCTCTATATATTGTTGGTACTCAATAAAATCATCTCATAGGAAAGAATTTAATGAACGCCCATCATGTAATATCCGCTGCACAGATTGCAAAATACTGTTGGCAGAAAAAATTGAATATTCTCGCTTATCTTGAGATCTTAATTTGCATTTACAGAATCCTATTTGTCATCTATATGGATCAACTTTATCTCATATATGTTGCAGTGCTTGTCTAAAAATGAAAGAGGAAGACCACATCCTTAACTGCCTACAAGGGCTATTCATGCCAGGTAGAATATGTATTCTGTAAGTTGGTTGGAAAACTGTCTCTCATGAAAATCCAAATGCCATCATTGGAAGTTGAACCTTATAATACAGAGAGGGGCCAGTGAAGAGCAAAGGGACCTTGCAAAATCAGTCATAAATATGGGCAATTGCAGATAAGATGAGAAAAAATATTTTCACAGGGGAATGGGTTGTATTATTAGCATATTAATCTGCATCTCACAAAAACTCTTGTGAATAATGTGGCATGTTCATAAAAACCAAACAAGGAAAGACATGAAATGGGATACAATGCATTTTACGCAACACAAGTAATGGGTTGATGCGATGGCGTTATTTAACAGGTCAATGTCTGCCAAAGTTTTCATATGTGTCTTGCTCATCCTTTCTGAACAGCAGATGTCAATAAGCATCTTCCTTGTACATACAAACTTAAACGTATCGGCTGCAGGAACAAGCACTAAATATCTTATTATGTTGTTAAGGAAAGCTACTCAGAGTAGCAAACAAGTAAGAACACTAAAATTTGTCTGCTGTAGGTGCAAGCACTAACATTTTGTTTATCCTCATAATGCTGGGTAATTTTCTAAATATAGATTTTAGTGTTGTCTGTTTTCAAAAACTTTAAATATCTGCTTAATTTTGTTTAGGAAAGGTACTCAGAGTAGCAATCAAATTAGATCACAGGCCAATCGTAGATTTACTTTGCGGCTGGCCTGGATCCAAACTGTGTGCATAAGGATGAAGTTGGTTCCACCACTATAAGGGTAAACCCTCTTTTGGGTACGTACTCACTAAAACATATCTGCTGCAGGACCAAGTGCGAGGTTTTTCATTATTTCATTTTGGGAGTTTAAAGGGACTATCCCACAGAATGTGATGCCTGCTTTTACGAATGTTAGAAAGATTATTTTAACTGTTTTATACCTCATGCTGTACATATTGTACCTGAGAGATTAAAGAATTGTTCTGTTTTGTTCTGTTCTATAAGAAGTAACAGGTTGGTCTTTGACGCACCTAGCTTGCATTACATGATTAAAGTGTCACCCATTTCATAATCTGGTTTCAAGACACTTTAATCCAGTTCAATCATTTTGTAGGAAGTAAATAAAAGATCAATGTTTAAAATAAAGCATTTAGACAGTTTACTAAATCTGCAACAAAAATGTTCTATATCTCCACCTCATGATTATGACAGTAGAATGTTAAATGTATCAATAATCTTGTTTCCGTTAAATTGATAGATCTGTGATGTCGTTTTATTCCTTGAAAATATTTTATTTCAAAATGATTTAAATCTCAATATGCGAGATAGTTCTCTTAAATCTATTTATTTTACATTTATAGTGAAATAAATTCTTACAACTTGGATTAATCTCTCTTAATTTTGCTATAATATTCATTCTATTAGGGTTCAATAGTATTTCAGTTAAGGTGTGAATGAAAAACAAGCTCATATTACGATGGTTTAATGCAAGACTATAGTAAGTGCTTCATAAACATGAAGCACTTACTATAGTATTGCATTGAACCATCAATAACAAACAAGGAAGACCCAAAACTTGACAACTCATAAGCTGTGCAGTACCACCAACATGGAGAAGGGCATTGGGATTCCAAGTTGCCCGTTAGAACAAAAAATCAGCACATAGAATTCTTCCACACCTGGGTTTGACAACTAGAGGTGTTGTAGACATAAATTTTGTTACAAGGTACTTTTTGTTCTTATCTTGTGATGCAATTAGATTCCCCCTTTTACCAATTTATTCACCACTTTTTGACACACATATACTATAACAAATATGTGGACCATAGCAAAAATAACTAAAACAAAAATATGTGATAGAGGATCGTACCAAGTATCACAGAGAAAACATTATATAACGTTTTGTTTGTATGGTGTTTAACACCTTATCAACCATTTTCAGTTATGTAACAGCTTTCCTGGACCAACCAGTACTAGGCTAGGGCTTTGAAATGACCTGCCAAAGGCCACTCCCACAATACCAGAGGTGTTGGTGGGGCGAACCCTTGACCCGCTAGTTTTAAGTCTGCCAAATTTACCACTGTGCCACACATTTTTATTTTACTACTTTTATATGAAAGTCATCTGTTGTTGTTCTCAATTTAGACCAGACTGAAAAGAAACTCATGTATAAGGGTATGGGTAAGAAGAGCAGCCATAGGAATTTATGAATGGCTGCTTAACTTCTAACCAACAACACCCATGGGTTTGAATCCCATGAAAAGTGTAATCTGCCTTGCGACCTTTCATTAATCCATATTCGGGGCGAGTATTGGTTATGTATCCAGAAAGCAGAATTAAGAGTGATTTGCCTAAGTTGTAAGAACTTGTTTTACAATCGATGTAAAATAAATATTTTTAAACATATTAAACTAACACTGATTAAAAGTCCTTAATTTTACAAGTTAGTAGACAAGAATTGAAACTGTAAACAAAACTCAAGATATTTCTCTGACATCTAATACGTTTTGGGATTATTAAAGTACAAATAGCAGGTGAGTAGAAAAAGTTGTAATTTCTAGTAATAAAGCGTTTTTTTGTCTCAGTGTTTTTATCGTGTTTCAAAAGTTGTTTTGAAAACAGGCATTATCTGTTTCTCCTTGACACCTGATAACAAATGAGGTTAAAGATGTACAACAACATTCCAGCAGAAACAATCAAGACGAAAGATTTTTTTTGTATGTCGTTTAATACCAGATCAAAAACATCTTTTGTTTTGTATGGATTTAATGCCTTGTAAACAATTTTCAGGTATGTTATAGCGTTCCTGGATGAACCAGTACTAGGCTAGGGCCCTGGAAGAACTTTCCAAAAGAAAACTCCCATGCAACCAGAGGTGTTGATGGGGCTCAAACCCAGGACCCCTCAGTTCTAAGTCCCCAACCTTAACCACTTAGCTATGCAGGACCCTACAAAATAAATGTGCTTTCAGTGCAAAAGGAATATCAATTTCTTCTTTTGTAAAAACAATTTCTTTAATCGTCAGCTAGAGAAGTTTGTAATCGAAAAGATAAAAAAAAAAGATTAATTGATACAGTTAAATATCCAATACTCTGTTTCCCATTAAATTTTATGACATCTTTATCATGCATCAAGATAAACAAGATTTATCTCCTTTTCCCATACAACCATATTTTACTCAGTAAAAAGGAAAAACAGGAAGTAACTTCTCTCTTGCAACAAACCTGTTCTCAAAATAGCAATCTTCTTCTTATCTACAAGGGCAAGACAACTTCAGAAATCATTGTTGCAAAAGCATATTTGACCTATGATAAATGTTTTAGGGACCAATAGCATACATGAAATACAATGGCCAGCTTCCAATTAAGTTATTTGTGGGATTTATTTTATGCATGTTTCAAACATTGAAGCATTTGGATACTGTTGGACTTAGACTTGGGGTGCAAATTGTGTGTGACAAAAAGACAAGTAGTGCTTTTAGACTCTGAAAGGGCCGTTTTGGCAAAACAACGAACACATTGCGTTTGCTTTACTCAAAATCTGAGGAGTAATCAGTAATCAAAAAACTCAAATTCAATGTGATGAAAGTGACCTTGACATTTGACTTTCTGACCTCAAATCAATTGGGGTCATCCGCACAAGTTGGACAAACACCACATATATTGCTTGCCAGTCAATACCACTGAGGTCGTTCTCCACATACCGAACGTTTAGTATGAAGGTTGGCATATTTTTGACTTTTGACCTCAACTAAAAACCGATAAGCAAAATGTGCATTACAGAGAGTATCTATGAAGTACTGCATGGTTAATGAGAAGGCTATGAATAGTTATCTATCATGGTAGACGCTGCAAACAATCAAAAGCATTCTAATCATAGATACAGGCTTACAGTTGCATTTTCCCATATCAACAACAGAGAAGAATTTGATAATAAACATAATGAAACATTTTGTTTGGGAAATATTTGGGAAGAAGACCAAGTCTTTTAACCATATCTTCATGTTTTGGGTTTTAATTGAGTCTTTGCCAAATAGAGAGCAATTGCTGACGACAACTCAAGAGTTTAGTGCAATACTATAGTAAATGGTTCATGTTCGTGAAGTACTTACTAAAGTCTTTCATTTTTTGTCATACTGGTTCTTTTCTTATGCTATAGGTGCATTTTAACTTTTAAATTTTAAATTTTATATTAGAGGAAAGGGTTTGTCTGTACCAAACAAATACAATATTCTAAAGCAGACGACAAATGACTTAATGTAGTACCCATACACCGCCATTTATAAACATTTTCTTTTGTCTGATTACTTCCATTGTTCTAGGTATTGTTCTCAGAAAACATTGGTCTGAGCCAGAACTATTCGTATTAAACAGAATAATTCCAGCCCTGGTCGGTGTATTTCAAAAACGACCAAAGAAATCTGACAAACTAAAAATGTTTCAAAATGGCAGATTATGGGTATTCTACCTTAACATACATAGAGAAATTACTTCATTTTAGTTTTCTCCTCTCTCAATTCTCTCCATTTTGTAAAAATTTCAATCATTGTATATAACCTCCTTAGAAATGGGCCCTTCAAAGGTTTGTCAATGAGCAAAGAATAAAACATCCTTTAAAAGAGTTTATGATGTACATCAAAGCACCCTTTTGCACATTAATTAATGATTAAAACCAGGCCTAAACTTTTGAAACAAAAACATCCACCAGCCATGAAAACAGCTAATTACCCTCATGCATGTGAAGCAAAAAATTAATAGCTTCCGCCTTATTGTCATGGTAGACTGAATATATGAAACTAAATTTAAAATATTTATTCAATATTTTTGACAATCAATTTTTCTCTTGTAAACTTTGCTTGTTGTGGAACATTAACTTTGTCAATCAAGTAGCCTAGGCAACAGAAAACCAGACAAAATGGTGTGCTTTGTCCTTTCACTTGGATCTTTTTCATCTCATAACCCTTGTTAGTTGGTAATTCATATTTTGAATTTTCGTAAAATGAGATTCAACTTGGATTTAAAAGCCATGCTTTGGTGGTGGAATTTGCATCATTTCAACTGTGGTAATAAAGATATAATGGCTCTCTTCCAACCAAATTAGCTATAAATAGTGATTTTTCATTCCGTAGAACACCCAGTAAAAATGATAGTTATGTTTGAAGGTACTCATTTCATTTTCTCATATGTAAACAAGCACTTTAAGTATTTTAATGACTATATATCTTTTTCTATTGATAGGATTTTTTTATGTGTAAATAATTTTATTGCTACTTTTATATTTGCATGTTCTTTTTGTGATAATTATATAAGTTCTTCAATTTATTATATATGTAATGTATGTCTTTTTCCCCACCATAGCCCCCTCCCCACCCCCCCAATATACTGGACAAAATATCTTGTTTACCTTCCCCTTTTCAAATTTGTCGAAGTTCTGTGACTTCTTAAGAGCCCTGTTCCCGGTGTCTCCTCTCTCTCCAAACAAGTTGATGTAGACGTTCGCGTTTGTGCCGGCCATACTCTTACTGCCTGTGTACACTAGTATAGTGTACTTATCCACTGGAAATGGAACAAATTTTACAATTAACCCTTTCACAAACAACAAATTTTCGACAGTCCCAAATTGAATGAGTTTGCAGACGACTTTTCAAAATGTGATGAAATTGAAAAATCTTCTGATAGGGCTGAAAACATTGTGGGCAAAGGAGAAATTGCTCGTTTAGAGCAATTTCTACTTTTCCCACAATGTTTTCCAGAGTCGTCTGCAACAAACTGGTCAAATGTCGTTACTGTTTGGTAATGGGTTAATCAACCTTCTTTGCTTTCCAATAACTCTGAGTAATAATGGTACAAATAATCAAAATATATTGAATTCAGATGGTGTGGGTTTTTTAATATAAGATATAAACGAGAACAAACTTTGACTTATATTTGGTTTTATAGATACAGTGGTTATCCGACTTAAATCTGCTTCACAGATTTAGCATAAATCTGCTTCACATATTTAACATAAATCTGCTTCATAGATTTAACATAAATCTGCCTCACAGATTTAACAAAAATCTGCCTCACAGATTTAACATAAATCTGCCTCACAGATTTAACATAAATCTGCCTCACAGATTTAACATAAATCTGCCTCACAGATTTAACATAAATCTGCCTCACAAATTTAACATAAATCTGCCTCACAGATTTAACATAAATCTGCTTCACAGATTTAACATAAATCTGCCTCACAGATTTAACATAAATCTGCTTCACAGATTTAACATGCTAAGAAAACAAAAACAAAACCTCTAAAGACCAAAAAGAAGTTGTATCATTTTGTGCCTAGGACAGAACATTAAAGAATATTCTGTATCTTTGCTCAATTTATCAACGTTTCTGAATTATTTCTGATATTTCATATATAAAAATATATATCTATGCGTTTGACGTCTCTTTAACATTTTTTCAGTTACATTGTGATGCCCTTCTCATATGATAAAGCAAGACTCCACACTTAATTGGTCAAGCCTGAAGAAGAGTCCATGGTCATTCCCTAAGTAAGCGAGGAGACCACCTCTGGTGAAAATCCAAATGCTGTTATTATGATTTAAACAAACAGGAAGAGTTCTGGGTACCGTTTTACTAAACAACTTACGGAAAATGTTTGCGTAAGTCATAATTGATAAACATGGATAGTATCTTCAATGAAAGTACAATGTTGCAATGTGGCACTTCATTGGAAGCGTCTCGGAGAGACGATTCCAATGATGTGTCACTTTGCAATATTGCTTCGTCCAATATTGAAATAAGAGAAACTGTTGTTTTAGATTTACGCAAATCTTAAGCGTAAACTGTTTCACTGGACAAGAAAAGGGTATGAAGAGTCTTTGAATAGGAAATGTAAGCAGGCACGACTTCGGATTATTATCCTATTAGCCTTCGGCTCACCGGATAATATTCCTACCACTGGGCAGATAACATTTCAGATTCACGACACCAACCATCTATTCTCTATTTATCCGTCTGTAAAATTACAGCGGTGACAGGATTACAAGTGAACTTACATGGTAACGGTTTCTTTATACCAGGTCCAAGGGCCGGCATTTCCCGTACGAGGGAAAGGTCCTCTTCATCGTCCGCCAACCATCGTCCACATTCAAACACGTACCTCTCACCAGAACCCATGCATTCCATGTCAATCTGGAGATGGAGATTTGTATGGTGTTAACCCTTTACCAAATGCCAAATGTTCGACTGTCCCAAATTGAAAGGCATTGCAGAGGACAGTTCAAAGTGTGATGAACTTGGAAAATAATCTTCTGATAGGACAGAAAACATTGTGGGAAAAGGAAAAATTGCTCGTAAAGAGCAATTTTTCCTTTTCCCACAATGTTTTCCAGAGTCGTCTGCAACAAAGTGGTAAAATGTCGTTATTGGTTGGAAATAGGTTAAACGCCATGTCAGCCGTATTTCAGTTATATTATGGCTTTCCTTGATCCACCAGTACTATAGGTTACTGAAATTACTTGCCTAAGGTCATTTCCACAAATCAAGAGGTATATAGTTGGGCTAACAACCGGGACCCCAAAGTTCTATGTACGCCACCTTAATACTGGGCCACTCAGGACCATTTGTAGATGGAGAACATTCAGCATTTACATATGATGGGATTCAGGATTGGAAAAATTTTATTGCATGATTACTTATCAAACTTAACTAAAGTGAATCTGGAAATATTGTTATACTTTTGGATAGGAAAATATATTCCATTTCAATTCCAATTAGAAATTACAAAAGTAAATGTTTGTTGAATTATTTTGTTACATGACTTATTATTTTATGGATACTCATGGAATCCTTTTCCCTGGACCATTTTAACACGTGTCTGCGATATAACCATATGTGTAAATTTTTCTTTGTATGGTGTTTAAAGCTGTGTCAACACTTTTTCAGTTGTTACACCTTTCCTTGATCCACCAGTTCTAGGCAAGGGGTCTTAAGTGACTTGCCAAAGGACACCCCCATTAAACAGGAGGTGTAGGTGGGGTTCAAACCCAGACTGAGGCACTTGTTTGTTATGCACAAGTAATGTTTCACTCGAGGAACCATTTCCCTTAAACAAAACAAACTGTTGTTTAAACTCTATGTCATACTCTATTGAAAGGGGTAACATAGGATCTCATTGGTTTACCTTCTCTAAATGCCATCCACTAGCTCTGCCTGTGTTGTCATGGTAGACCCGGAGTTTGTAGGGTTGACCTACATCTATCATGCTGACCTTGAAAGTATCAACTTGACCTTTCTCAAATGTGTCACCCTTGTTCTCTAATTTCGTCTCCTCAGTTTTCCCTTTACTTCCATACAAACATATGTAGACATTTGCGTCGGTTCCGGCACTTTTCACGTCGCTCGTCTTCACCCACACATTCCAGGTGGTTTCTTGAAAAGGAAGCATAGTATTGCACAATTAACCCGTGGAATGCTGGGTAATTTTCTAAAAATAGATTTGAGTGATTTCCTGCTTTCATAATTCTTAAAAATCTGCTGAATTTTGATGAGGAAAGATATTCAGAGTAGCAAACAGGTTAGATCACAGGCCAGCCGCCAATTTATTTTCCCTTTAACATTTGTTACTCACAAAACCCAATCTGTGAGATAGTCCTTTTAACATCTATTAATTATAAAACCCAATATGTAAGATAGTCCCTTTAAAATATGCTACTCACAGAACCCAATCTGTGAGATAGTCCCTTTAAAATATGTTACTCACAAGACCCAATCTGTGAGATAGTCCCTTTAACATGTGTTACTCCCAAAACCTAATCTGTGAGATAGTCCCTTTAACATGTGTTCCTCCCAAACCCAATCTGTGAGATAGTCCCTTTAACATGTGTTACTCCCAAAACCTAATCTGTGAGATAGTCCCTTTAACATGTGTTATTCCCAAAACTTAATCTGTGAGATAGTCCCTTTTACATGTGTTACTCCCAAAACCCAATCTGTGAGATAGTCCCTTTAAAACTTACTTTTGTCCTTGACCTTCCTCAATCCAGAATTCTCATAGAGAACTCTTTCTATGCGCCCGTCTCCCTCATCGGTTGCAAACCACTTTTTGCAGGGAAACACCTGCTCTAAACCTGTGGGAAAAAAAAGATTTAACTATTAATGGCTTTTCGCTTAGCTATTTCATAAAGTATGAAGAATTATATTGGTCAAATCAACTGGATCTATATTGTATAACACTTTTTTGAAAGGTATCATTTGCTCTTATACCAAGAAATTTACAAATAATCAAGCCATTATTTCAGGAGATAATCATGGTTTGGCAAAGACACTAACAGACGCCAGCTTTCTCATGACATAAAGACTTACAAACACTCACCTGTATTTGGGCAGTATACCTTTGCTTAATAAAGAAACTTACAAAGATTTACCAGTATTTGGGCAGAACAGCTTTGCTTAACACAGAAACTAACAAACTCTTACCAGCTTTTGGGCAGTACATTATTACATAGACTTACAAACACTCACCAGTATTTGGACAGTATACCATGGCCTGTTCTAGGTACCAGCCAGGGCTTGCCCCACCATTATCATGTCCAATCTCCAGACTGGTTAGTGGACTGAGCAACTGAGGAAGACTGATGGTAAAGATCTGAGTCATTCCACGCTTGAACTTTCCGTCTGGCAGCCAGACCTTTCCGCTGGTCTGCTTCTTTTTCCCAGAATGCAACACAACGAAGACGTTGGCATCTGTTCCTGCATTGGACTTGTCGCCAGTCGATACAGTTATTACATATGGAATTCCTGAAAATGAAAAAATTATATCTTTTTGTATTTAACCATTAATTTAAATAATGTTGGGTGTTATCACAGCAATACCTTAGTTCAATGGAGAGAAATCAGTACCAGCTTTTGGTTAAATGTGGCTTGAGTATCAAACCCAAAACCTTCCACACACATGCCAGGCATTTTACTTCTAGTGGCCACATTTGAGACAAACTTGGTTGCAAGGCTACAAACTCTATTTCTATTAGGAAAATGATAAATGAAAAGCATGTTATTATAAGTTGGATAATTTGTAAACAGTTGTTGAATTACTTAAAACATCAATTAATTGCAAACGCTCATGAAAATAAGTCTTGGGACAAGGAGAAATGGCTTTTATCATGCTGTTTGCTTTTTATTTATATGGGGTTTAATACAATGTCAAGAATAACTCAGTGATGTTACAGCCTTCCCTGATTCATCATTACAAGAGATCTGAAGCATCTTGCCAAAGGACAAGCTCTAGGAAACAGAAGCTCTGTGGGGCTAAAACCCTGGACAACAGAGTTCTAAGACTACCACCTTCACCATGGCGCCAATCAGGTGGCTTTTATTGATCATGCTGTAGAGTTTAATAGCTTTAAGGGTCAGCTTGACTTCATTAACTTCTTCATTCATTAGTTGTCTTCAAAGGCAAAATTGAATTAACATATTTTGACTTTCATCTACTGTCTTAAAGAAAAATGACCACAGTTGATAATAAACTATGACTCCCTAATGGTGCTTATCTAAAAAATGGCAGATTGGAAATCAGAATCGGAAGAGCTAACCAATGCACCAGGGAACCACCAATACAGGTTGAAATTGGGAGTATATTATATAGCGGGGAACCAACCTGCAGTCTATTAATATAATGTGTTATCCTCCTTTAAAGAGTTTGGTGGGAATAATTAAATCAGCATTTCTTGGCAAAAACAATGTGTTTACTGATAACAGACTGTCGATTATTACTACCTTAACAGGTTTGCCATTTAATAAAGATATCGTTATAGGTTTTCAACAAGCTATTAAACACAGACTACCAAGGCTGGCTGCATATCTGTAAAACCCATCCCTGTTCTATAAGTATTACAAGATGAATGACAGAATTTAAAGAAAAAAAGGATTTAGAATTTATCGAAAACTTCATAATTGGTCCATGAACATTTATGTCATTGTGAGAAAAGGAAAGTTTGCTAATCCCATGGTGACTTCAAATGTCATCAGTTGCAAAAATGTATAGAGTTGTTTGTACTAGGCAAAGGGTTGATAACTTCAAATATGTGATTGCATACGATAAACTATTAATGCTTTTTCATCTATTGCACCATAGACATTTTGTAATGTTTCAAACTTGGAAGCACTGGACCTTATGCTGTAAAATATGATGATATCAACAAAATTTGTAATTTATCTTTACAACTTGTGTTAATAAAGAGTTAATTGATGATTCTTTCTATTGGTTAACAGGGCATTCATATGCATTTATATCAGGTAAATCACCTCATGAAAATGCATAAAAAACATTAAAAGACATAAACTATGTTCATGTTTCAAACAAAATAGAAGAAATACAACAATATCTACCTTATCAAATTGGCAATCGCTTATCAAATCTAAACACCTTGTTAAATAACCATAAAGCTATCCAAAACCAATCATGATGTGGGGTCCTTTTCATGTTTTCATATACTATGGTGCAACTGCAATTCCTGTGTCATTTAACGGGCCACCCTACCTGTCATTATCTTACATAAAAGGTTTCGCCAGGTGAGAATAACTCATAAGATCATTAGGAGTAATGGGCTTTTTCAAAGACAGACAGCATCTGCAAGCGTTAATTGTCAGCATTAGAACCCAGGGGGGTTAAAAGGCAGAAGACCATATTCAATGGTATATCCTTAGATGCAAAAACATGAAGGGAAATGAAGCATATGTAACATTCCCTTCTCCCTTGAAATAAATGCCCTATAAAGAATTGGTTCAAATCTCCATGCTAAGTATTGGTCATTGAGAATTTATGTTATGAATGTTGCAGCGAGATCTGGAAATGTTTGAATAAAACCTAATTATAAACTCTTCAAAATCATGAATCAGATGGGCAGTGTATTATGAAAGGTTCAAACGGATCGGGGAACATTTTCGTTGTTTTAGGCTGTAACAATGATAAATTATATAAGAGTTATCTTTATTCTAACATTTGATGCAAATCAAACTGCTTCATCTCTTGATTAAATTCTAGATCTAGCGTGATATAACAGGTTCTTTGTTAAGGCCCACTTGATTTATTCTTTTTCATTCAGACTACACCAGCCTGCTGATTGCCAACATGTTCAGTAAAGTTTTGAAATATTCGTGGAACATGTGTGCAAATTTGAGAACCCTTCACAATGTTTTAGAAAACATTTGGGTTTATTTAAGGACAACAAATCTAATCAGTCGAAAAAATGGTTTTTCACTGATTAGATGTGTTTGTGTTTTTTGGAGTTCTGATGTGTTTTGGGGAGTTCTCTTTGTTAAATTTGTTACAATTTCTGTGACACCCTAGTGTTTGGTATACCCACAGGCCAGGACCGCAGGCTAGCACAGTGATACAGGTACAGTGGTAGAAATTCAGCATCATGTACAGAGGGTCCAAAGTTCAATCCCAGTTAACTGGGATGTGAAAACTGCCGGGACTAGCCCAAATATCAACATGAGTACTTGTTTAGTATCCAGGAAGCAGTTATCGAGAGTGAATTAATTAAACTTCAAGCTTCCGTCACAATTGATGTAAAATAGATAAGTTTAAAAAGGCTAGGACTTTTATGCGTGTACATTTATATGAAGGAATTGGTTAAAACAATTAAAACCCAGTCTGCAAGATTACCCCACAGGAAGTTAACATGCAACTTGCCCTCAAAATCATGAGCAGGAAATAAAATGGCTGACCTAGTCTTAAAAAAATGTTGATAAGATAAATTTTTGAAAAAGCAAGATGAGCATCACTTCATTCTGGCTCATAAAATCCAACCAAGCATTGCAACATGGCTATCACCTTATACCCAGGAAATTCAGCATGAGCTTGCAATCAAACAGCACCTTTCCATGTTAGTTCAAATCCTGATCTTGGTCGATTGTGCTTTTAACCCTTAGAATGCTGGGTAATTTTCTCAAAATAGATTTTTGTTTTGCCTGCTTTCAAAAACCTTAAATATCTGATTTTTTGGACTAAGGAATTTACATACCACTTTTTGAGAGATGGTACTTTATTGATACATAAACAGCAGTCTGACCCCAATTACTCATTAAACATCCGCCTTCATTGTGCGGACTAATACCTTCTTGGAACTACGAAAGTAGTCCGGATTTACTTGCTTTGTTTTGCTCTATATCATCTGTTGCCTCATGGGAAATCGTAAAATGTCCAGATGTTCGAAAAATAGACTATCGTTCAGTCTCTGTTCACAGAAATAATAATTATAGTAATGGTGGTAAAAGGAGCAGCTGTTTTCCTCTAGATGTTAACGAGATATTTTCAAATGTATCCTCAATCATCTTGCTTTAAACACACCTTCAACGTACCTTCGTCCTTCAGCACTATCAGCGCTTTGATTTGTTGAGGAAAGATACTCAGAATGGCAAACAGGTTAGATCACAGGTCAGCCGCTAATTTACTTGGGAGCTGGTCTAGACCATGGAAGCCCTTTCGACATTCCCTAGTATGGAATTTTACAAATGCTTGACAATTTTCATTTTTCTTGGTGATAGAAAATCATGTGACAAAAAGAGTTATTTGTATAAATGTTATCTTAAACTGTCTTCTACAGGTGCAATTATGATAAATAGGGTGCAGTGCAATACTATAGGAAGTCCTGCACAAATGTAAAGCACTTCCTATAGTATTGCACTGCAAATGAAAGTTGTCGAATTCTTATAATTGTAATAGGCTTTAACATTAAATTTCAAGCCCTTGAAGATTTCTATATTTGGGACTGGGGCCTGCAAGGCCAAGTGGTTATGGTGGTGGAATAAGAACACGGGGTCCTGGGTTCGAGCCCTATCAACACCTCTGGTTTTGTGGGAGTGTTTTTTTGCAAGTCACTTCAGAGCCCTAGCCTTGTACTAGTGGATCACTATGTGGTATTACATAACTGAAAATTTGTTGACATCGCATTTAACACCATACAATCAAACAGAGAAATTTTTGGGATCGTGGGGTTAAATTAATACTAGAATAATTTCACTGCACTTGTTGTTCAATGGCATACTTAACAAAAAATCACTCTTTAACACCTCATTGCAGCGAGCTAAGATAAGTTATTGCATTATCCTTTTGTCCTATATGCTTTCAACGGTGTGTGAATGACTTACTATAGTATTGCATTGAACCCTTGACTTGTTCATATGGAGAAATGTTTTAGATTGCATTCACTGATTTTTGATGAACAGTTATAGCGTATTTTAATTGATAAAACATTTCTTATTGAAGAATTTAAACATAGTTCTTGCATTTTCCTTCTAATTAGAATTGCAAGATTAAAGATTTCTATCTCAATCACAGCCTGAACCTTTCTTATCACGGTAGCTGACACATTAAACCTCAAGTGGGATATTGATACAAATGTCTGTATGTCTGTCCATCTGTCTTTATGACTGCTTGTCTGTCTGTGTATGTATGTCTGTCCGTCTGTCTAAAGCACTGCATTTCTGTCTGTATTTGTGTCTGTCTGTATTGTACTTGTGTCTGTGTGTGTATGTCTGTCCATTTGTCTTTAGGATTGTTTGTCTGTCTGTCTTGTATTTGCATCTGTCTCTGTGTGTCTATCCATCTGTCTTTCGGACTGTGTGTCTGTCTGTATTTGTGTCTGTCTGTATTGTATTTGTGTCTGTGTATGTCTGTCCATTTGTCTTTAGGATTGTTTGTCTGTCTGTCTTGTATTTGCATCTGTCTGTGTGTCTATCCATCTGTCTTTCGGACTGTGTGTCTGTCTGTATTTGTGTCTGTCTGTATTGTACTTGTGTCTGTGTGTGTATGTCTGTCCATTTGTCTTTAGGATTGTTTGTCTGTCTGTCTTGTATTTGCATCTGTCTCTGTGTGTCTGTCCATCTGTCTTTCGGACTGTCTGTCTGTATTGTGTTTATGTCTGTCTTTATTGTATTTGTGTCTCTGTGTGTCTGTCCATCTGTCTTTCGGACTGTCTGTCTGTATTGTGTTTATGTCTGTCTTTATTTAATTTGTGTCTGTGTGTGTCTGTCCATCTGTCTTTCGGACTGTCTGTCTGTATTGTGTTTATGTATGTCTTTATTTTATTTGTGTCTGTGTGTGTCTGTCCATCTGTCTTTAGGACTGCATGTCTGTATTGTGTTTATATATGTATGTCTCTGTCTGCTTGTTTGCTTGTCTGCCTGTCTATTTTTGCAGTGTGTGTATGTACGCCTCTCTGTCTTTGCGAATGTGTGTCTGTTGGTCTTTGTGTCTGTCTGTGTGTGTTTGTATGAATGAATGTCTGTGTTCTGTATTTCTGTCTGTCTTTCTGTCTATGTCAGAATACTATAAATGCCAATCTGTCCCTCTCAATAGGAATAACTTTGTGACATTTTTTTGGTTTAATTTGTCAAACAGTTAACCCATGATATCTTGTTATTTTTAAGCTTATCAAACTCATCTGCTAGGCTGCTGAATTCCACATTTCAAAAACATATTTTCAATCAGGGTACTACAAATATTTTATTGGAATGCACTTGACGAGACGATTCTACGAATATAGCTACACTCTATTAAAAAGGAGAGAAATGAAAAAGTTGGTTAGGGGAAATGAACCTTTTTATCTTATCTTGTAAAAAATCATTTAATCATGCCATCATGTCAGTTGGATCAACGTTGGCCTTACTCCATTAACCTTTTACCAAACAATAAAGACATTTGACCAGTCTATTGCAGACGACTTTGAAAAACATTGTGGGAAAAGTAGAAATTGCTTGTGACATGCAATTTCTCTTTTTCCCACAAGGTTTTTGACTCTATCAGTAGGTTATTTTCCGATTTCATCAAAGTTTGAAATGTCTTCTGCAAATTCTTTCATTTTGGGACAGTTGAAAATTTGGCTTTTGTTAAGGGTTAACAACACCTTATAATGCACTGGTGGCTAATGTATCGAAAAACATGCATGGCGAAAAAAGAAACTTGGCTATATACTGTTTATTTCTTCTTTTGTCACAGTGGCTTTTACCGAAAGAAAAATCCTTTTTTTTTTAATCCAACTTAATGCAACAGTAGATGAAATTTAACTAAACCACTGGTACTGATTTTATAAACTTCATATCAACTTGAGAGACTATATATCTCTAAAGAAAATCTAAATTCCGTCATTGAGAAACCCACACAGAGAGATGCAAAGTTATTTCAAGATCTGTGTTCTAACCACTATAGGCCACAAAGGCCCCTGAAAAAAGTCCTTTGCTGTAGACAAATAAAATCTTCAATTTTCTTTGTGAAGGGTTTCCCCACAGAAAATGGCAGTGGAATACCACTGGAATACCACTGGAATACCACTGGAATCCACTGGTATTTAGAATACCGGTGGTATCACGTTGGTATTCCAGTGGTCAGTGGTATTTCAGTGGTATTTCAGTGGAATTTGGCAATTGTTCATTGGTATACCACTGCATTAATGCCACTAGCAATGGCATTTCAGTGGAATACCAGTGAGAACAGTACCACTGGTATGTCAGTGGCATTCCCTCATGAAGCTGTTATGTTGAATTTTGTCTGGAGGTAGTCTGGATTGATTCTGAAAACAGTCTTGAGGTTAGATTCAGACATCTGAATATTGTCTGACACAAGCTGTTTACAGTCTGAATAATTTCTGAACATTATCTGAGTAGTGCTTAATTATCTCCAGAAATATTCTTAAATTAAGATTTGTTTAAAGTTGTTCTGATTTTATTTTCTAAAATCAAGAAAACTCTGCGAATATTGGCTGAATGACTTTGAAAATCCCCACATATACTGACATTTTCAGAAATAACAAAAGGGAGTCAAAACAAGAACTCTTAGAATGAGTTGAAACCTTTTTTACTTTTTGCTTATAAAAGACATCCTGATAATTTTTGCTTTTCATGGTTGAATAACAATATAAATACTCTGTCAAGATTAGCAGTACAGTTGTGTGCTCCATAAATTTCCAGCTTCTAGTCAATCACACTAGTCAGCCACTGCATAACTATGGTTATCCCAAGAATACATTGCACATTTTTCCCAAACTAAAGTAAACGAAATGCATGGAAATAAGAAACCAGTGTCTTTTGGTAACTTCCTGATACATTACAATGGGTCACATGTGGTCAGGGGGTTTTCATGTCTTGTGTTGGTTGATTCAAGTCGCCTTTGTCTGCAATGTAGATGTATTCTCCAAGTTCTACCAAGATTTTACTGCAAATGATAAAAAAGATATTTAATGACAGACTGTAGCTTACATGTATATGGACTCTTTAAGGCCCTTATATTCACATGATAAAAATGGTCAACAGATCCACACATCAGTTTATACAGACCAACATTCGTGAGACAGTTACTTAATGAAAAGGTGGAAGGGAAGGAAAGAATAGTCATGACAAGCATCATTGTTTAAGTGTTTTGGAGGCAGGACTACCAGAGGTCAAACATGAGAGCGGTGGAGAAGGATCATATTTGCCCATGGATAACAATCTAGATGAAGTTTTTCAAATTATAACTGATAAGATCAAGAAACAAAACTATTCTAAGATGGCTTACAATTACAAAAAAATTGTGCTCTCTTGTATGCAAGGCAAGATACTTTTGAAGGAGAAATGATCAAAAAATAAGTCTGACAACACAGTCTTGTTAGGTGCATCAAATGTGTCCTGTGGCTGTCCTGAATAGTTATATAGCACATGTTATATATCTGTTCTTGAAAAATCCTTCCCTTTTAGACAAATTCCTTATGTGATCATTTAAGATCAATCATACTGCATGATTTGAAAAATTTGAAATTCTGATTGACTTTATGAGCACAGCTCTGAAGACTTAAATTTCATTCTATAAAGTAATCTTACCAAATAATATCGAACTGAGCTGCTGAGATATATGCCGCATTTCTTCATCAACTCCATCAAAACAATCTAAGAAGAATACTTTGACATTCCCACAGCAAACGAGACCTAAAATCAATAGGCGAAAAAAGAAACTTTGATTTACAAATGTGTTTCTTTAAAAAGATATACGAAAAGTCTACAAACAAAATATTGGAAAAGACTATAAATTGCAAAACAGAACTTGAAATCATAAGAACAGTGAAGCACAATTTTAGGAAGCTTATTGTACATTTATGAACATAAACTTCAAATCAAGATGCCTCTCTCAGCATGTTTTCAAATTATGGTAACACAAGATTTGAATGTTAATGAGAGGTAGTGTCTGACTCAGCTAACTAACAGAACGAAATTCTGGTGGTTATACCAATCCTCACACACCTTCTTAGGCAGTAGAAAGGAGTCTTCATAAAAACATATACTATGACCAAAAGAATTCACTTTCAATACATTTCTTAAGGTAGTTAATAAGATACGAACTTGCACACACAAATCTGTAACCATTAACGCATTGATGTTACTCCAGATGAAGAAGTTAAACTCTCCTTATTCTTCCAATTTTCAATCAAAAATAACTAACTATTTTGACTCTACCGTCAGATACATGATGTAATTAACATTTGACATCAATGAGATAAATAGTGTTCTGTATGCAACTATGTCACATTTTATAAGACAATTTCATGAAAATACCCACCTATTTTCAAATGAAGGTCAGGTATAGACAGGATGTTTGTTATTGAAAACACTTTTGACTTTCCCCGCACACTATCCAATTTCATCTGCAAAACTTAACATTTGGCTTCCATAACATGACGTATGCAACTGTCCTTCACTTGCAGTGTTGTAGTAAGACCTCATCTTGAATAAAGAAGAAAAAAATAAAATTGATCATTTGAAAAATGTGTTTATTACGTCTTTGGAAAAATAAAGTTATGTTTTAAATGCGATGACCAAATAAAAAAAGCTGTAACTCTGGATGTTTTCTTAAAATCTTACTATTTTAACTTCATGAATTAGTTATAAGTAATATTTCAATGATACTGCATGCTTAGATATCTCCATATTTGTAATCAATTACTGTAACCCAAGACACTTAGATCAAAGCACTTGCATAATACTGGTAATTAAAATCCCAAGAGAGCTGTAATATAACTGCATAATATCTTGACATTGCATTAAACCCCATATAGAGATATAGACACACAGTTCATTTAATTGTTCAATTTGGTTGACATAATTAACACATAAAAGCAAGGAGGAAACTGATTGTCAAACACAGCTTAAAATTACTTGACCATTGCAGACAGGAAACAAATCAAATCCTTAAAATATTTGACCACATTTAAATGTGGTCCTTTGACATCAAATTTCAGAACGCTATGTTAGTACTGGTGAAATTCCAAACTTATATCAAAGATCCTGTCAATCAATCAATTATGAAGATAATTAACCATAATAATAATTCGTCAGGAACCATAATAAGTGGCAATGATGAACAACATGCAAGCATATATACTTTGTCACTGCCTCTTGATTAGAATCTTATCATATTTTACCACACACAAACTCGCATGGAAACAAGAAGTCAATGATTTGTGTAAAAAAAATTTGCAGAAGTTACAGTACAACTATCCTTGGATGATGCAAAAAGCAATGCAAAGCAATGTTCACGGCCATCCGAATCGATGGAACGGTCGAAATAACACCTACATAAAAAAATATCACAACGGGGTGATTTGTAGAAATGTTAACAGACAATTTAATGAATTGTTGTATCCAAAAATCGACCAGTGTTTTCATCATGCTGTTTCACCTGTAAAGGAAAACAAAAGACGTATAATTCGTCGAAAAATATACATGTAAATGATCGGGGAACAAGTTTATTTACCTTTGCCTGTGCCTTTGCCTTAATCAGGAAGTAGTAAATGCGCATGCGCAAATCTGGAATCGGGTTTTCATTGGCCAAAATGAAACAGTGCGCGTTTTTTAAAATCAATTTCGAACAGACTGCAGCTTTCTCGAAGAAAAACGCGTCGTCAAATCCACAATGGCGAACTACACAGTAAAAGTTAAACATCTCCGGGAATCATTATTGATTTTAGCTGTAAGTACTAAGTTTTTTTTCTATCCTTTTATTATCTCAAGAGAGATGATGTCTTGTGTTTTTGAAGTATCAAATCGTCATTTTACCCAAATTGACCGAGCATAATTCCCCCTCAAATCTATATTTGCCCTGATTGTGTCAATTTTGTCTTATGACATACAAAGTTGACTTTTATTGATGTGTAATAATATTTCTAAGACATCTTCCTGAACGTGTTAACACAAGTTCAATATAGACATTGAAATTCCTATTAAATATGTTGTTATTGGCATTTATCATGAGAATCACGAGTAAAATCTTTTTTCATGGATATATGCGTTAAGTTTGAAACATACAGTTTGTGCCTTATTGATATATATATAGAGAATCTTTTCAACTTTTTTCCCCAAGTTGCCTCAAGCACAGCTAGGGGCCTGGGTCATTCCATGATCATAATTCAAAAAAGTCTGTGAAGGCTTTCTTAAGTTTATGTTTTGAAAGGTGGTGGTTCTTTTTAAATAAACAAATTAAAAATATATATATGATTAATGATTTTGCTAGGTCTCCTCATGTTGTAACGGAATCAGATTTTGATTTGACCATTTTTTCTATGTTTTACAGAACATTCACACACTGTTATTCAGGACAGGTGTTGCAGTTAACACACTACAACAAGCTGCGGTTGGGTAATGGTTAGCCCTGAGGACTAAAGACCAGTCAAATCAGGTTTGATTCACGATGGCAATCAACTATTTCACTGGGGAGTGTTCTTAACTTGGCAAGACATGTATCCTAGCATAGTACTGGTAGGTACACTTACTATAACTCTTCAGGGCAGTGGGTTTTTTCCCCATAAATTGGGAAAATGCTTGTTGATTTTTGGACATTGTATCAATGAAATTTCTTAATTGGGAAACCAAATTGCTAAAGTCATGTGTCTGTAAATTTTTTAGAAAACTGCATGATTTTAAATACTGGTAGGTACACTAATACTATAACTCTACAGTGCAGTGTTTTTTTTTCATAAATTGGGAAAAGGCTTGTTGATTTTTGGACATTGTATCAATGAAATTGCTTAATTGGGAAACCAAATTGCTGAAGTCATGTATCTGTAAATTTTTTAGAAAACTGCATGATTTTAAAGAAACTTCCTGTTAGGAAGATGCGTTTTATTGGTTGGCCGTTATATTACGAGAAAAAGCCCTTCAATGAGTACATTAATGGAAAAACAAACAAACAAAACAAAGTTGTGATAGATTTTATCATGATCAGATGTGATTATTTTTTTAAGATTGTCTGTTTGCTAAGTTTGTTACATTAATGGCAATGGTCATTTGATGTGACGACTTTCTCTTTCTATAAGAGTTAGCTTGCCAACATAAATATATTTTCCATTGGCCAATGCTGAGGACAAGTTGTTTTGGAGGTGCAAATTTCTGATCAGATGTGGATCATGTCTTTCACTCTTTGACAGACTTCTACGCTTGCAATGGTTCTTTACACCATTTTTTCCATTCAATATGTGTATTTGTTGAAGATGAAGGCATTGACTTCGTCTGTTTACCATTATAAATAATGCATTTTGTCAATCAAGCCCATATTAAATCGAATAATGGACTTGTGGTTGATTTTATTTTCAGCTTCAGAGGTGCATTAGAACCCTAACTTCATGTTCTAACAAAGACTGAGTTTTCTGGAGTTGTTTGACATGCACAAGTGAATGAAGGCGCCCCACTGTTGGAATGCTTTAACAACAACATTTGCACCACTTTTATCATGAAAGGTATGAACCAACTGTCAAGTACTGTATGTGTAATTAAATAAAAAAAAACCATGACATTGTCAGAATGATTTGACATGTGTTAACTAACCATTGTATAATAAGCTGATCATAAGAATCAATTTATCCTTTTGTATGAGTGGTCATCTTTCTGCTGCAGATGATTAAGAAATCAGTTTAAATGGATAAACCTGTTCCATAAGCTCGAAAACCTAAATTCCACTGAAAGCATTTGCATGTTAAACGTTTTGGCCAATTGTATCAATAGTCTTTAAGGCTATTTAATTTCTAGTAAGCATTGTCACTTTCAAAGTGGTCATAACTATGATATTTACTGCATCCTTCTGTAAGCTTTCCTTAACACATAACACCGCAATTTTGCATCTTGCAGCTGACGACTTTCAAAAAGCATTGTGGCAAAAGAAGAAATTATTTATCACAAGTAATTTCACCTTTTGCCACAATGCTTTTTTCAATCTATTCACACACAACATCAACACACCATCAACACTGATATGTTTTACAAAGCTTTTTTTAAGTCACCAGCTTCAAGTAAAAAATTGTCTTTTGCAGGTGGTAATAAGATAAAAAAAAATCTTAGGACAGTAGAGACATACAAGTTTTACAAATGCCTCTAATTGTGTTTTGACCTTTTGTTTATTTTCAGCTCACATATTTCAGATGTTTAAAGGCCTAGTTTAGTCCTTCTTTAATTGACCCCCCCCAAAACCAATAACCAGATGCCCACCCGGTGTGGTGACCAGCTGTGATAATTAATTGGGATTACGTAATACCATGTATAGCACTGTGTCAAACTGATGGGTTTCTCTTGACAATTTTTTTTAAAGAGGACATTTAAGCAGCAGAATTGATTTTTTTTTTCAATTAGTCTTCAAATATTTTTTTTTGGAAGTTTGAAAGGTTTTTTGGTAATTTTTTTTTTTTCTTCAATTTGTGCCATATATAAAGATCATTTTACGTAATTATGACTTGCAGCATAGTTATAGTTCCTCTGTAGTATCACCATCATCATCATCATCATCAAAATTATCATCAAAATCATCATCATCAACATTATCATCAAAAGCATCATCATCATCATCATCAATGTTATAAGTATAACAAGTGCTAATTTATGGAATAACTAACTTATTATTTTCTTCACATTTCTTAACAGTTTATTAAGAAAAATCTACTTATCTTGTTAATCATTGTTTTAAATAAAGAAATCAAGAATTCAACATTTATTTCTTATTAATATTCCACATTATGAAAATCGAAGCAGAATGACATTTTTTTCTATGTAAGACTTGAAATATATTTTTAGAATTTTGGATGGGTTTTTAATAGGGGACTGTTATTTTAATTTGTACCTTGAATAAAGATTAATTTATGTACCGGTAAGAATGACTTGCAGCAGGGAATGTTATAGTTCCTCTGAGGTATATCATCATCATCACCATAGTACATCATCATCATCATCATCCATTTTATAACTTTGACAAGTGCTAGTTCATTGAACAACTAACTCATTATTTTTTTATATTTCTTGTCAGTTTATTAAGAAAAATCTATTAATCATGTAAATCCTTGTTTTAGATAACGAAAGCTATAACCAAACACATATTTCTTATCAACATTCTACATCATGAGAAACCGAAGGGTTGGGGTATTGCATAATCTGACCACCCATTCCTTATCAAGTAATATACAGGAAATTTTCTCCATGCTGTGGAACTGTATTGTTGCCCTGTAGGGTGCCCAGTGGGAGATAAGATACCAGACATTCCAAAGACTAGGCCTTTAAGATGTGGATTAGGAAGAACTCAGCAGCATAATTAACTACAAGATCCGGAATATAAAGAAAAAGATGGTGATATAATTTTGAGGATACAGAAAATGAAAATTGACAATTCATTTGAATATTGATGATTATATTTAATCTAATTAGCATTAAAGATGTCATTCTAGTTTTATTTGTCTAAATGTTCATTAATGCTTCATTGTATAATTGACACTGAATTTTTTTTACAATTTCAGTTTACATGTGTATATAGCCCATGCATTTATTGTTTGTCAGAAGAAAACAGACTGATCTTTTCAGTAGTAAATTTCCCTGGAATATCGGTGGTGATTCACTGGCATTCCAGTGATATTTTGCTGGCATTCCAGTGGTGTTTCACTGGCATTCCAGTGGTGTTTCACTGGTATTCCAGTGGTGTTTCACTTGCATTCCAGTGGTGTTTCACTGGCATTCCAGTGGTAATTTACTGGTATTCCAGTGGTGTTTCACTTGCATTCCAGTGGTATTTCACTGGTATTCCTGTGGTTTCCACCGGTTTGCCACTGGTTTTCAGTGGAATACCGGCAGATTTTACCACTGGTGTTTTACTGAAATGCCAGTGGTATTCCACTGGGATTCCAGTGGTATTCCACTGGAATATCAGTGGTTTTACCTTGGAATACCAGTGGTATTTCACTGGAAAGCCAATGAAATACCGGCAGATTTTACCACCGGCATACCGGTGGAATACCATTGGTAAACCAGTGGAATACCAATGGTGTTTTTCACTAGGGTTGGGTTTCAGTTATGTAACACATCTAATTTTATTCAAAACGCCTTGTGGAATTTCAAGTACGTCGACAAAAAAGGTACAGGTACATTCTTTCATCATTTTAAGTTCATCAATTCCATTATCAAAAATCTACATCGAAATTGTCTGGGATAAAACACTTTTCCTTAACAGACAAATCCTGCTGCAGATGGCTTGAAAGTTGACGCTGGAAAAAATCCTTAAAGAAGATGTTTCTTCTACTTTTGTCAGCATCATAATTGTTAATTCATTTCTGTAAACGATTCTAAAAGGGTTCTTGTTCACAGACGAGAAAATTTGAAAGTCAAAAGAAAGTGTGGTTAAAACAATACAGTTTTTGTATTTTTGAAATACAATTTGAATTAGTTATAGAAAGCATACCTAATTCAGAAATTCTAAGTATACTACAATGTTAGTATCATAAACTGTGATGAAATACAGTCTAACTTGTGTTAAGCAGCCACCCTTTTAAGCAGCCAACCTGCCTTAAACAGCCACTACAGAAAGTCCCATTGTTAGATTTATAGTGAAAATCAAATTGTGTTAAGCAGCCAACCTGTCTTTAACAGCCAATTTACTCTGTCCCATAGGCTGGCCTCTTAACACAAGTTTGACTGTACCTCCAAACTTAACTGCCAGGAAATAAGTGCTTGGCCGAATTATCATCATAAAACTATGCGACCTGGGTAGTGGTTAACTTAATATTTTACACTAAGACCTTGCGCTAAGAAAGTTCAAACAACATTCACTCTTATTCTAATATTAAGATGAGAAGTATTGCAATGTAACACATCACTGGAGTTGTCTCTCCAAGATGCTTTCAATGATGTGTCACATGGCAACGTTGTACTTGTGTTTAAGGTTACGTATCAATGTAAATGTATATCCAGTTTCAAAATACATGAATACTTTCTTTTTAAGTCATTTACTAAAATGCATTTCTGGTGTCTACAACTCTCATGATATATCCAAATCTATTGTTCCCCCCCCCCCCCAAAAGGAATTCGCCCTCCCTGACATTAGCACCTTTTTGGTATAGTATAGGTATGGCCATTTGTCCCCTATTTTTCCCCCATCATCTATATTTGTGCATCTGTGCCATTTCAATGTCTGAATGCAGTTGGAGTACAATAAGTCAGCCATTTCTGACGATTCATCAATAATTGCTCATTTTATAAACTGTGAAAAAAAGTCATCGCACATCACCATCCACGACTGAACGAATGTAATTGACTGAGGGCAAATGTCGGCCATTTGCATTAAGGTGAGGGGGGCAAAAGTCTGCCCTATACAAATATAGGTAGCAAATGTTTAGGAGGGTAAATAACCGGAATTCACTTTAACCGGGCTTTGAACCCACTTGGTTCAGGACTTTGTGATTCTTAGTTCATGCAGTACTTCATTCAAACAACCAAGCGTCTGGGTATTATGATTTAAATCTGATTTCGAAAAGGTGAACATTCTGAAATACTTTTCTTTTCCACTGGAATGGAATGTTACACTAAATATCAAGTAGCCCCACCCTTTGCAGACATCCCTTCAAAAGAGACTTTGATTTAACCCTTACAGTGCTGGAGCCGACTTGATGCATACGCAAACAGGTTAAATCACAGGCCAGCCACCAAGTAAATTGCCGGATGGCCTGTGATCTAACCTGTTTGCTAATCTGTGTATCTTTCCTCATTAAAATTATACAGACATTTAAAGGTTTTGGAAAGCAGACGACACAAAAAATCTATTTCTAAAAATTACCCAGCATTCTAAAGGGTAACCGTGCCTCAAAAGGCACCATGGTGGGGATACGCGGCCACACAGTTGCATGCTGGTCCTTCCAACAGAATATTGTCTGCACTGAATATTTCATGTGGAGTTAATAGGGGCAATTCTTACAGATATCAACAAACACTTCATCAAACATTTGTTAAGTTCCAACTTGATGCACAATTCAACTATAGATCCCCTTTTAAAAAACTTTCCCCAACAACAAATTTTCAACTGTCCCAAATTGAAAGAGTTTGCAGACGAAATTTCAAAATGTGATGAATTTGAACAATATTCTTCAGAAAGAGCAGAAAATCTTGTGGGAAAAGGAAAAATCGCTTGTTACAAGCAATTTCTCCTTTTCCCACGATGTTTTCTAAAGTCGTCTGCAACAAAGTCGTCAAATGTCATTATTGTTTGGGAAAGGGTTGAATAGGCGCATCTGTTCAACTATATATGACGAATTAATGAGAGATCTTATTATATCTATTATAACTGTAATACTCCTGCACTAAACTTTCTTTTGGTTTGATTCAATAATTTGCTACAGGACACTTTTAGAAATAATGTAAGAAAACGGAAAATTGTTTAAATGTTTTTGTGGAATTAATGGGAGATCTAATAGATTTGAAGCTATCCTTTACTTCGGTTTGATTTATTTTGATTGCATGATAAACCACTGCAACAAAAGGAGAAGTTTTTCATAATGAGCCATTTCTCCTTCTGTTACAGTGGTTTTCATCCAACAAAAAGAGGAAATTATTTCTTTTCAGATGAGTCAGTTGGTCTTAGTCTTTTAAATGCCTTCCTTTTTTTTTCAAGATATTATGATTTGATTATTGATGCATTACCTGCTTTACACATGTTTATAAATGACGACATCATGACAAGACACATTTTTATTTTCTTTAGTGTTTAACCTACATTTTCATCTAATGAGAATGCGTCAATTTGAATTTTTTTGTTGGTTTATTTTCCATAAACTACTATTCGAGTGTTCTATCTGGGCTCTATGAGACTATTACTCTGGTATCACGCATGCGCATAAATGTGTAGTTTTAGGCTCCTACTCCAAATCAATGACACATGTAAGCCTAGCCTACGGTAGCGATTGAAAGATCACTGTGACGTCGCGGGGGAGAAATAAACACAGAAATAAATAAAAAGGAATTACAATTAACTGGGTATCCTAACATCGTTGAGAAAAAAAGAAACTGAACTATATTAACCTTTTACCCCATTAGGAATAATGTGACGGGTACAAATTGAAAGCATCAACAGACAACACATATATACATTATGAAAAAACACAGTTTCTTTTTGAAATTGAAATGAAAATATTGTGACAAAAGGAGAAATTGCTCGTTACAAGCAATTTCTTCTTTTGTCACAAGGGCTTCTCAAGTTTTCTGCTGTAGATGAGGAATAAATTATGGAGTAACGGGTTAAACTCAAAACTACATTGCAATCTACATCACTGGGTAGTGCAGTTTTCTTCTTCCAAATATGGTATGGCAGATTCTTGGCATGCAATTGACAGCCGCGGAAGGCGTGGTTTATGTCGAATTTCAAAATACTGAGCAGCAGTTTTATGCCATTCGCAGATCATACCCGTAGAGGCGTGGTTTGCCAGCGTCAAATAGAGCGCTCTATGGAAATGTAGGTTAAACACTAAATATAGGTTAGAGGCTAGATAGTGAAATTTAAACGATATAGAAACCCCAAGGAAGGAGCGATAGCGACTGACTGTTTAGATCTAATGAATATTTTGATTGCACAAAACAATTGTTGAAAGTAACATTTTATCAACAAAATACATATTTATACAGCTAGTGGTAAAGGTGTCCACCTCAGGGCGGGAAGGTTGAAGGGAGAAAATGGTTTTCATGGGACTTATTCAGAAATGACCAGCTTGTGAGCCACAAGCTAGGTAATTAGATTAATGATTACCAACTTATATCCACTTGGCGCCTGGCATAGTGCTAGAAATGGGGAGGTACTTGGTATAATCAGCGAAAAGTGTCTCATATGCCAAACTGGCTGGCCCTTTCACTATTGGTGACACTATGATAAACAAAACCTTTAATTTCTCAAGGTAATTACCTGCATCTGCCTCCATTGGTCCAACGCCGGCCACCAAATCTCGGAATGTCTGTCCATCATCCTCATCAATGGCAAGCCATCTGTTACATGGGAAACTGTAAGTAATGGAGTTGTCAAGGTCATCTATAATCACCTGAAATAGACAAACAAGGTCATACAGTCACAGGTGAAGGTCAATCATCAGCAAAGGTCAAACACTGACAAAGGTCATTAAGCATCACAAGTCATACAGTATCATGGGCCATACAGTGTCACAGGTCATACAGTGTCAATGGGCATACAGTGTCAAAGGTCATACAATCACAGATGAAGGTCAATCAATGATAAAAGTCATATAGCATCACAGGTCATACAGTGTCACAGGCCATATAGTGTAAAAGCTTGTACCATGTCATGGGTCATACAGTGCCTAGGATCATATAGTGTCAACAGTCATACAGTCACAAATGAAGGTCAATCATCAATAAAGGTCATATAGCATCACAGGGCATACAGTGTCACGGGTCATACAGTGTCATATATCATACAGTGTTAAAAGTCATACAGTGCCACATGTCATACAGTGCCACAAGGCAAATAATATATTTGAGAAATAAATATATCTAAACTACTAACATATCCAGCTTGGACAAGGGTACCGAGTTTGAGACTCAGTTTGCCCAAAGTTTCTTTCCGGCATTTAATGAAGTCAACTTGCATTAATTATTTGTCTTTCTTCACTGATCAGTTATGTTTGTTAAGGAAAGATGCCTGTGGCTCGGAAACATTCTTCAGTACAATTGAGTTAGTGCCAGGAGCATGGATAGGTGTACAGACTGCTGTGACATTATATGGGAAGCCGGATGCTTTCTTTGGCTCATTTATTGCAATCAAAGATCCTTTTTAATTGCATTATAAAAGTACTTAGTGTGCAATACTGTTGTAAAAGGCATAAAACCCAACCAAAGCAAACGTCATTAACTTAATTATCTTCCTGCAAAGAAATTGTGGTAAGAAACATGTAAAGGTGCATTTTTAGCACATATTAAACAAGGATTTTCGTCTTTTCTTCTTTTTGGTTGTGGATTTATGGCCAATCAACAACACAGGTCATATTTATTACAAAACATGCATATAAAAAGCAATTAAACTAACTACAAACAGTGAAAACTAGTATGGGTACATGTAGACGGAGCCCAAGCAAAGAAAGGACCGCTCTTTGACATGCATGGAAGCTGGCAATCGTGTGGGAAGCCTGATGCTTTCTTTCGGCTCATTTATTGCAATCAAAGATCCTTTTTTAATTGCATTATGAGAGTACTTAATGTGCAATAAAACTAATTCAGATTTTGTTGTGTTTCGGATTGAAATGTCACCTGTTTTCTGGTAATTGGAAGAGTTTTATGTAATCTTGATTCCTCTAATGATAATAAAACGCTAAGACACACATACAGACATCTGAAAAAGTCACAGATTATTTCTTATATATCTTTTATATCCCTCAATCCTTAGCTATACTCCACCAAAAGATACCCTGACTTCCCAAATCTACGGCAGTCAATCTTTGAAATGGTTGTTGGAAAAGGAGATATTATTCAGGAGAAATTGTTCATGTTTCTTTTGTTTCAACAATTTTCATCCAACAATCATGAGATACAACAATGCGGCCAGTAATTTACAGCTTTATTTCCTTAATAATCTTTATACTTGTCTGCTTAAAACTTCTTCATCAGGGTCAAAGAAAAGTTTGTCATTTAAAGTTTGTGGTGGGTCTAGGCAAGCTGCATAAGCATTCATTGGAAGACTGCACTTGTTGGCAAAAAGTGTTTTTGCATCAAACTTGAAAACGAAAAATATTGAAAAACGAAGGAACATTTCATCTTTTTCCACAATCAATTTGTTTTGATTTCCACTGAGTGTGGTATTAAATGGAATGACTTTGATATAGTGGCCAGGAAAAGAAGTAATGTTGTGTGAGCAATTAAGTCATTTTTTTAACTCAACATATTCCCTCATAAAGGCATTCTAGAACATGGCTCTGCACTAGAAAATGGACAAATAAAACACATGTTTGACACAGGAACGCCCAAATATGCACAAAGATTGCGACAAGTTGCACCCCCAAACTACAAATTGGCTCACAAAAGTAAGCCATAAAACTTCTGCCACATAAGATATCTCTAAAATCTGAGAGGACAATTTTTCATAGACCACTGATGATGGCGAATCATGATTTACACATTTGTCCTTCACTCTAGAAAGGGTCCTACTTGGACAAGTGGTTAACGTTTAGAATGCTTGGTCATTTTGTAAAAATAGATTTTTGAGTCATCTGCTTTCCTAAACATTAAAAGCATACAAACCCTCAGAAAAACTGCAATTTAAAACTTGGTAAAACTATAAATTATGATAGAAAATGTTGAAATATAGCGAAACACCACAGGATCATGACAATACAACGTCAGCACTATTAATTTTCTATATTTCAAAGTACTATTTTCCTTTTTACTTTACCTTCGAGTAACATCTAAATAGCGAGGAGCACTTGGATTAACAAGTGGCAAACTTTCAAAATATAGAATTTCTCGTGATTTTGTTGGTTCACAACATTTCTTTGCTGACCTTCTTATATTACTTTTTGTGAACAAACCTTACTGTATTCACTCTTTCAAAAGCATCATGTGAGCATGTTACTATCTTTATTCATCTGTATAAGGGAACTTAAAGTACTTTTAAGTTAATTGTCAAATATTCTAGAACTTTCACAATTAAAAAGTAAATGAGCGAAAGTATGGCTTTGAATATATGCTAAATTTCAACAAACAAGGATACTAAGAGTAGCAAACAGGTTAAACTACAGGCCAGCCACCAATTTATTTGGCAGCTGGCCTGTGATTTAACCTGTTTGCATGAGCATGAAGTAGGTTCCATGACTTTAGGGTTAGAGTGGCCACCCTAGAATTCAGGGGTTCTGGGTAACCCTCATGGGCTAGGTAAAATACAGGAATGGCAAAATCAATTGGGCCACGTCACGGGAAAAGGGGCACTCGGACATAGCAAACAGTGTAGCCCCAGACCAGCCGCCACGTCCTTGACATGGCGGCTGGTCTGGGGTTACACTGTTTGCCATCTTAGAGGACATCAAGTTCTACCTTTAAATAAATACAAATGATAACTGTCATGACTAGATGCTGGAATAATAGCGCTAAGAAAGAGCCGAGTCAGCGGGTTTTTTTTTATGTCCGAGTGCCCCTTTTCGCCCGACGCGGCCCAATTGTCTGTATTGCTCACCAAAAGCCCTAAAGGACAAGTGATTTTTTCCATAAACTTACTATATTATCCATTTAACAGACAAGTGGGGGGGGGGGGGGGGGGGGGGTTTATGGGAGGGAGCAAACAGGTGCTGTGTATGGTCCCACGCTTAAAGTTCCAAAATCTGGTGCAAATAAAGTAAGACATTATACATGCTTTCTAACCTACATTATTTCTGTTGCGTAAATTTACTCCACATTTTACTTTTATCTCTCACTTAACTATCAGATGATGAGTCTTTTATGGTCCAAAATTGAAAGAGTTTGCAAATAACAATTAGGTATGATTAAGAAAATTATTCTTTGGCATGATTTTGTATGATATAGCTTGGAAGATAAAGTACAAATTGTATCGGGGGAAGGGGGGGGGGGTTGGTAGAGGCGACTTGGAATTATTTTGAAAAGGTATATAAGCACACTAACTCTTTTCAAGGCCACTGCCTTTTCAAGCGGTGTTTTGTTTACTGATAAGGTTTAACTTTGTGTCAATAGTATTTCAGTAATAATGCTACACCAAAAAGGTTGTGACAGGCCATAAAGGCTACTCAGGCTTGGTAGACCCATCAGCATATATACAAATATTAAAAACAGACACACAGCCAGGGAGGCACAAACCTACACAAAAAAACAGACATCAAGTGACAGAGAAAACTGGACAGATACCAAGAGACACAGAAAATTAAACGGACACCAAGAGACGCAGAAAATTAGACAGAAACCAAGAGACACAGAAAATTAAATAGACATCAAGGGACACAGAAAATTAAACAGACAACAAGAGACAGAGAAAACTTAACAGACAACAAGACACACATAAAATTAAACAGACAATAAGAGACACAGAAAATTAAACAGACACCAAGAGACACAGAAAAATAAACAGACAGCAAGAGACAGAGAAAATTAGACAGACACCAAGAGACACAGAAAACCAGACATACACCAAGAGACAGAGAAAATCAGAGGGCACCAAGAGACACAGAAAATTAAACAGACAACAAGAGAAATCATCAATTAGACTTACACCAAAAGACAGAGAAAGTCAGACAGACACCAAGAGAAATCATAAACCAGACAGACACCAAGAGACACATAAAACCAGACATACACCAAGAGACAGAGAAAATCAGACATACACGAAGAGACACAGAAATCCAGACAGACACCAAGAGACAAAGAAAATCAGACAGTTACCAAGAGACACATAAAACCAGACATACACCAAGAGACAGAGAAAACCAGACATGCACCAACAGACACAGAAAATCAGTCAGACTTACATAAATACAGACAGGCTGACAAATGGACATGGTCAGAAAATCAAAAAGACATGCAGAGAAAACATATGGACAGACAAACAAAGAAAATTAGGTAGACACCTACAAACACAGAAAAACATACAAATTAAAAGACAAGCAGACTGATGGACACACACACAGAAATTTAGACAGATATACAGAAGTTCAAATACCAAGACAAACATACAGACAGACAGACAGATGCTCAAAGAAATACAGAAAAGTAAATAGTCAAAAGTATATGTAAGCACAATTAAGCTCAAACACACAGATATACAGTCAATTATAAAGACAGAAGGATATAGGCACACAAACATACGAACAGAGATACAGATAGACTGGCAGACAGCAGAAACACAGACAGGAAGATCATCTTATAAGATTGAGCACACAAATGAGTATCAGAAATAAAATCAATTATTCAAAATGCCTTCAAGACAAATAAAATAACATCAAAGAAAGGTAAACACTTTGATTGCACATGAGATGTAACAGCATCTTTTGCTGAACAATTTACCAAACCCCGAATTTCGACTGTCCAACATTGAAAAAGTTTGCAGACAACATACCAGATGTTACATCCAATGTATGGTAATTAGATACCCGTATACCCTGTTGTTCTTTCTGTTTAAGTTCTACATGGCCAACCGTATGTAATTCCAGCTAGTTCAAAGTAAACACTTCAGTGCAAGAACATGGATGTTTGCTTTCAGAGTGTATTCTGAGTATCACAGGCCAAGTGTCTATAGCTTGACATGTATGCCAGCTTTATCTAGGTCTTGTAGCCTTGTCAACAATGGACTTGTATAAAATAAAAAAGTTTGAACCCAGGTTGAAAGGGGCAAGGTGGTTCCAAGTTCTGCACTCTAACAACACTGAGGCAATGGAGAGTTTTATGCAGTACCAATGAGGAAATGCTTTCAGAACGAAGAGGTGAATCATGAAGAAACAGAAATACTGTGTAAAAGGCGTAAAAATACCCCCTAAAATCAAGTGAATCCCGTCAAATCCTGTAAAATCCTGAGCAGATATACAAGTAGCAATCCAAAAAGTTACTATGAAACATTTACACAGTCATTTCTACAACAGGATGATCTGCTTATAATAATTAACTTCACTTAATGTTGCAAAGATTTCCTAAAAAGAACAAAAAGTTGTCTGAGAAATTTACTTTAGTCACCTAATAATACATTTATAACTCTTTCTGGTGCATTGGATCAACCCTGATAGTGCTGAAACCGACTTCATGCTTACGCAAACAGGTTAGATCCAGGCCAGCCCCCAAGTAAATTGGTGACTGGCCTGTGAACCTAACTGTTTGCAACTCTGAGTATCATTCCCCGACAAAATTAAGCAGATATTTAAGTTTTTTGAGAGCCAACACAAAAATATATTCTTAGAAAATTACCCAGCATTCCAAGGGTTAATAATGAATCAGCTTGTGAAAGGATTGGTACCTTACAAATTTCTAATTTTATAACATACAGCCACATTTATCTACACTGATCAACATTATATAAGGCAGAGTCTGTCTGTCAGCCGATTAATACTTGCTAAAGATTTCAAGACGGAATGTAACGAGAATATTACAGCAGTTTTACGGAATATCGTAAACCGCCTACTACCTGGTTCTCAAGTGAACTGTTTTTCTAATTAGATACGACTGCTGTGGATGTTGCATAGATAGCAGGTAGGGTATTAACCCATTTCACATTTATCTTATTACGGAGGATGAAAGTTGGCAGTGCCAGTAGATGAATGATGATTATGTAATAGGAGCAAAAATTAAGAATTAAGCAAAAGTCTTTGTGTCAAGAAAGGAGATATTATATTTTAGTTTGCATGAATGTTGGTATGAATTCTCAAGGATTATCGGGCTTACAGGCTGTTAAATCTAATCAAAGTTGTTCAATTAGTGAATAGATTTTGGGTGTATCAATTACTGGTACCTTAACGAAAATTAGTTGTATCAATTAAAGAATGGATATAATGTAATCAATTGGTGGATAGATATAAGAAATTACTTAACCCTTTACCAAACACCAAATTTTCGACAGTCCCGAATTGAAAGAGTTTGCAGACAACATTTCAAAATGTGATGAAATTGGAAACTAATCTTCTGATAGGGGAGAAAACATTTTGGGAAAAGGAGAAAGTGCTTTTCACGACAATGTTTTGTAAAGTTGTCTGCAACAAAGTGGTTAAATGTCATTATTGTTTGGTAATGGTTGAATGAATGAAAATTCGGTACACCACTAATTGTCTGAATAATAAGTTTTTCAATCACTGAGTGCATATCAGTTATATCCAGTACAAATGAATATCAGGTAAAATCATCTTAATTTTTCCCACAATTAATTGTAATGCAATAACTGAATGAATATTAATAATACTTATAATTAGTTAAATATGCTACAGTTACAAGAGAAATTCCAAATTGATTAACTACAAGAGAAATGAATGACATGGATTTCATAAAGATGAAATATTTAATGGAAATTTAGTTGATTAATCACTGAAAAGATCAACTAATTGGGTGGATATATGATTCATCAATTAATAAAACAATATCAAATTAATCAATAATTGAAAAGTCATTGGGTATATCAATTATGTGGGAATGTCATTAGATATATCATGTTTTTTGTACTATTATTAGGTCCAACCAGTATTTATTTATGTACATTTATTTGAATGGTGTTTAACGCCATGGTAACAATTTTTCAATTATGTTATGACTTAACTGGATCTACCAGCACTGGGCTAGGGCTCTGAAGTGACTTTCCGAAGGTCCCTCCCACGAAACCAGAGGTGTCAGTGGGGCACAAACTTTGGACTGAGTTCTAAGACTGCCACTTTAACCATTGGGCCATGCAGGACCCTTTATTTAGGAACAGTTTATCACTTAAAGAGTATGATATTATGTTTATCAAATACTTCCAGGATGTAAGGCATTATACATCCAATAATGATGATAAATGGAGATGACGATTTAAACTCTAGATTCTTTTGGTTTGGCATGTGGCGCCCTCCCCCTTCTAAAAGGAACTTTGTAGAATAAATGTTCATGGAATAAAAAATGAGGTATATTTTTCACACATGCTTAAAGTATAGACTTTTATTTAACAGAAAACTTTTTTATTCCCTTTTTATGAAGTAACAAGTACACAATTATTGTAAATTAACTGCAGAATATTCACGCTTATGAAGATCTTTGAGATTTATTTGAAATTAGGCATAAAAAGTCTACTCCTCATAAAAAATATACTGACACATAGGCTTTGACTAATCCTTATTAAACTGTGGTACAGTTTATATTGTCTGACAAATCAGTGCAACATTAAGTATTATCATATCTAACCTCTGAACAGATGTTTGAGAAAGCAGCCTGTCGTTTGGAAATTGTTGACGAAAATCGAGGAGCGTTTATTGAGGCAAAGGCTGAGTGATAATAAATTATGGACTTCTCTCAAATACTTAAATTGAAGAAAGGTAGAGGCAGATGGCAAAATTATAGTATGATAGTTGACATTGAAATATCTTGTAATAACATAGAATAATTTTGCTATTATTTTATAGAGACACATCATTTTTGTTACAATGTTTTCTCTAGGATTTCGCTGCATATGTTCTAGAAGTTTGTTTGTTTGTTTTGGTTTTACATCTTGTCAATAAAAAAGCACACCAAACTAAAATGCTAAAGAAAAAAAATCTAAATCCTATCAGAAGTTTGACATCCAAATATCAAATCACTTCTACATTTCTTTAAAGGAGGAATTCTTAATAAAGACATCTGTGTTAAGCAAAATGATTGATATAATTACTGGTTCCTCAATTTAAGTTTCCTTCATTGTATAAGTAAGCATGCGGCATTTTTTCACAATAGTGTTTGTTTTTAATTTGAATGTTATTTTGATTATAACCCTTACTGTATGTTATGTACTTGGGTCAAAATAAAGACATGTTCTGTTCTGTTCTGTTTTTTCGTCACCTATGTTGAAACTTTTGTAAAAATGTATGTTGTAAAATGGACCTGATGCCTAAAGCATTGCATACAATTATTCTATAGTAGTGTAATAGTATTTCAGGTAAAAAAAAAATAATCTAATAAAGAAGTTATCAAAATGAGTTGATAAAAACATTCATGAAGTAATCACTGGGTAAAGATAGTGCAGGAATTCAATGGGAAGGTAATCTAAAATCAAGGCCCTCCAGAAAATACATTATTCATAACCCAAAATATTCTGTAATGTCCTATCATAGACAATCTTACGCACTGACTCATTTGATGTTCATGGCAAAACTTGAATCTTTTAACCCTTTCCCATACAATCACGGCATTTGACCACTTTGTTGCAGATGGTTTTAGAAACATTGTGGGAAAAGGAGTAACGAGCAATTTCTCCTTTTCCCACAAGTTTTTCTGCTCTATCTGAAGAATATTTTTCAAATTCATCATATTTTGAAATGTCATCTGCAAACTCTTTCAAATAGGGACAGTTGAACATTTGTTGCTTGGGATAGGGTTATGAAATAGGATGCAATTAGTAGAATATTTATTGCAAAACATCATTAATTTTTTTTGCCCCTGAAATTCTTACTTCACATGCAACAAAAGACGATATTCTTTAAGGAGGTTTTGAACATTCAACATAAACCATTACACTGATTTGGATATTTAATTTGTAGTTAAAAGAAGTACATTCAGTACAAGATTCTAGCGGGGTGTTTTTAAGTCCAATGCAGAAAAAAAGAAATGAGAAAGAAAGCTCTTACAGCATTTTACTCCAATCAAAACAATGATTTGTAAATGATGCCAACTTTTAGTTGAGTTTTTTCAATTTGTAAATTGTCGTCTGCAATCTTTATAATTTTTATTGGATTAGAGCAAAATTTGTTGTTAAATTACTTAAATAGATACAATCAGTAAATTGTTACATGGACAAAAAACTTTTCCTTTCCTGTTTGTAATATTCAACATTGATAATCTCTCAAGGGAAAAGTTGGGCAGTTAACCCTTAGAATGCTGGGTAATTTTCTAAGAATATATTTTTCTGTTGTCTGCTTTTCGAAATCTTGAATATCTGCATAATTTTGTTGAGGATGAGAGTCATAGTAGCAAACAGGGCTTTCTTCCTTTGCAAAATTAGTCAATATCCATTATAACAGATTGGTTTTCATTCTCTAAAGTTTACATGTACTATACAGCTTTCAATTTGACTTACTGACAACATGCACAACGAATGAATGATTTAAGTACAAACAAACCAAGCACATGCGTAGTGCACCCACAACAGTATACTATATAATATATTTTACCATGTAAAGTCATAAATCATGTTTATGGTCGCATTCAGTGTGAATCAACGTGGCAAGGAAGCGCTAACCCTTAGAATGCCAGGTGATTTTGTGTCGTCTGCTTTTGAAAACCTTAAATATCTGCTTAATTTTAATGAGGAAATGTACTCAGCTTAGCAAGCAGGTTAGATCACAGCCTGGATCAAACCTGTTTGCATAAGCATGAAGTCAGTTCCAGCACTATAAGGGCTAAAATGGCCCCTCTTTTCCACATTAGTTTCTGTACATCCGTACGCCAGCATGCATGTAAAAGGGTTTAAATGTACATGTAAAGCCATTAATTGACTCATTAACCATCCTCACCTTCCGGATTTGTTAGAAATAATCTTTAGAACTTTTAGAAATGCACTAAAATGCACCTGCATGAAGGAGTGACAAATAAATGCTACAAACTGCATGCTGTTTGAGCTGGTTTTCTGAAACATATGTGGCAATAACCAATGAAGATATTCTTAAAAGAGTTTTCACCTAATTTACAAAAGAAAAATTCATATTAAAAAGGACAATCTCACTGATTGGGATTTCAATTTCTTGAAATAAATTGTCTTCCACCTGTATTACAGAATGATTGACCCATTCTCTTATAAAAGATTTTTATAGCTTGTCTATATTGAAAGAAATAGGGGACTACAATTATGAATAGCAGACCTTTGGTATTTCATTGTGTATTTATTCAATCATAAACATTATAAATGTGATATATCTTACTATTTAGATGTTTTCAATTAATTAAATGAATGGTTGTGCACTTATATTAAAAGGTGTTTTAAAAACTGTGTATATAATGTACATAAATGAGACTCAAATAAATCAATGAAGATATCAAACATAAAATCAAATGTATAATCACAGGAAAACGTCACAAAGGAAACAGAAATTGCTCTTGACGGGCCATGTCTTTGCTGCAAATTAATTGAAGTAATTGGTTAGTTAAGAAAGGATGAATGATGGTGTTAATTGAATAAAGTATCAATCACCAATGCCTGATTCATGCATAGACACATAAAAACACTTCAATGAATAATGGTGAGGAAATCAGAGTACTAGATAAAAGTATACCAGGGTTCAGTGCAATACTATAGCAAGTGCTTCATGTTCATGAAGCACTTGCTATAGTCTTGCATTGAACCCTCGTTTATAGAGTTTGAATTGGTGCATATTACAATTTGAAAGTTGTCTTTGGTAGGTATTGCATAACTGATGGCAATAATTCACAGGTATGGTATGTTACCTCTAGCTACTAGTTCTCTCTTGTTGGGTTTTGTGTTTAGTCTAGTATCAAAGCAACATGAGTCATTATAAACAAGAAATGAATAAGTTAGGAAAATAGCATTTGCTTTATGGTATTGGGAGCAACCAATTCGCGAGGTCAGTGCAATACTATAGTAAGTGCTTCACGTATAGTCTTGCTTTTAACACTCGAATTGTGACAACAGGAGAAGTTAGGAAAATAGCATTTTCTTTATGATATTTGGTCGAAACCACTTTGAGGGTTCCGGGCAATACTAATGTATGTGAAGGACTTACTTTAGTCTTGCTATTAACACTCAAATTGTGACAACAGGAGAAATTGCTCATATATAACAATTGAAGCAATGTCATCTTATAACTTCTGAAATGGGTCTTTGAGTTATCATTTAGTAAAGAATTGGGATGTTTTCCCATTCTTTAAATTTCTTTCAACAAAAAAAAGATAAATACATCTTTTTGGTCATCCAACACAAACTTCGCATGCATGATCAATGAATATGAATTGAAATTTGGGGACATTTTCCTGTCAGTGAAAGGAAATCTTTGGTGAAATAAAAATTGCTAAAATGATAAATTAATTACAATCCAAATTGAGCCTTCAAGACAAGACTTTAGTAATAAGTAAGCTAAATTGTTAAACAATGAATGAATAGGGTTTTTAGGCGCACATCATAATGATGTAGGTAACAATATATCAAATTATCAAAATACTAAAGTTGAAATAAAAACTAGTATTTCAATTTACGGAACTTCTCATAGGCATAGGAGCCGGGGGGCCAGGGGGGCCCCGGCCCCCCCAATATCCAGACTGGGGGGGCCAGAGTATACTTTGGCCCCCCCAATAATCACAATGGAAGATGAAGATTTTTGGAAAGAAAAAATGAAAGAAATGAAATTTAACAGCAGAATTGATATAAAAGTGTATTTTGTGCTTTATTTAATACCAATTCGCCTTTTGTAACGAACAATAACCAAATCATTTTGACGTCATCATCGCAAATGACAATCTGAATACATAAGGTTTATCCAATGAAATCTCAGCTCACGGAAAGTAAGTTCGACTAACGAAAACAGTGATGCCAATCGGAACTACTCGGGTATTTCCGTGAGCTGTGAAATACACCTCGGATATAAGTGTAGGGTTACAATTTTTCGGGTAAATTGGCATCCGCCGATGAACACCTTGTCTAAGCGTGCATGTTAAGTAGTTCAATGTGTATGGAAGTGTTGGACATCCTTTTTTATCACTTTTGATCAGTTACTCATACCAAATGGCGAACGTGTTGTTGTGACATGTATACTTGTTTCCCCAATCAAATTTAACGACTTTTTGGATTTTACATTCAAGATCTATTTTTAGAAACGAAAGAAAGTGACGTCATTCTCGCGGGAAACAATATGGCGTCATCCCTATTATTTCAGAGGTGTTTTCTATTGGATAAACCCGATGTGTTCAGATTGCAGTGATGCAACACATGCTCTAAGCAGTCAGACCCTATATTGTATTTAAATAAACTCTCATTTTTTGTTCTCAAAAGTTGACGAGCTCGTGGCTGTGACAGCATGGTGGCTGTCACTTGAAGGTATCATCTATACAATATGTTTTCCGCGTGAGATCGAGACCTGGCCAAACCTACTTATTTTTTCTTTTGGTTATTTTGTCTTAACTAAGATACACATTTTCATACGCTTTCTTTTAATTCTTATAATGTTATTGAATTTGTAAATGAATGAATAGTCATGAAAAAGTTGAGGAACATTTATACTTAGACCGGTCCTCATCTGAAGTTGGCCCCCCCAATGTTGGAAACGCTCCTACGCCTATGCTTCTTCATTAACCAATTAATTTGCAGGTGTTGAAAAAGAAAATGAAGTAGAATTGGAAGATACTCCCTTTGTAAGATTAAAAAGCTCAATCTAGGTGGAGAAATTCAGCCCATGCATCGCCACACTTGTAACAAAAACGTGAACAATTCCTTCAGATAGTCAAAAAAATTGAACCAGAATTTGAAGAACCGCCATGTTTTAGACTTAAAACATTTCCTATTAAGAGAAATTCACCTCACCTTTATAAACCAAAATAGGAACAAGTTTTTTAGCCACAACTATTTTTAATCTGATTCAAGGACATAACAAGAAGCACATACAATGTATAGGGGTTGAGTTAAAAGTACACTTTCTTCGCTTTCATTATTATATCATAAATGTCAACATATGGTACATCGTCAGAAACTATGTTTAATTCATTTCTTTTTTGCTTATTCAATATTTAAGTATCTATCATTTGGATTCTTTTATTTATGAAAACAGGTTTATTTGTTTAACAATAAAATGTCTGACTGCATTTAATGGTGTAAAAACAGGCTTATAATATATTCAAATTAGTGCTCCAACTGTCTATCCTAGTAAAGTTCACCCTTAGAATGCTGGGTAATTTTCTAAAAATAGATTTTTGTGTCATCTGCTTTCCCAAACCATAAATATCTGCATAATTTTGTTGAGGAAAGATACTTAAAGTAGCAAACAGGTCAGATTACAGGCCCGCTGCCAATTTACTTGGTGGCTGGCCTGGATCTAACCTGTTTGCATAAGCATGAAGTCAGATCCAGCAGTATAAACGTTAAGCAGAATTTTTACAATGAACAAGGAGCAATGTGATAAATATACTTGATTTTGAATTATGCATGCAATGTGGTTTTATTCATATTTTATAGAGAAAAAAAAAATATACCTATCATAAACAATCCATATACTTATGATAATATTTGACCTTTTATGTTTATATTTTTCTTTGTGAATTTATGGGTGTTGTTTTTTCCTCTCTGTGTACTATGGCTTTGAAAAGTTATGATTTAAAATGTACTGAAAATCTGATTGAGCTCGGCTAAACACGGTTAAAACCCAATTCTCCACATACAGAAACTTCTAACTGGTCGAAATTCATAACATAAGCAAATGCTTAAATATAGCCTGAAAAGGAATCAGTTCCTTGCCGATACTTAAATGAGCAATTCATCTTTTCGTCACGGTGGTTTCTAAAGATGACAGCCAAAGATGCATAAACTTAATTAAGGATATTGTAGGGGGTAAAATTATTTTTGATCTTGCTGACAAGTTTTGAACCACTAGAAGGACAACAACTAAATGGGCAACATTCATCCATTACTTTATGGATGTTCATTTGATGTACATATAGGAGATTTAAGAAGCCGCTATAACAAAAGGATAGAATACTCATGATGAGCAATTTTTCCTCTTTTCACAATGGTTTCAAATTCATATCATAGAGATGATGTTATTTATCTTTTCCATATACATTAGCTGTTGACAGCTGCTGTTGGTTACAATTTGGTTGAGTTTTAATGATCCCATTCTATAAGGGTTATGTGCATTAATTAAAAAAAAAGGATTACTCTTGAATTATTACCAAACAAGAAGGACATCTGGCCAGCTTGTTGCAGACGACTCTGGAAAACATTGTGGGAAAAAGACAAATCGCTCCAATAGAGCAATTTTTCCTTTTCCCACAATGTTTTCTGCACATTCAGAAGATTATTTTTCAATTTTCTCAAATTTTGGATTGTTGTCTGCAAACTCTTTCAATTTGGAACAGTCTAAAATTTGGCGTTTGGTAATGGGTTAAATACCAGAGGACCATTTTCTATTTCTCATTTTAACAACAATAATTGAACCATAAGAAAAATAGCTCATTATAATTTTTCTCTAAAATATTTTCAAAACATTTGTCTGCTGCCGAAGAGTTGATGCATCGGTGAATCATCTGTTGTGCATAATTTTAAACCCTTATAGTGCTGAAACTGACTTCATGCTCATGCAAACAGAGTAGATCACAGGCCAGCCGCCAAGTAAATTGGCAACTGGCCTGTGATCTAACCTGTTTGCTGCTCTAAGTATCTTTCCTCAACTTAAATAAACATATATTTAAGAGTTTGGAAAGCAGATGACACAAAAAATATATTTTGTAAAAATTACCCATCAATATAAGGGTTAAGATACAGGAAAATACACCAGGGGTTATTATAGTAGATGGGGGATATTTATAAGCTATCACTTAACTTTAATCACTGTCATAAATTCCAGATATGCCGATTAAGAATGAGGAAACCAGATCGGAGATGGTAGAGCAGAAGTATTATTGCTAGTCTGGATCTTGACGGCTGATAGTTGCTCAACAAAGAGGGACGGAGTGTAAGTTCGTATGAAACATGAAATGGATAAAATGTGTGGCTATTCATGCCATGCTAGTGTTGTTGTTTATCGGCGGCTGGGTCGTTGAAAATGCCGTAACCGACGCGTTGGAAGTGAGCGGAGAGTCGGATAACTGTGTGATAAGTGTCGTGATTCCCCGAGACAGTGTAAAGAGCTCGTGCAACCAGGACAGCAAGACCGAGCAGAAACTGCGATCCGTGGAAGGGATCATTACGGGACTTCGTCGAGAAATAAATGACTTGAAAGTTAAACTCGCGTACACGCTTTCGCGAAATCCAGATGCAAAGGAAGTTACGCCTGCATCAGAGGGGGAGAGTTTAAAGTCCGTCCAGGAGAGATTAAATGTTGTAGAAGATAAGTTGAAAAATTTTGATGAATCTAACAAACTGTTTAATAACAAGCCTAATGTACTCCATAAAGCACCCTCCAAATTTTCACAGAATTTGTCAAAGAAAAAGTTATCAAAAATCATTCGAGCAGTTTTGAAAAATGAGCTAAGTGGTTTAGAGGAAAAGATCAAGATGAATTTGAGGGAGGAGTTTAAACAAAGACATGACTTGGCTCCTGCCAGTATGGATCATGCTGAGGTGGGGGAAGCACCTATAGCCAATGCTAAGTCAGACAGGTTATACAGACAGTACAACCGACAGACTATTTCTGAGGTACCAACTCCCTTATTGAGTGTACAAGACAACAGTATAGAGGAGGGTATTGAAATAGATCCACAAGTAGACAAAATCTCACCGAAAATCAGACATGATGGTGTCCAGAGTGCAATAGATAACGAGTTTCCAGATGTTCATGTAAAAACCGACATCACACAATCGGACAGCGACTTTGGAAATGGTAGGAGCAAACTGTTTGAGATATTTAGGACAGAGTTGATAGAGAGTCTGGCTCAACAAACGCAGCGTGTGAAGGACATCACCAGTCAGCATTTAACGACGGTTGAGACCAAAATGGCCAGGCTAGTCAGAGTTATCGAAGGCATGAAGAACAAATACAATCAGAACTCTGTTCCTCAAAGAAATAATGAAATCAACTCAAAACTGAGAGGCAAGATTCAAGAACTAGAATCTGACATCTCAACACTAGCACAGGGAATTGCATCCATGAAAGAAAATTTGTTTAACAATCCAATAATGGAAGAACGCTTTATGCAACAGCAGCTTGAAATTGAGAACAGAATAATCTCTAAACTGTACCAATCGAATATACCCTCTAAGCAAGAAATAGAAAATTTAAAAACTGCGCTTACCGAAGCCAACAGAAAGGTTGATATAACAGATGCAAGCTTAAAGAATTATAAAGCTGACATGCGAATCAAAACTCATTTTCTGGAGCATAATATTTCAAAAATCGTAGACTCTCTGGATTATTTAAATCAAACACTTTTTCCCGATTATGAAGATTCCTTCGACATGCATGAACAACTTAGGGAAATAGAAGTGAATAGTGCTTTAAAATTTGTAAAAGAGGCAAAGGAGATATGGCCATACATTGTTCAAAATTTGACTGGAAGGGATTTCATGGATGAAATTAATCGCCAAGAAATTGAACTTGAATTTGTGAATGTCAAGGGGAAAGTGGTCAATCTGGAGAAGAAGGATATACAAGTAGATGATAACCTTTTTTTGATGAATTATACTATAAACACTTTAACAGACAGAATTATTGACATAGAAAATTTCAATTTACAAAATGCTTTACAACACCGTAAATGGGTACGGTATAACTTTAATTGCACCTACGGAAGGTCGGGGTGCTTTGGTGGGAAAAAATTCATCAGGAAGACCAACTATAGCCCGGCACAGTTTGTCGGGGTGGTATTGTGCTCAGAAAAACGGTACAAGATCTATCTAAGTGATTCGTTACAGGGGACGTTTCTAGACCTGGGGGATACTCTACGCGGGGGAGAGGACCATTGCGAGTTTGTCGGGGCATCGCAACACTCGAAGGTCAATGTTGGCCAAGGAGAACCAGTCTTTGATTCCGTTCAAGGTAATGTTATGCTTCCTCATGAACTGCGGACAAAATTTTGTTCACTTCAGCAGATTATATTTATCCTTTGCTTAACACATATATATATGTTTTAATATGTACTAATATTTATATGTTCAACCCATTACCAAACAATAATGACATTAGACCAGTTTGTTGCAGATGACTCTGGAAAACATTGTGGAAAAAAGGAGAAATTGTTCTCAACGAGCCATTTCTCCTTTTCCCACAATGTTTTCTACCCTATCTGAGATTATTTTTACAATTTCATGGCATTTTGAAATGTTGTCTGCAAACTCCTTCAATTTTGGACAGTGGAAAATTGTGGCGTTTGGTAATAGGTAAATGCATCTATAGAAAGCATTCAAAGAATCTAATGTGACAAAAAAAGAAATTGTTGTCAATCCTTCCTCTTGGATACTACCAAATACCAAGGCAACATTTATAGTAATTGTGTCTACATCCCAATTGTCTTCAGCCAACACTTTCAATATGAAAAAAACACAAAAAAACATATCAAAGGCTTCATTGCAAGACTATAATAAATGCTTCACGTTTGTGAAGGACTTACTATAGCCTTACATTGAAGCCTTGATATGGGGGGAATAGGTTCAAAAGTTATCTGCCTTGCGGAACAAAAAGTCGGCTGAACGTGTCAAAGTGTTCATACATAAGATCTAATTACTTGCACTTTCACTTAAAAATATTAATCGAAAAGATCTGTCAGCTGCACCTTTCAATTACAAGTGTTAACCCTTTACCAAATGCAAAATTTAAGACTGTCCCAAACTGAAAGAGTTTGCAGATACATTTCAAAATGTGATGAAATTGGAAAGTAATCTTCTGAATGGGCAGAAAACATTGTGGGAAAAGGGAAAATTGCTTGTTAAGAGCAATTTCTCCTTTTCCAACAATGCTTTCCAGAGTTGCCTGCAACAAAGTGGTTAAATGTCGTTATTGTGTGTTATGGGTTAATCTGTTCCCTTCTCTTTAGCAGATTGCATCAGACGCGGTTCAAACATAGTATTCAATTGACAGAAATACTCTTTCAAAAACTTATCTGCAGAATCCTGTGATCTGCAGAAATTAAAATGTTGTGATATAAGGCGAGCTTTTTTTTACTAAAGATAAGCACTATTTCTTTTGTATAACAGTGTTGAATTCATCTCATCATCTTCTGTAAAGTCATAAGTACAAGGGAAAAGGTTACTATATTATACTGATTTTGTGAATTTAGTCAAAATTGGAAAACATTTAAGGGTAACAAAATACAGCTCAAATAGAAATAATGAAAAGAAAATAAGTCATGATATTTAACAGAAAACATATGATTCAAAAAGAAAAGAAATAATATTTTTCCAAAATGGTTTCCCATGTCGACTGCAATAAATATCATAGTACAAGCACTGAAGGGGAAATCGTTAATGGGGTAACCTCATTTCGTAAAAAAAGATGTCTGTCTTTGCCATTAATCCTTTTCTCTATACTATACTGCCATTTTAGCATATTTAAGTAGCAGGATTTGACACAGGAAACGAGAACAACTTAAATAAGAGATTTTCTCATGAGGAGGAATTCTTTTGTCACAATGGTTTCATATTAGTTCGATATTGAAATTATATTCATTCTGTATAATCTTTATTTGGTGTAATTAGCTTTCGATTTGGACCAGTCACAAAATCCCACAAGATGGCAAGGGTTAGATCAATTCCATGCTCATTAGCTACAATTTTTGTATATCTAATAAATCCCCCAACTCTCAGTACCCTTCTGCCGGTAAAGATGATATAAAACTCCTTTCACAGACTCAACATTTAAAACATTGTAAAAAATAAAGGAAAATTCTAGAATCAACAGCAAATTCTTATCTTGTCACAGAATTTGATTTCCTTAAACCATAATAATAACCTTTCTAGGAATATCTTTTCTAAATTTTTCTTTTCTTTTTGCGACACCATTTTTAACACTCTCAATTTATACCACATATTGAGGGTTAAATGCAAGACTATAGTAAATCCTTCACACTTGCGAAGTACTTAATATAGTTTTGCATAAATCCCAAAACAAAAACACAGCCACAGGGCCTAATTTATTCTTGATTCCTCTGTATTCTGCAACTACTTAGCTTAAAAATAATGCTTCTTTGCAAAGAGACAACATATAATCAATTAACCACAATGTTGCTTGCGGGTATTGAACCTGCGACCAACATATCTCCCTGGTGAGTCTTTTTAACTTCATAAGGCATGCAATACTTGTGAATTCATAACCATTTCACAAAATATTTGCCTTTAGAAATTGACAAATTTATCAGTTAATTGAATGGAACGCAAATCCTATGATCCAATTTTGAATGGTTTATAGCCTAGATCAGTAAACCACCTGACTAAGTTAAATACAAAATTTTGTTTGAGATTTTGACAGCTTGAATTTCAAAAAGGTTGGTATATTTTAGAAAAGCTGCAATACTCATAAGGTGTGATAAGATTATCATATATTTAATTGAAGGACTTAATGAGAAAATCCTCCTTTTGTCTCCATGAATTGATCTATAATTATGGAAATTTTTTCTAGACCTGTATCCTGTTTGCTTCATAATAATTATTGTTTTTTATTTGGTCTGGTGAAAATTGGTCGCCACCCACTGAAAATGTTAAGGGATTTTTTTCATTGACATTAATTATTGCTGTTTTCAAACGTAAACATGTCTATAAAATGATGCTGCGATAGCTCTATCTTCAGTTATCATGGCTTATAATTTTCAAGGAGTCTACAATAAATACCTGATACTTTAAACCCTTTGACTAACTCAGACAACTTTGATTGCATTTTAGGCCTCCAACAATTGACATCATTGAGTTCTAATTAAGGAGAATTTCTCTCATCAACAGCAAATCATTTTTATCTGCATGAATGTACCATTTTTCGTATCACCTACACACATTTTTGAAGATATTCATCCTACATTTATCCTTGGTTTTAAGGTAGAATACCCATAATCTGCCATTTTGAAATTCTTTCTTTTGTTGGATTAATTTCCGTTGTTCTGGGTATACATAAGTCAGACTGGAACTATTTAAATAGTTCTTGCCCCCACCGTTGGAAAAAGAGAAGGACTGAAGTCAAATGTCGTTATCGTGAGGTAATGGGTTAAACTTTGAATCTTGATAATAAACCTTATTTTGCCGATTTTTATTGAAATGGTCTCAATAAGATGATTCCAATGGGTACCAACATCATAGGCTTTGGAAAAAAAAAAATTAAAAAAAAATAAAAGATATGCTCCTTTTTTGAAGTTTGAATTGAACTCCTTTGTATTAGATAAACCTAGACAGGGAAAGGTCTTTAGTGATAATAAACCTGTAATGTTGCTTGATTTCAAAGGCAACCACAGGCTATAACTTGATGATGCGATATCTGCAGTTCTTCTATCACAGCATAACGGGAGAGTAAGACCCATTCCTCAAGTGTCTGAGTCGTAAACATTTCTAATCTTCCCCCACGCTCCTTCTCCAAGTACATAAAGACAGGTTGCATGCCTGTAATGTGGTAATGTACTCCTAGGGGGGAAACACTTGCTACTGGATTCCTCTTTTTCTTCTGCTATCATAGAGGTTTGGTTATAAGAGAGCTCTTGAATTGCGTCAACATTATTAACAATCAAATTACTGTTGATGGTATCTCAGTCAGTCAAATTACAGACAATAATATTGCAATCAAATTACTGTCAAATTTATCTCAGTCAATTTTCTATCAGTAGTACCTCAGTCAAGTATCTCAAATGAAATACTATAAACAGTATCTCAATCAAATTACATGTACTGTCAATAGTATCTCAGTCAAATTACCATAAAAAGAATCTCAGTCAAATTACTATAAAAAGAATCTCAGTCAAATAACTACCAATAGCATCTCGGTAAAATAACTACCAATAGCATCTCGGTAAAATAACTACCAATAGCATCTCGGTAAAATAACTACCAATAGCATCTCGATAAAATAACTACCAATAGCATCTTGGTAAAATAACTACCAATAGCATCTCGGTAAAATAACTACCAATAGCATCTCGGTAAAATAACTACCAATAGCATCTCGGTAAAATAACTACCAATAGCATCTCGGTAAAATAACTACCAATAGCATCTCGATAAAATAACTACCAATAGCATCTTGGTAAAATAACTACCAATAGCATCTCGGTAAAATAACTACCAATAGCATCTCGGTAAAATAACTACCAATAGCATCTTGGTAAAATAACTACCAATAGCATCTCGGTAAAATAACTACCAATAGCATCTCGGTAAAATAACTACCAATAGCATCTCGGTAAAATAACTACCAATAGCATCTCGGTAAAATAACTACCAATAGCATCTCGATAAAATAACTACCAATAGCATCTTGGTAAAATAACTACCAATAGCATCTCGGTAAAATAACTACCAATAGCATCTCGATAAAATAACTACCAATAGCATCTTGGTAAAATAACTACCAATAGCATCTTGGTAAAATAACTACCAATAGCATCTCGGTAAAATAACTACCAATAGCATCTCGGTAAAATAACTACCAATAACATTTTGGTCAAATTACTTTAAATAGTAACTCAATCAAATTACTATCAATTAAATCTTAGTCAAATTAATATCAATAGTATAATCTTAGTCAAATAACTTTCAGTCAAATTACAATTGAAAAAATCTCAGTCATTTTTACAATCAACTGTATCTCAGTCAAATCACTGTTAACAATATCTCAGTCACATTGGGATGGCAGACACATAATCAACTGATAAAGAACAAAAGCTGGGTGTGTTCATCAGCATGTTAAAAGTCAGTATGGAGAAAAAAATCTAGCGACACAAAATTAAGCTTTAATGAAAGCTTTGCTCCTTCTGCTCAGGAAAATTTCCAAATCTTAATTGATCTGAGAGTGAACCCTATCTGATATAACCTTTTCTCAAGGGCATTTAGCACCCCAAACATGTCACCAACCACTCTATGAAAATAAGAAGGGAATAAGAGGGGTTTAAGTACTTTCTCTAAACGCTCGCTTTAGATGACAATGTCAAATTTACCCTTTTGATTCAGATGACATAGAGTACTTGTCCTATTCTATGTCTTAGAATGAATTAAAGAAAAGTTTGCTCAATTCTCAGACTTGGAGGTCTGCTAGAGTTACCTCTTTAAATCTACCATTGGACATAAGAATAAAGCGCTCTTAGAATTATATATTGATTCATAGGGTGACAAACAGTTGTTAAATGAAATGCATGCTCATCACATTCCTAAAGGTAGTAAACTATCAAAATGTTGCAATATTGAAACACAGTGATTTATTTCACATTCCATCGATAAATGTGTTGTTATTTACCTCAACAACTCAAGAAATAATACATAAGATCAAATGTTTGATATTGTACTAAAATAAATAAATACTCCTTAAATTGTTGTAATATACGCACCATTACACATAAGTTAGGCTAAGGTGGTTATCAATAATCGTTTTTTTGTGAAACAAGTGTGCCACGTTTTGTACTTTAATCATGCCCTGATTTGCTGCTGTCTGATTTAACAAATATATTATGTCATCTGTATATAGAGAATAGAGGGTTGGTGTCATGAATCGGATATGTTATCAGGCAAGGTGTAGCAATATTATCTGCAGAGCCGAAAGCGAAACAGATAACAACCTGCAGCCAAGCCCTGTAACATTTCTATTTATTCATATATTCAGTTCTTTTTATCCTGTTTCCTTTATGAAATAAAATGAACAAATAAAAAATGACAACCAAATACACAGAAAAATGGAACCAAACGGAAAACTAATATTAAGACACAGTTAACAAACAGCTGTTAATGTATACATGAAGTCATAATGTACTTAATATGACCTCATGTGAATCATAATGCGACAGCATGTTATATGGTTAGTGCCATATATTACAAATATTATATGGTACCTAGTTATTGGTTAGTGCCATATATAACAAATATTATATGGTACCTAGTTATTGGTTAGTGCCATATATAACAAATATTATATGGTACCTAGTTATTGGTTAGTGCCATATATTACAAATATTATATGGTACCTAGTTATTGGTTAGTGCCATATATAACAAATATTATATGGTACCTAGTTATTGGTTAGTGCCATATATTACAAATATTATATGGTACCTAGTTATTGGTTAGTGCCATATATTACAAATATTATATGGTACCTAGTTATTGGTTAGTGCCATATATTACAAATATTATATGGTACCTAGTTATTGGTCCCAAAATGGCAATGGTGATTGGATAAAGAGAAATTTGAGATGGTATACCATTATATAAACAGTATTTCAGTAATGCCTTAGTAATCAGTACAACTACCCCATACCCTTGACATTTGTGATGAGTAACAAATTATTTTTGTCACAGGGATATATATAAACCATAGGAATAAACAAATGGGTGAGGTGGCCCAAGTATCAAGAGATCTGTCTCACAAAGATTCATGAGTTTATGAGTACATTTACAGAATTGTTACAAATCTTGAATCAAAGATAATTAAGCTTTGGTTTTGTCAATGAAAAAAAGATGTGTTTAAAAATTTAACAAGTAGGACTCCTGTTCCATACATCTTTAACCCTTTCCCAAACAACCAATTTTTGACTGTCCCAAATTGAAAGAGTTTGCAGACGACATTTCAAAATGTGATGAAATTGAACAATATTCTTCAGAAAGAGCAGAAAACCTTGTAGGAAAAGGAAAAATAGCCTTTCTCCTTTTCCCACAATGTTTTCTAAATTCGTCTGCAACAAAGTCGTCAAATGTCGTTATTGTTTGGGAAAGGGTTAAGTTAATGCTTTCTGAGGTTCTGTTTTGCTCTATATATTAACGTTTACAAGGAATCATATCATACAAACCTTTGTAAGACAGACCCCAGGCCTCTTAGGGTCAAACTGTAAGGTTTTTGTATTGGATCATTAGCCTAGATCAGTATAAGACTAAGTCTATGTTTACTTTTACAGACTATGGTGCCAAGGAATTTATTATTGTAACGTAAACAGATTTGTAAACAAATACGTCACTTGTTTACGATCTAGGACATTGTTACTCTTCTCTACCAAACTTCACCTATTTCCAATGCCTGCATTTGATTGTCTACAATTATGGTTTGCAGAAGAAAAAGAATTATAACCATTTTTGTTTTTAACATTACAAACTGATCTTTTCAGAAATTTAAGTTTTAAAGTACCTTCAAGCTATTGTTTAGGAAACAAATGTGGAAAAAATGAAAAACAGTTCTTTTTGACACAATGATTTATACCTGAATGAAAGAGAACCCCTGTTAAAACTTGCCATTTACTTGATTATTGTTTCATGCTGATGCTTTGGATCCAGACAAATCACAATGCTTTTGTTATGTTATAATAACTAACACAATAAATGTGTCCATGTTAAAAGCTTTTCCTAACACTGATTTTAAACCTGCTGCAGCTAGTAACAACATTTGAAAACATAGTGACAGACACAGAATGTGCCCAGTAAGATTTTTCCCATAAAAAAGCATTAGAAATAAATATAAAATGTCTCTTTGTCAATTTTCAGGTTATAAGAGGAGCAGATGGGGAGAAGCGCCAGTTAAAGGGACATTATCCTTCTATACCCCAACACCTCCATGGTATGAATGCGGAGTTACCATTCCTTGATGAGTCCAGAGTGATCAAGCAAAACACCACTGAGAGATGCCCAAGGGGACACCAATGGTGATGGCAATGCATTTTGAATGCTTGGTGCTATACTGATGCAGGCATCTTGCCTAATGGCAATGCATTTTGACTGCTTAGTGCTAAACTGATACAGGAATTTTGCCCAATTGCAACACATTTTGACTGCTTGGTGCTATACTGATGCATGCATTTTGCCTAATGGCAATGCATTTTGACTGCTTGGTGCTAAACTGATACAGGAATGTTGCCCAATGGCAACACATTTTGACTGCTTTGTGCTATACCGATGCAGGCATTTTGCCTAATGGCAATGCATTTCAACTGTTTAGTGCTAAACTGATACAGGATTTTTGCCCAATGGCAATTGCAACACATTTTGAGTGATTGGTGCTTTACTGATACAGGGATTTTGCCCAATGGCAATTGCAATGCAAAAACGTTTTGACTGCTTGGTGCTGTACTAAATGTTAAGTGGTTAAGATAGGAGGCCCATTTCCATGACATTTATTTCTTCAATGAACCCTATATTGTTGGTGCTCTATACGTCCATATTGACATGATGATATCTCTCATGAGTATACACAATATAAGATGTACTCTATGATTCTGGAGATAGTGATACAGCATGCAGTAGACTGATAAGCCCAATCTATATGGACCCTGCCATGTAACTCCTGCAGCAAAACAGTTGCAATAGTTCTCTATAATTTACAAATTAGGTTTACACTGTTATTTATCAAAGAGGGTCCTGTGTGGCCAAGTGATTAAGAAACCGTTTTGACAAAGGAAGAAATTGCCAAAAAAGAGTAAATGTCTTCATTTCTTACAATGGTTTCTACCCTTAATGATGAAAAAAAAATTGTATTTATTGATGGAAGGGCTCAATGCAAGGATATATTAAGTTCTTCACATTCATGAAGCACTTACTGTAGTCCTTCACTGAAACCTCAATATGAAGGAATGTGTAAGAATCATAGAGGGCCAAATGCAAGACTGTCATAAGTCCTTCAAAAACATGAAGCACTTACTATTGGCTTGTACTGAACCCTAGTTATAATCTAAGAATTATTGAAGGTTCCATGCAAGACTACAGTAAGTACATCACAGGCATAAAGCATTTACTAGAGTCTTGCACTGAACCGTCAATCTTTGAAGGCATGAGAAAGAAGGCAAGGGTTTGGCCCAAGACTATAGTAGTCCTCCACATTCGTGAAGCACTTACTAATCATAGTCTTGCACTGAACCGTCAATCTTTGAAGGCATGAGAAAGAAGGCAAGGGTTTGGCCCAAGACTAAAGTAGTCCTTCACATTTGTGAAGCACTTACTATATATAGTCTTGCACTGAACCGTCAATCTTTGACGGCATGAGAAAGAAGGCAAGGGTTTGGCCCAAGACTAAAGTAGTCCTTCACATTTGTGAAGCACTTACTATATATAGTCTTGCACTGAACCGTCAATCTTTGAAGGCATGAGAAAGAAGGCAAGGGTTTGGCCCAAGACTATAGTAGTCCTCCAAATTTGTGAAGCACTTACTAATCATAGTCTTGCACTGAACTGTCAATCTTTGAAGGCATGAGAAAGAAGGCAAGGGTTTGGCCCATGATCATATTAAGTCCTTCGCATTCATGAAGCACTTACTATAGTCTTGTGCTAATATACCCTCAAATTGTCCTCTGCAGATGCTTCCAAAAATTCCATGAGACGAAAACCTGGCACACACTTTCTTTATGCAATATTTTTATATAGACTATAGACCAATTATTCAAAGTGCACAAATTGTAAGTGACTTAATGGATGAGTGAAATAATTGTACTACAATTTTGTCTTATTCTTATCATTAGCCAAACAGCTTGGAAATTTACTGGTGCATTGCTGACAAATTGTGCAATTATAGTGTTGAAATAACAGACTAATCTTAACAAAAAAATCCTTTCTATGACAATGCTTATATAATACCAGAAAACATATTTCTTACAGTTCCATCTTTATTTCTAAATGGCATTTCCAATTTAAGTTGATGATTTTGTTGACATTCAAGCATCAGTTAAGATTTAATATGAAGGCAACTTTTATCCATGATGCAAAATGCGATAAAAGCTATTTTAGGAAATCATTCAATAAATTTACCAAAAAATCAAAATTTTGACATACTTGCTATTAAAAAGGTGTTTAAATCCTTGTCTTGCTTATAGTTATTTGGATGAGATTGTTGTTTTGTCTGAGAAATTATAGAAGAGTCCAAAATATCCAAGAACAGCTGTTCGATATGGGCGGCTGGCATGTGATCCAAACTGTTTGCTACTCTGAGTGTCTCTCCTCATCAAAATTAAGCAGATATTTATGGTTTTGAAAAGCAGACAACACAAAAATCTAGTTTTAGAAAATAACCAAGCATTCTTAGTATTATATATAGACTATAATATTTTATAAACATTTGTCATTGGAAAATGGGAGATTGCAAGTGTGATAACTTGTCTCCGTTTTCGTTCACAAATATAACAATTTGGTGCACCAAAAAAATGAAACCCAGAGTATGTCTGCAAAAGCTTACACCTTTTCCTTCATGTGTATAAGCATCAACACAACTGTAGCAAATCATAGAAAGGTTTTTGTTCACATTGCACTTTTAAAAAGGAGAATGCAGTACCAATACCACCAAAGAAGACTTTCTGAATAATTTATGACAGAGCAAATTGTCCTCCTTGCATTACAACAACAAATTGGGCAATATTACATATTTATCTTGTCAAATATATCAGAAATAAAGAGTTACGACTTTCAAACCCATGTCTCCATGTGTTGAGATATCTTCAAGTTGTCGGCTTATGACAACATTACTAGAGAAAGTGGAAAATTGCTTATTAAATGTAGTTCTTTTTTATTTTTGAATAGAATTGACCTAAAACAAAATTCAACCTTAGAATTATGATTCATTAAAAGTCTCCTCATCTTTGTGTTTCTAATAAGAAACTATTCCAATATAACTACTCGATTTTTGAGCAATTTCTTATTATATCAGAATTTTTCATTAAAGGTTCTTGTTCACAGCCGAAAAAATATAAAAGTAAAGATAAATTGTCATTGAAACAGTACAGTTCTTGCATTGCTGTTTAAAATACAATTAAAAGTAGCTAGTTGAAAGCATAATTAATTAAGGAACCATTAACTTATCTAAGATGTACAGTCAGTATGTGGTAGATCTCAAAAGCGTTGTCAAGCTTTTGGATTAAAATATGTTAATTCATTGTATAAACATTTGAGAAAATTAAAAAATCAATCTTGTTTTGCTTCAAATGATATATATGAATTCCTCAGTATGTATCATATAAAAGTACAGCGCCTTTTGTGCGCTTTTTAAAGAAATTAGTTTTTAGCTTCAAAATTTCATCACCTCTGTAACGAGAGTGGTTAATCTAAGTTGTAAGAACTAATGTTTCACAATCGATGTAAAATAAATAGGTTTAAACTTAACTCACAAACACCTTTAATATTGACGTCTGCTGCTGCTGCTTTCAAATTGGACCATAATTCTATGTGCAAAAGATGTGTTGTGGGTGAAATTCGAACCGATTATTTGCCAGGCAAGAGATATCCATGACAGACTGTAAAATTGAATACATTGAGAAATTTTTGCCTTTGATGATCATGCCCGTTATTATCTTATTCTCGTAAACCTTTTTTTGTCAGTTGAGACATTACAGTGTGCAGCCAGTTCTTTTCCAGCGTGACCGATTTTAGCTCGGTGCATTAAGATTACCCTCAACTCAAGCAGACTATATATATGGTTCATTGCAATACTAATAAGTGCTTCATGTTTGTGAAGCACTTACTATAGTCTTGCATTGAACCCTCGATATGCAATTGTCTTTAATATCTTAAATATTGTAACAAAAGGATAATTTTCTCATCCTTAGCTTGATAAAAATGTTCTTGAACATCAGTTCATCTGAATTATTCATAATTCTGAAATAATCATGTAACAAAATAAGAATTCGCTCAATAAAAGCCAATTCTCTTTTTTTTTAACATTTAGTTTCTAAAATCATGCACAAGTTAAATATGGTCATTGAAAAATGTTGATATTATGTTAAGGCTCACCGTATTAAAATATGAATGGGAATCGTAATAAAAGTCAGACGCAAATGACAAAATGCACATAAAGGAAAATGGCAATTTTAGTATGTTCACTCTGCATGAATTAGCACTGACTAAAAAGAAGGTCAGAATCTATCAAATGACATAAGATTTTGTATGAATAATTATGTCATCTTAACCCTTACAGTGCTGGAATGTTCTTCATGCTTATGCAAACATAATGGATCCAGGACTGGCCTGTGATCTAACCTGTTTGCTACTCTGATTATCTGTCCTTATCAAAATTAAGAAGATATTTAAGGTTTTGGAAAGCAAACAACTCAAAAATGTATTTTTAGAAAATTACCCTGCATTCTAAGTGCTAAAAAGGTGTACCACATATATATATGGTATCTGTGTCAATTAAATCACAGTAGTCTTGAGTTTTAGACCAAGTCCTGTCTGGCAAATATTCTTTCAGACATTCAATGGTGTCAATTTGTCATGATTATCCCTTATAGTCCTGAAACAGTCTTCATGCTTATGCAAACATGTTGGATCCAGGCCAGCCGCCATATAAATTGGTGACTGGGCTATGATCTAACCTGTTTGCTTCTCTGATTATCTTGCCTTATCAAAATTAAGCAGATATAAAAGGTTTTTGGAAAGCAGACAACACAAAAATCTTAATTTCAGAAAATTACCCAGCAATCTAAGGGTTATTCCTCTCTCATTACTTATTAATAATGTTCATGTGGGAAAGCAGTCAGTGGCTTTGAAAAAAAAAATTTAGTTTGAACTTACTTATTTTACATTGATTGCGGCAGAAGCTTATAGCATGAAGGTTTAGATGCCCTCGTCATTTCAGTCAAAAAACCTTGTTTAAAACCATTTCCTTATATATATACAGTTTACATAGGTTTACCAGAATTGTAAGCATAGAATTATGTCATTTACAAATGACATTAAGATGCAAAGGCTCAATGCAAGACTTAAGTGAGTCCTTCAATTTTGTGAAGGATTTCTTAAGGCCCTGGATGGAACACTCCAAGTGTTATGTTGGAAAGGATTCTTTGTGACAAAATGAGAAAACTGCTTGTATGATATCATGTTGTATGATATGTTTGTATAGAATATTTATTCAATTGTGTATGAATGTATCAAAAATAAAATTCTTTTAATATATCATTTTATCTTGAAAGATTGTTTTAACATTTCCTTGTTTGTTTGTTTGTTTGTTTGTTGTTTGTTTGTTTGTTTGTTTGTTTGTTTGTTTGTTTGTTTGTTTGTTTGTTTGTTTGTTTGTTTGTTCAGGTTCGACTGGATTAACATCATTTCATCAGTTTTCTAGTTATATTGTGATTCCTCATAATCAAAGCCTAACTGCCAATATAGAAAAGTCAGACTCGATAAAACCCTCTCGATTTTGTCTCATAAAGGTCTTTACTGATGGGACTTCCTACTACACATAGTTATGAAGAGGAAAAAACGTACCAAATAAAATATTTATCAAGACATGAGCAGAACATGATTGAGTTCTACCTGTGAACGCTTTATCATGCTTTTAAACGCATGTCTATCTTTTATTCACAAAAACAAAATTTACCTTTGAGATTCATGGGTTACTACAATTTTGTAAACATAGACTTTACGTTTTTAGTTTAAACTTATCTATTTTACATCTATTTTGATGGAAACTTGAAGCTTATCGAATTCACTCTTGATGACTGCTTCCTGGATATTACACCAGTATGTGATCCAAATTAAGGGCAAGTCCTGGCAATTTTTGTGTGACAGGCCCCTGGCTAGTCTTTGTGAGACAGGCCCCTGGCTAGTCTTTGTGAGACAGGCCCCTGGCAAGTCTTTGTGAGACAGGCCCCTGGCTAGTCTTTGTGAGACAGGCCCCTAGCTAGTCTTTGTGAGACAGGCCCCTGGCTAGTCTTTGTGAGACAGGCCCCTGGCTAGTCTTTGTGAGACAAGCCATTTGATTTGAGCAAAATCAAGGGCCTCATTTTCATTAGTTTAAACTTATCTATTTTGATGGAACCTTGAAGCTTATCAAATTCACTATTGATGACTGTTTCCTTGATACTAAACCAGTAGGGTAAGTCCCTGGAAATTTCCCTTGTTTAAC